>JAQHUG010000020.1:3551504-3632391 GCA_028555095.1 Dicrostonyx torquatus | reverse complement strand
TCCTGCCTCTGCCTCCTGAGTGCTGGGATTAAAGGCGTGCGCCACCACCGCCCGGCCTTTTCTTACTTCTAGCTTGTGTTTCACTGTGGGGCCGACTGAAGCGCTTTATACTTCTCACCTAAGTGCCTTAAAGAGCATCTGCAGAAGGGGCTCTGGCTCAGCGAGAGGAAGGGGAGGGTCCAGATACAGGATGAAGCCCAGAGCAGTGCTGACAGGAGACAGCAGATGCCATGGTGGGGCAGAGGCCAGACCGAGGCATGGGAGGGGTCAGACCACATGCAGGCAGGCAGACAGGAGGGATGGGAGTCAGGGCTGGCCTGGGGCCCAGATGCAAGCTCTGATCACTCTGTGCGCAAGTCAGAAAGTGGGGATCCCTGTGTGTCTGTGTCCAGCTGACCCACGCAGCAGCTGCCACACTTCTCAGAGGCCCTCTCTCTCTCAGCCCTGGAGGACGAAGGAGGTAGGCATGCTGCTCTGCCGGGGCTGGAATCACTTAATCTTCTCTCTCAGCGGAGGGGCAGCCGAGACCACTGGTCACAGTGTCCAGGCCTCACATCACCAGTCAGGTGTGACTCTAGAGCTCACTGAGCTCTGTGTTGTGGGAGACACAGGGACCTCTGCAGCCCTGGGGAATGGGGAGAGGATGAAGAGGGCACTGCGCATGAGCTGAACATCACATGCTCAGGTCAGTGCACGCTCATGAGATGAGACAGTTTTTTTGTTTGTTTGTTTTGAGACAGGGTTTCCTGTAGCTTTGGAGCCTGTGCTGGAAACTAGCTCTTGTAGACCAGGCTGGACTTGAACTCACAGAGATCCACCTGCCTCTGCCTCCTGAGTGCTGCGATTAAAGGTGTGTGCCACCACCACTTAGCTGAGATTGGATAGATCATAAAGGAAAGCCCCATGTGTGGTCTGGGAGTCAGAAAGACTTAGAGACATTCCCTCAGGCCCCAGCCACTGCACTGGGGTCCTGGGGCTCAGGGGTCAGAGGTCAAAGCCTTGGGGAGGGCCCGGTGAAGCCCCCCACCTGATGAAGCCTTGTGCCCTCTGACCCAATCTCCTCAAGAGTCAAGTTTTTTGCATGTGGGAGGATGTGGGAGGTTTGGGCAGGACCTAGCTCCTGAGGCAGCTATTCCTGAGGAGGGCTCCTGGCTCTAGGCCTAGGGAGTCTCATCCCTTGGGCTGTAACCCCTCATCTATCTGTGGTGCCATCCTGCTGAGGGACAGGTGGCACTGAAAACACGATGCTTGCTATGATTTCAGGACAGGTGTCAAGAGTTAGGACGGGGTTGTCCTGGGTGGTGCCCCCCTGCATCCGCAGTGACAGGTGTCCTTTTGAAAAGGAGAAGATTGCACAGTTCAGAGGCATGCAGGGACTGCGTGGAGAGAGGGTTGAAGTTATGATCTCACCATCCCAGAGACGTCCATCACCAAGAGAAGCTTATGGGAGCCTCCTTAGGGCTCAAAGAACACAGACTGTCAGGGTTTAACCTCTGACTTCTGGGCCCAGGAACTGTTTAAATCACCTAATCATCTGTGAAAGGAGATGTCCAAACCTGAGATCCTCCAAGAGCGAAGCAGCCATACCTATGCATGGGGCTGCCCGTTCAGGGGGAGGTTGTAGCCAGGGCCACATGCTTCTCCAGCCTGTTGCTGGGCTGTGACAACAGCCCTCTCTCTTGCTTTCACGCCTGCCAAAACAGAGGAGATCGTGTTTAATAAAAAGGAAGTCATTTCGCCCCCCTCCCCCGTGTGGAAAGTTCTACAACCAACCCCCTGCGCTGCGTTCATTCTCTCACTATGACTGTGAGATTCAAATCTCAGGTTCCAAAAGAGTCTTTGGGAAACTGAATCGGTGGCAGGAAAGGTCAGAGAGCTGGGGAATGACTGGTGATTAGTTTACAGTTGTTATGATACAGGATCCACAACAATGGAATTAGTCTTTAGAGAGAGAAATTAAAAGGTAGTTTGCCCCCGAGGGAGCTGTGGGGTTCAGGCGAATTAGTTATGATGATTCTCCTCCTTGGGACAGACGTGGAGCCCCAGGGCGCCTCATTGTTTAATCAGGACAGTATCATTGAACTGATTAATCTTGCTTTCCCCTGAAGAGAGATGCTTGCCTGCCAGGCCTGGGGATGATTCCACTCTGCATAACGCCAGGGTTAGAGCTTCTGGGGCTCTGGGCCTCCAGGCTGGGTTAGGGGAGGGGAAGGACCGGATGGAGCAGGGTGGAATGGGCTGGGATGAGACGTGTCCTACCCACCACTCAGCCTTCTGCTTTGGGCCTGCCTCCATGTCCTCGTGTTTGCTTCAAGCATGACCCACAGGCTGCAGACTTTCTTCTCTGTTCCTGTGATGGGAGCCCAGAGAGGGAGGCGGACAGCTAGACACGGTCTGAGAGGTGAGGGTCTCCTTCCCAAGGACATGGCTGACTTTAACTGAAGTCTGAGCCCTGGACTCAGTCACGGTGAGGAAGGATCTTTGATTTGGGAAGCTCCTAACTTGACTTGCTGTGGATATTTTTGTCACCAAGTCCCACACATCCTTCTCTGATGCCACCACCAGCAGCCTGAACTCAGGGTTTACGGACGTTAAAATGTTCCTATTTCGTCATCCTGTTCAGGATTCAGGGTGGAGCAAACCGTTCCTTACCCATGGGGCAAAGGTGCTGAAAAGTGTTCCATCCTTTGCTCTGGTCAGGAAATGCTCATTTGATACAGTGTATTACATCACAGACAGTCCCTGCAAGGGAACGGGGAGGACCATTAGGCTATATACTCAATAATCAATAACATCTCAGTGTCCCTGTGTGTCTGAGTAGCAGCCGGAGGCCTTCTGTGAATCGTGTGTGTGTGTGTGTGTGTGTGTGTGTGTGTGTGTGCGTGTGTGTGCGTGTGTGCGCGCCTTCAAGTTGAAGAAGAGAAAGCTCATGCACAAGGTAAAAATGCAAGTTGGTGCAAGTAAAAATATCCTTACTTTTAACCAAGACGCGGCCGGAGGTTGTAAGGAAGAGCCGATTAGTAAGATGTGGCACGCGTCACATAACCCTGCCACACTGAGGACCTGGGACTTAGAAGTCTTCTGCCTCCCTCTGCAGACTCCAGGGCTGTGCGGTCACCTGGCTGCTGTGGGAGTCATTTATAAAATGGTTCAGGCAACTTCAAGATCTTGTTGTGTTTGGGTGGTGTGTCCCTTTCCCCCGCCCTTGACCTTGAAGAGGCTTCTTTGAGATCCCGTTCCGTGGCAAACAGGGAGAAGGCATGCACATTTTCAAAGAGGAGAGAGAGGTTCTCTGTCATGGTTCTTTGTAAGACAATTAAGCAATCCCGAAGGGTTCACTACTCTAGCTACTGGGGTAAAATGTATATTGCGGATTGTTCTATTTATGGAATATATGATCTTTTAAGATGCTGCTTATCTTGCTTCATGAGAAAAACATAAAACCTCTTTCAACAACAAGACACTCTTCATGGGGCGAGCCACCCAGTATGAGTGTGTGTGTGGGGGGGGTGCCAACAGGTGTCCTGCTTATTTGTGATGGAAATGCCGTCATTTTCCTGCATGGGAAATCCCTTGGTGCTTTCCCAGTGCCTTTGGAAAGGTGTCTATCCAGAACGAATCCTCACCTTGCCTTCTGAAGCGAGACAATGTCGTTTTAAAAAATGTTAAGATCAACCGCCCCTCCCACGCCCTGCCCAGAGATGAGGTCACCCTGGACACACAGAAGGGAAACGCTCTCCCATCTGCTGGGGTCCAGTTTTGATGTATTTTCTTATAACCTTTCAGCTCTGTGATTCAGTTCCCTTCATTAAAAGCACAATATATATAGTAAAACGGCCCAAATATTAATGGTATGACATTTGGGGGTTCTACTGGGGGGCCCAGAGATCTCTTGTTTCCCTAAACCTTTTTGGGTAGCCTTGGTGATTTCTCTTCCCGCCCTGTTACCTTCTGTGGTGGCTGCTGCAGTTGACTGTAGGTGTTGCCATTGATGGTGGCCATCATGGCTCTAAGTGGACCATGGTGGCCCATTGGGGATGTGGAACTCTCTTGAGTCCCAGAGGACCTTACTCAGAGACCCCTCGTCTCTCATTCACTTCAGAGAAGAAACCCACAGAGCCTGAGCAGGAGCTGGGGTTCTGTGTCCCACGGAAGTGACGTTGGCAGGCACCCGACAGGATCGGCCACACAGCTGGTATGAAGAGCCGTGAACTCTTGGTGGTCTGGTGCCCTTGCTGCCTCGACACACCTCATGCCACCTATCCGGAGACACCAGACCTTTTCCTGAGCAGCTGAGGGCCCTGGCCATGCCTTGTGTGTTATTCCGTTGCTGTATGAATCACCCCAGTGTCATAGGTCGCCCTCACTGTCTGCATGCGACTGTCACAGCTGCCACCTGGAGAACTCACTCCTAGGTCTGTTCTGCTGCAGAGCTTAGGGCTCTGACTCTGGTGGTTTGGGCACCACTGGAGGAGACTGACTGGTCCCTTTTGAAACACAGAGGGATTCATTGCCTCTTGGGGGTGGGGCGGGCTTTAAACAGACCCTGCCTCCAATGGAGGATGGAGGTAAAAGCTCTCCTTGGCTGAGAACACAGGGACGGGGTTCCTTCTAGAAGTGGGACACAGCCACTTATTCTCTGGCGAGGCCTGTGGTCACCTGGAGTTGGCACGGGTGAATGCTGGCCTCAGGCTGTCACGCCAACATGTGAGGGCCGATTTGTTTATTCCCACCTGTGGACGTTACTGGACTTGCTCTACAGTGCACACATTTGGCCACATAAAACCAGTTACTGAAAATTACCCCCATTTTCCTTGGCCCGTATGGCACTTTTCCCTTCCTGCAATGTGGAAATCGATTGGCAATGGGGTAACACAGAGTGGGAGTCAGCATGGGGTTCAGGGGATAGTATGGGGTGCAGGAGGCACTGATTGGGTCCTAAGCATGGTGCCTCTAGGATGTTGAGAGATGGAGCTGGCAGTGGGGTGGCATGTTGCCCTGTGGGCGGTGCCTGCAGAAGGCCAGCTACTATCCCCTTCCTGAGCTAAACCCATGGGTCATGACCCCTTTGGGGGGGTCACGAAGCAGATATTTACATTACAATTCACGACAGTAGCAAAATTTATCATGAAGCAGCAATGAAATAATTTTATGGTTGGGGATCACCGCAACATGAGGAACTGTATTAGTGGGTCACAGCGTTAGGACGGTTCAGAACCACTGGACCAGAGACCTCCTCACTCTGGTCATTGCTCAGAGGTGTTGAGTTTGGGTGGGGCCATGTATGGAATTCACACAGTGCACTCCCTCCTCATGTCTCTTGTCCCCTGCTCTCTAGACTTCCTGTGGAAGGTGTGCTGGTCTGAGGACGGAAGCGCTGGTTAGTAGTGGAAGCTACAGAATCCAGAGCTACAGAATACAGTGTCCTCAGCCAGAAGGACATAATTTTCTTTCTCTTTTTGCTTTATCTCTCACGTTTTGAAATTCTGTTACAAAAACATGCCTCAGTTGTTGAAACACGCCCAACGAGGGCTTTGGGGATGACAAATGCATACACTCAAACCAGAGGGGCTTGAGAGGGCTTGTCTCCATGCGTCCTGGGTGGGGTCGGGAAGGACCTGGACACACCAACAATGCTCCCAGTGCTGACGCCCCAGCAGTCTCTGACTTCTGGGCCCTCGACTGGGAATCCGTGGTTCTATGGCCCTTTGGACATCTCTGATCTTTCTCTTCCACCTATACGACATCCTTACCACCCTGCTCTGTCCGAAAGAGTTCTGTGCACATTCCTGGAAGAGTCTCTCGAATGTGGGTGCCCTCCTAGATCTCTAACCTTTTGGGAGAACAACAGGGGCTCCTGGGACACCCACATGGGACTTTAAAAGACACACATGGCCTTTGTCTCCTCTTCCCACAGCAGCTGTCTACAGCTGTTTGGTAGGTAAAGAGTACAGGCTCTTGGTCCCCCAAAAATGTGTCCCCATTCAACATCTGGGAACCAGAGACCTGCTGGGAGTGTGGCAGCTGGGGTTGATAGGGAGGTCCAATCTATAAAGGGCAGTTGCTGGCTGAGGGCAGGAGAGAGTTGGAAATGCATTTCTGTCTTCTTTCCCTCCCTTTGCCCTCTTCCCTCCATCCCACCTCCTCCTCCTCACCCTCCCTTCCACTCTCCCTCCTTCCCATCCCCCCTTCCTCCTATCTTGTCTCTGTTCCTTCCTTCCTCTGTCCCTCCCATATTACCTCCTCCTTTCTTTTCTCCCATCATCCTTCAAGAAGCCTAACTGGGGCAAGCATCCTACTTTTAGGGGAAGAAACCGGGGAGGCAAGGCTGGTAGGTCTTATCCAAAGCTGGTCTGGAGTGGCTTCGGAGGGGCATCGGGCCTTTGGCTGGTCGGTATATTGTTCTTCACCAGGCTATGGGGTGTGGAAGAGCTCAAGGCCGGACAGTACTCAAAGGCTCGTCCAGTCCCAGAGCAGGAGCTCAGGTGGTTCAGACCTGGAGTAGAAAAAAGTGCTGGGGAAACAGGAACTTGAGGGTCAGAGACAGGTTTATGTGGCATGTGTTGGCCCAGGCGAGGGTGACGGGCAGAGAGACCAGAGAGGTTTTTGGGGTTAGCTGTGGTGGCTTCTTTCTGGGGAGGTCCAACAGCGAGTGAGTCTGTAGTGAGAGATGCCAGGAACTACCCACACGTGCCCTGCCTGAACCGTGGTGAGCTGCTGCCTGATGCTGGGGCCGTACGACCTTGACCAGCAAGTGGTGTGTGGAGCCATCAAGACCCTTCATTCTGGGACACTGCCCTTCCTTCCCACATCTCCCAACTGTTTATTCTGCTCAGAGACAACTAAAAATCCCAGTGTGGTAGAAAATGCCTGTAGTTCCCACCTTGGGGAAGTGAAGACGAGAGAGAGAGAGAGAGTTTTAGAAGTTCAAGGTCATCCTTGGCTACCTAGTAAGTATGAGGCTAACCTGTTCGTTCTCTGCTCTCCTGCAACTGGTGGCTTTGCCCTGCGAATGAAGGTAGAATGGGCACAAATAGAGAAGGAAGGTTGGAGCATCCTGAAAAAGTGCAGGAACAGGGAACCAGGTGCTGGGTGAGGAAGGCCACCGAAGGAGGCAGCAGGGGCATGATGGGGAGATGCTCAGAGGTCAGAACCAGGGCAGAAAGACCCATCGGTGCTGGGTTCTTGTCTGAACTTGGAGGAGGCTGTTTGCTTTCCCGTCTGCTGTGGGCTCAACAGAGCCGCAGGGAGGCGCTTATACGCTCTGGTCCTCAGGTGCACGGCTTGCAGAATTACAAGGCCAGAAGCACAAATCTTACCTGCTCTGCTTAGGCTGTAAAGGAGCCGGGATGGGGAGTAACAGGAAGCTATGATTTATACTTTGATAACTTAAGTGAAATAAATTGATAGTTTCGCATGGGGAAAAAAATGACCACGTCTGTTCCCACAGACTCTAAATGCTATTCTGGTGAGAAATTTCAACCAACGGGACAAAGATAAAATCAGTTGGTCATTAATACAGAGTTTAACACCCGTGAGAGGCCGCGAACACAACCTTGCCTTAGGCTTTTCTGCATGATTTTCTGTTAGCGCTGTTCCTCTCACATAAAGACCTGAGTCAGCTAAGAATCACGACTCCAAAGCAGTGTGTGCTGAACACAGGCAGGGGGAAGGTGGAGGACCTGAGCCACACCCAGGTCGTCCAGAGACCTGCACGGACCCTAACTCATTCTCAACTCATTCTCAGGTGGCCAAGGACACTGAACCACACCCAGGCCGCCTAATGCATTCCTACACGACCAAAGTGTGTACTCCTGGATCCTACCCTATTGCCATGTGATCTCTGTCACTATAGTTACTTGCTTATTTGACTTTACCTTTGTGGGTTTATAGAAAGAACCTGTTTCTTGTGTCTGACCGCTAGAGGGTTAAGTGAAGACATTGGGTAATAAACACACAGGAAAAATGAGCTGGCTTGTTTATTATGATGCTGAGACTTGAACCCAGGACCTCACACATTCTAGGAGAGCATTCCACCACTGAACTGTATGTCCACCGGGGTCACCCTAAGTTGCCCAATTTAGCCTTGAACTTATTCTGTTACTGGCCCTGGCTGGTCTTGAACCTGTGACCTTTCTACCTCAGCCTCCTAAATTCTAGGATTACAGGCCTGCACCACTAGGGACAAGGTAATTGTTTTCTTTTTCTTTCTTTCTTTTTTTTTTTTTTTCGAGACAGGGTTTCTCTGTGGCCTTTGGAGCCTGTCCTGGAACTAACTCTTATAGACCAGGATGGCCTTGAACTCACAGAGATCCGCCTGCCTCTGCCTCCCAAGTGCTGGGATTAAAGGTGTGCACCACCACTGCCCAGCCAAGGTAATTGTTTTCTAAAAAAGAAAAAAAGATGATTCTAGCAAATCTTACAGTGTTGTGACTCAGGAATAGAGACTCCTTGAGTCTTCATTGAACACAGCCACCACTTTCCCCATAAGTCAGACTTACAGAAACAGATGAGATCAGCTGGAGCAGTAACACAAGCCCCAGAAAGGTCGGCCTGGCTAAGTCCAAGTCCTGGTAGCAGAACCGAGGTTTGAGCCAAGGCTGGCTGAAGCAGAATCCTAACTGTGGGGCACGGCCCTTATCGCTGAAGCATGAGTGGGACTCGAGCTGCTGGACTCCCATGCCCTTGTATGCAGTTCCCTGGACCCTAAGACAAGCTCTTTATGCCGTAAATCTCCAAGTGTCACCCTGTGCTGGGTGGTTTTATGCTAATTTGACACAAACTAGAGTCATCCCGGAGGCAGCAGCTTCAGTTTAAAAAGTGCCTCCAAAAGATCTGGCTGCAGGCCAGTCTGTGGGGCATTTTTTTTTTTAAAAAAAAATTAGTGATTGATGGGGAGGGCCCAGCCCACTGTGGATGGTGCCATCCAGGGTTGGTGGTCCGGAGTTCTGTAAGAAAGCAGGCTGAGCAGGTGATGGGGAACAAGCCAGGAAGTGGGGTCCCTCCATGACCTCTGCATCAGCTCCTGCCCCCAGGTTCCTGACCTGTTTTTGAGCTCCTGTCCTGACTTCCTTTGATGATGAACAGTGATGTGGAAATACAAGCCAAATAAACCCTCTCTCCTCCTCAACTTACTTTGGTCACGGTGTTTCATCACTGCAACAGAAACCCTGATTAAGACAGCTCTTGTTTGCTGGCGATGGGCACCCGCCTTCCGATGGGTACTGTGAAGTCACCTAGGGTGGCCACTGGGAGGGACTCTCCCAGCAGGGGAAGTGAGACACAGAAGCTGGCTAAGAATGCTGGGTTTTGGCACAGCCCCCTCAGAGAGTGAGTCGCCCACCCAGACAGCCTTGTTTAGGCTGTACTCTGTCTTAAAATTGCCACCGAGATGTGTAGGAAGGCCCAGCACTAGAAAGGACAATGAGAATCCCAAGCCACAGTGGGGACATTCATGAACCCCAAAATCCCTCAGCTGTAATTGAGAGAGCCACTAAGTGATTCGTGATTGATGGGAGAGGGCCCAGCCCGTGGTGGGAGGTGCCATCCTTGGGCTGGGGATACTGGGTTCTATAAGAAAGCAGGCCAAGCAAGCTTGGGGAACAGTCAAGTCTCTTTGTCTGTTTGTCTGTCTGTTTCTCGCCTCTCACTTCCTCTCTGCTCCCCCTCTTCCTTCCTCCTCTTCCGCCTCTCTTACACACATGCAAAACAAAAGACGACCCGAAGGTCTTTGCAAAGTTCTCAGTGTTCAAAGGTGAAAGCTTTGCACATTCAAACATTTTAAGTCTTTGTGTCCTCGTGGACATTTGTGTCCAAAGGTCCAGGGCAAAGCTTCTGTGATGCGCAGGGCTCCAGAGCGTCTCTTGAGTTGCTTACCAGAAGAATACTTTTTATAAATTGGGAGGAAAATGTTGAGGCTCCATTTTTTTTTTCTCCCTGGGATGGAGAAATTTTTTTTTTAGCTTGCTTGAGCTCTCCCTGTTCGAGCTAACAAGAGAAAATGACTTCTAGATTCAGATGGTGACAGATCCTCACTCAGCTCCTCCTGAGATGGCCATGCCAACCAACCTTGCGTCCTAAGGACACATGGCCTCCCACAGTCCTGAGAGCCACTTCCCTTGTTCTCTTTCTCTTTCTCTTTCTCTGCGCCGCTGCTGTGAGGGCCGGGGCAGATTTTGGTTCACATGAAGTGCACAGTGTTAACTAGGTGACATATGGGTGGGGGGACACTCCTGCTTGTCCACTGCAGCCAGGGGGGCCGTTTCCATAGAGATAAGAAGCAGAAGTGCTCACGCAGCCTAATTGGTATGCATCCCAGGTCCGGGTTCATTGTGCCTGTACTAATGACAGGGTTGTCTCAATAATAAGGATGGTGCACACTGGAAAAATTCGCTGCCTTCGTATATTTTTTCCCTGGCAGAGAACTACTTAGAGACCGTAGTCAGTAAGAAGAGTGACTGGCAGGCTTAAGGGGCTGCTTAGCAGCATATGGGGAAGGCTGGTGCTCCGTGCCACGTGCATATGCTGCCATTAAACTCCAGCTTGGCGCTTTGTGTGCTCCTGGTCGCATGCCAGCAAGCCCACCTGCTGCAAGAATACTTATAAAGCCCAACTCAAAAGTGATTGAAAAGCTCCTAGAATAAACTGTAATAACACAGTAACACAGTGCCTCACAGATGGGACATAATTGCGAGCTAAAGTGTACAGCCTCTGCGGTAATGAAAACACGAGCCATTAAATTAAAATCACAAGGGAAAAAACGATAAAAGTCTGTTGATTTTTTTTTTTTAGTTTTATTGCAAAAACTTCAATTTTCCTGCCCTCATTAATCAAATACCATAAAACTATAGTGTCACTTTGTTGTGGGGGAGATGCAGGCAATTAGAGTGATGAGTGTTGATTAAAATGATGTAACTTTGGTTGTTTGCTTGCACGGATAAGTTAGACCCTCTGTAACTGGAGCCTGGGGCTTCTGACACACATACATCCGCTGGCAGACACAGCGCCTCTGGAATCTGCCGGGATGTCTTCTTGAGGCAGAGGCCGTGCAGGCAGAAGAGCTTGCCTCTATTTTCAATATCAATACATTTAGAAGTAGATACTTTCTCCCTCCTTAGCCACTCTTTCTGATACACTAGTGATTTTTTTTAACTTTTCTTTCTTTCTTTCTTTCTTTCTTTTTTTTTTATATAATTGAGAGACTTGCTAAGCTATGTAAACACAGGAACTCCCTGAGCCTCATCAATGCCATTGTAATTAGTGGTGGGCCAGGCTTGGAGCTGCAGGCTGGCACCCGGGCAGGCTGAATGGGCTCGGCAGGGCTCCGAGACGTCGCCCCTCAGCCGCCAGTGCCCCCCGCCCCCCAGGCATCATTGTTCTGCTCCTGTCTGTGGGTGGGCCTTCGAGGAGAAAGAAACATTTGTCACGGCTGTACCCAAGTAAACAGCCTTGAAAAGACTTTCTTCATTTCTGATTGTGTGTTTCTTCGCTGCTCTTCAGGGCAAAGTGGGCTGATTCCCACCCATTTAAAGAAGGAAGGAGCGGGAGGCAGAGTGCCCGCCCTGGGAGCAGACAGAGGCAGGTGGCGGCTTGGCGTGTCCCCCACCCGGCCCTGCCCGCTCCAGGACAGACTCTGACAGCTGCCAGGCTTTTCCTGTCCCTTCACCTTTGTGGCAAAGGACACCTGGGCTGTTTCTCTGAGCATGTCTCCTGTTCTGAGGAGGGCCTTGGCACTCACTAGTGGGGCTAAGGGGAACGTTCACCCCAGGGCCCACCCCTTCACAAGCTGCCTGGCTGCACAGTCCCTGACAGAGCCACATCCTGCAGCTGTGGGGATGCTGGGGACAACAGCGGGGGGCGGGTTGAAAAATCATACACAGAAGAGTTACTGACGCTGTCAAAGCAGACCAGCGGGCCTGAGCAGTCCAGATGACAGAGTCATGGAAGGAGGAAGGGGAAGACAGTGTCGGCAATGCTGACTCGAGCATTTTTCAGGGACAGGGACAGTCTAGGTCACCATCATCATCACCATCATCACCATCACCATCATCATCATTATCATCATCACCATCATCACCATCATCATCATCATCATCATCATCATCATCATTTAAGAATGAGTCATTTCTGAGTAGGCAGATGATAGGTCACATGGGCCCATACTAGGTTATGCAGCTATGGTGGCCCAAGGACAATGGAATAACCAGGTCTAGGTGCTGACTGACCCACAGGCTATCTGCTAACATGTCCCGAGTGGACCAGTTGGAGTCAGCTCAATGTACTGCGTTGTAAGCTGGTCTTCCAATGAAGGGCCATGTAGGGGCCTTCTCTGTGACCATCCCAGAACTGATGCTATACTGTTTTTCACAGTGAGGACTTCAAGGCTGATCTCTGGAGACCTCCGGTGTTTACCTGGCCTGGGGCAAGGCACCGGGTCTACATAGCAGCACTTCCCAAACCCTGTGTGGGCCAGGCCCTTTCCAGGCAATCAGCATCCCATGATGCTATTTCATGGTGAAGGTGGCTAGAGCCAAATGTCCCTGTTGTGGCCCAAGCAGCTCACCGGCTCCTGCTGAATGGTCAACTGAATGGTCATGGCCAACAGGGAGAAGACAGGGGACTCTAGCGGGCCAAGTCGGAGAATGTGGGAAGCGGATGTTCTTGTCACGTGTGGTAGTTTGTTAAGTCGAGCTGTTGAGCCCCTTTGGCTGTGAGGAGAGGGGACCATCAGAGGATCCCCCCAGCTGTCTGCTGTGAAGCTGTGACTGGTTGTTGAATGCAGGGTGTCTTCTGCCGCAAAGGGAAATATGGCAAAATACAATAGCTCCAAATGCTTAACATGACACGTATTGGCAAAAGTTACATGGACAAAGAATGTCAAAGCCATTGTTACGGCTGATCAGCTCATTTGCTGGAAGTGTATTCAGTGTCCTCCTTGGCTTAGATCTCACATTAAGTCCCTCTGTCCTCTCTGACGTTTGGGAAAGCACGTTGGGAGCCAATGTGCACATAAATGCACAGGTCTGTTGGGATCTGAAAGGAGGGGTAGATGAGTCCCTCCAGGGGCCAGGAGGGATTTCAGGGCCCCTGGAACCTGGTGAGTGCCACTTAGTTTCTAATTCCTGGGTTCACTGTGTGACCCGGTTGCAGAACTACTTACCGATGGTCACTCCCACCTGAAATTCCGCCCAGAGATCCAGCTGTGGAGTGGAACATGTAAACGACTTAGGTCACGTGGAAGCACACAGCACCGGGAGCTCCCGCACCTGAGTGCTCCTGAGCTCTTTGCTTGGGGGACGTTTAGGAATAGTCCCCGTAAACTCTTCCTTAGAATGTGCTTCTCATACGCAGGAGTCTTATGTTCGGCTGCCTGAACTAGCAGGGCACCTGGTTCAAGCATTTGTGACCGGTCCAAGGAGCACCCCGACACGAGGGTGAAGGGGTACGAGGTCCCTTTCCTCTGTGATGAGAACACACCCATGCCTGTGCTTTCCACGCTCGAGGGACTGATATCTATCTAGCTCAATCATGTGTTCCCCGTCTTTGTTTCCCTAAGCCCAGAACTAGGTGGCATATTCGCTGTGCTGCGGGCTAGCTAATGCCACATATGATGGTTAATATTGCCAACTTGAAAGAATTAGAACGATAGGAGATAAACCTCTGGGTAAGCCTGTGAGGAAGTTTCTAGGTTGGGTTTAATTAAAGTGGGCCAACCACCCTGAATATTGCAGCACCTTTCCGGAAGCTGGGTTCCTGGACCGAATAAGAGAAAACAGGAAGCTGGGCTAAAACATGGTCAGCTCCCTCCTGCTTCTGCTCCACTATGGATGCAACATGGTCCCTCAGCTCCCTCCTGCTTCTCTTCCATGCCTTCTGTGCAATAACGGATTGCATCTTCAAGCTGTGAGCCAAAAATAAGCCCTTCCTTCCTTAAGCTGCTTTTGTTGGATATTTAATCATAGAAAAGAACAATAAAAGAACTTACCACAACTGTCTCCTGAAGTCTAGATCATAGCAAATAACTCCGAGGTCAAAATGATCTCCTTATGCTCTAAGTCACTGGGAGACCAACTGCCCCTCAAAGTTTGGAAATGGGGTCTCCTCTCTACTCAGATCCTCCCAGCTCTGCTTGGGGTCTATTTAGTCATGCATTCAGATATAATTTGGGGTTCTTAATTTTCATCCCTAGGAGGTTAACTTCCTTGTGGAAGTTAATCTGGAGGGGACCCAGGTGGGTTAGCAGGATAACGATGACTTAAGTTACTACCCCAGATTGTTCTCTGATGCTTACGAGCCTCTGGTCACTGCAGAAGGGGCAAGTAGAGCCCCGCCCTTAGTTCACAGCTGGGTCTGTTTTGAGAGACAACGTAAGGGCTTCTGTGCGTATCATTAATTCTTTCAGAGTGTTTCCACCCACTGTGGAACCTTTAACTTTAGCAAGCCAGCAAGATGCCAGCCATGACTGCAGCCAGGGGCCCCTTGCCATTGGGGTACAGAGTCTAGCTCACTCGCTGTGGAAGGGTCTTTGATTATAGAAAGACCCTTCTCTGGTCTTCCAGAGTTTTAGCTTCCCCCTTTGAGGGTGAGCCTCCCTACCTCATTTAACGGTTTGGAAACGTCCTTATGGCCATGCCCAGAGGTTTGTCTTCGAGGTGACTCTGCATTGGTCAATTCTAGCTGTCAATTAACCAGCACAGGTACTCCCCTCTCTGCTCTCCTCTTGATCCCCCAGCACCGACAGGTGTCCCAAACTGTGTGAGTCAAGAGGCGTCTCCCCCTCTTGGCTCCAGCCAACTCTGAGGTTCTGAAATCCTATGATCCGACATTGTAGATCACAGGCAACATCCCCAAGGTTGAGTTCATACTGTGTTCTCTGCCATTACCAAAATGCAGTACCAAAATTCAATCCTCCAGATTTCTCTGGATCACATGGTTGTGCCAGCGTTCCTTGAATAAAGGGGTCCCCTTGACAGTGGCAGGGAAATTAGGCAGAAGAGATTGAGGGATTGGGTAAGATGAAAGGGGCCCGTGCCCCAGACAGCCCAGGGAGCCTGTGGAATAGCGACCATGTGGAGGTACATGAGGCGTCTGGGAAGGCACAGTGCCTTTCAATTCCAGGTGCCGCAGGGAAGGGTGGGGTCCTCTCCTGAGGACAAGGAACAGACTATGGATCAAGCCTCCTTTCTGGAAGATTCTAGGATGCCTCTGCGCTGACGTGATGGGGTACCCTGCAGCTCCTAGGGGCAGAACAGCAGTTTCTTTTCTTTCTTGGCTTCAATTAGGCTTCCTCCACCACAACTCTGGCAATTAGTGTGCACGGGAGAAAGTTGCAGGGTGGCTTGGGCAGGCCTTTGTGGTGCTCGGCCCGGGGTGGGGGCCCTCTTTCTCTCCAGCGAGACACAAGCCTGAATGGGGGATGTCATTAGGCCTCATTCCTCCAGTGCGGCTTCTCTTTAGAATAACAAAAACACATCAGTGGTAAGTTTCAGTGTTATTTTTAATAAAAGAAAACCCTTTAATTTACATATATTTAAGGCTAAGTAAATGAAAATGCATTATGTTACCACTGTTCCCTGGGATAATGAACCCAGAGGGTTCGGAGCAGCGGTTTGCTTTCAAGCCCCGCACACCCCCAGCTCAAGCTTGCCGCTGGTGAGGGAGGGATGCGGGGCCACACGAAGATGCTTTTTGAGCTGAGCTTGCTGTGCCTCAGTTGCAGACTTGGGAGAAGCAATGACTTCTGTGCCAAGCAACCACCCAAGCTTAGGTTAGAGCTCGCCTGCTGAATCAGAGCCTACAACAGGGTGAACCGTGGTAGGATGGGTGGCACACCTGCTCCTCTAGATACAGGCTTCCATGCCACCTTTGTGAGGCCTAGGAACAGGGCTCAGGGAACAAAGAAATCATGCATGTATACACATGTATGCATGAACATGTTCATACATGTACACATATGTATTCTCACTATGCAATGCCTAAAGACATTTACGGGAGCATATTTACATGCATAAACAGGCCCATAATCAAATATTCTGATGCACACACATGTATGATCACATGTCCCTACTTATACAATACCCAAACACAACAGTGCATGTATACTTTCAAACACATTTGTGTGTACACACACACACACACACACTTATGTACACACCTGTTTACATGTACATGTTCACATGTACACAGACCCCTTTGTGATACACAAATATAGTTGTATGTACATGCATGTGGACTGTCACATGAACATATGTGTATGTTGGTATGCATGCATTCACACACATGCATGTACACACCCACAACATATTTACATGTGTATCGGCTTGTGCCAAACACTGTTATGTATACACGTGTACTGTGAACATGCACTCCATTTCTTTGTCCCGTTTTATGAATTTTATGAATGAAAATGTTTTTCAGAGTTCGTCTTGGATCTGGTACCCCCGTCGTTTCGCAGCTCACTTGATGGACTGGGTCTTGAATGTCATCCAAGACAGGAGGGGCACACATAGCACAAGCAAAGCACATGGCCTCCACGGGGGAGCAGTGTGGATTGTAGCAGGAATCAGTGATGGGTGATGGGCTCTACATGAGGTCCTGCCTCACCTCTGTAATTATGGGGAGTCATTCCTCACCTCTGTAATTATGGGGGTTTACCCTCCTTGCACCTTTCAGCCCACCTTCCTTTATTCTGCTATGGGGTGTGACTGGGTGGGTGGAAAGGCCACCAGAGCTCCCTCGATGCTTCACCAGGTTTCCCCTGATTCTCTTTAGTTCAGGTCCCTCTGCAGGGGGCCACAGCCTCCTCCGCAGATCAAATGTCCAGCACCTGTACACAGAGGCAGTAGGACCAGCCCTATGGAGACCTGAGCCCTGAGGCATGTGGCTCTGGTTCCTCAGAGAAGCAGATTGCCTCGCCTCTCGGCTCCAGGAGCAGGCTGAGGAGGAGGGCCAGGAGCAAGCTTGACATTCCTGCTTCCGCAAGGACATGTTCCTTTCTCTGGGTTTCTATTTTCTCCAGGTAATCGGGTGACTTGAAAAGAAGCAAGATAAGGGCATTGTGTGGCTGACAAGATTCCGATGATTCTGTCTGTGAGGAGGTGGGAGGGAGTCTGGCCTCTGAACCCGCCAGTGGTCAGGGAGAACACCCCCCATTTCTGCCCCTGGGTTACTTACTATAGGACACTTGGGAGTGGGAGCTGGAGCTTTTCTTCAGCTCTGATCTTTTACTCTTGAGGTGATAAAAATGTCACTTGGTCAGGACCCCATCTTCTAGCTCAGTGGTGACAATCTTAATTCAAATGCCACCTGTCTCTATGTAAGGGCACTGTCCTGGCACACGGACAACATTTTGGCTGTGAGCTATGAATTGGACTGATAAAGTCCACTCCTGTTTCCAAAGGCCTGTGACCCTCAGACATTCATGAGGTGTGGCTGTCCCCTCGGCATCTCTCTGGGAAGTGGGACGCATTGAGTTAAGATGAGCAGCGTGCACGCCTGCTCACATGGCCAGCTTGGCATGGTGTCTTGTTTGGAGTCATGTACAGACATTTACCAAACAGCATATGGCAGCAAGCTGCTGCCTCCGTGCCCACGTGGAGATCGCAGCAGCTCTGTGATCCAGAGAGTTTGAATTGTGGCTTTATTAAGATGATCTTGAGCCATGATGTGTAGCACAATTCATAAGAACCCAGAGACAGACATTGGGGTTCAACCTGAAGGTCAGAAAAGCAAAACAGCCAGCCCCTGGCTCTCACCTCTACTTCAGTCTGAAATGGCGATCCTGCCTGCAAGAATCTCTGCAGAATCGAGACTGTGTGTGAGAGCTGTCTCCTCCCGTCTTATATTCCTCTCCAGTGCTGGGATTAAAGGCGTGCACCACCACCACCCGGCCTCCATGGCAAACCAGTGTGGCCACTGGGATCAAAGGTGTGTGTCACCACTGCCTGGTCTGCAAGGCTGATCAGTGCCACTGCATCACTCTCTGAACCTCCGTCCATCAAGAATACAAATGAAGTATCCCTACGCCGATGCTCAGGATCCAACGTGTGGATAGCATTATATATTTGCACGTTGAGGCCAGGAGGGAGCATGCATTTCTGTCGAAACAGCTTGGACAGGGACAAGTTCCTTTAGCAGAGGTGACATACCTGATTTCTTCGTGTTTCTGAAATAGACCGAGTTAGATGCGGCTTGTTGAGTTGACTTGATACGAGACAGTGCAGACCCGTGGGCCCAGACCCGGTGGCTGTCAGTCCTTCCTTCTGTTGGGAAGCCAGTGTATTTGGTCTCTGGTTAACGCTGAAGGTATCATTTACCTTTCTGTTTCTCTCTTCCTGTGATGAGACATTACGCACAAAGCAACTTAGAGAAGAAAGAGTTCACCTGGGCTTATGATTATAGAGGGTCACAGTCCACAGTGAGGGGGGGAGGGACGGCACTGGCGGGGGGGGGGAGCAGGAAGCCAAGGGCCCACATTTTGAACTGCAAGCCCAAAGCAGAAAGAAACAGCTAGAAACGGTGCCACCGTGGTCTCTTGAGGCGTGGTAGCAGTGGCATCCTAACAAGGGCCATACCGTCTAAGCCTTCTAAGATAGTGTCATAAGTCAGGGACCAAGCATGCAAATAAACAAGGCTATGGCCGGGGGGGGGACAACTCACTTATACCCCCACAGTCAGCCCAGCAGGCGCACTATTCTGAGCTCAATGGGGCTTGGGGCTTGGGAATGACCCTTTGCCTTTTCTTCTGTGGATTCCCCTACGCTCCTGACTTGGAAGCTGGCCTTACCCCTTCCTGGAGTGATATTTCATTTGTATTTTAATAAAGCTTACCTGAAGATCAGAGAGCGAAACAGCCTCACTGGTCAGCCTTACAGAGCAGGCAGTAGTGACACACACCTTTAATCCCAGCAGCCACACTGGTTTGCCGTAGAAAGCAGGCAGTAGTGGAGCACACCTTTAATCCTAGTACTGGAGAGGAATATAAGATGGGAAGAGATGACGCTCAGGCTCAGGCTCCTTCTGAAATCCCTGGAAGCTGGGTCGCCATTTTGGACTGAAGTAGAGTTAAGAGCCAGTGGCTGGCTGTTTTACTTTTCTGACCTTCAGGCTGAACCCTAATATCTGTCTCTGGGTTTTTATTAATCGTGCTACACACACCCAAGCATACCCTGGAGGGAGCCATGCATCAGGGGAACTGAGGGAAGGAGTCAGGCAGGAAAAACACAGCTTTGGTTCAAGCACCAGGTTCTTCTCCTACATGTGCCCAGAATTCAGGAGTGGGGTAGGGAATGCAGAAAAAGACACTGCAGACCGTGGGCATGGTCTTCCCAGATGTGTGGGGATAGCGATGGGGGTGGAGGGGGTGTGGCATGGGAGGGTTTGGGGGGTGACTTAGACCACAAGTCATCTTTCCAGATGTGTGGGGATAGCAACGGGGGGCACATTGGGGGCCTCATTGACTCAGACCGTGAGTGTGGTCTTCCCAGATGTGTGGGGACAGAGACTGGGGTGGCAGCACTGACTCAGATCCACTATCCCTTTTCCTAACAAGTCCTCCTGATGCTGTCTTTCCTACTGTGTGAATGTTTGCTGTGGTCCCCCCAAAAAGGTCAGTTTACCCCTGCAAGCCTGGTGAGAATGGGGGTGTTTCTCTTTCTGTTATGGCCCTTCCAGGGTGCCATACAGTGTCTGCACACAGTGCCTGCTGCAGGGAGAAGGACAGGCGACTTTGTAGTTATGGGCACGGTCTCTTCGGTGCATCTCCCAGGGACTACTGGGTGATAATGTTGAAGTATACACTGGGATGTGGCTCAGCGGCAGAGCACTTGCCTCATGGCACAAGGTTCTGAGTTCAATCCCCAGCCCTGAAGTGAGGAGAGAGGGGCCAGCTATCCTCCCAGAGGGCTCACTGCTTCATAGCTTGGATTTTGAAGTGGTTTCTCACAGGACAGGTTCGCTTTCCTGTGAGAGGAATTAGCGATTTGTGTGGCTGTTTTCCTACACCCAAGACAAAGCGTTCATGTAAAGACATTCTTTAGGGTTCCATAAAGGGTAACATTCTGAAAGAGCTAGCCCGGCTCAGTGATGAGCCCCCCACTCATTTCCCTGGGGGACCTCGTAGCTGTCGGAAGCGCAATGGAGCTGTCAAAAGCACCTGAAGTCAGCTGTGCAAACGGGGGAACAGAAGTCACGGCTCCCTTTGTTCTGTGACAGCAGGAAAATCTTAAACTTTTCATCAAAGAGGAAATAAAATTCCAACACTTGCAGACCTAAGTAGCGGGGTTTGCCCCTCCCCACTCCTCACCTCCAACACAGAGCAAGCTTGCCAACCAACAGCCCTGTCAAGATGGCAGCCATGGAGCTCATCTTGCTTGCCTCCTTGCTCTTCTAAGCTCTGCCTGGGCCTCATGCACAGAAGACCGGCTTTGCAGGACACACATTCTGAAGGAAGACCCTGATGACATGACAGAAACCTATGTCAGCTTCATCAAGGGGCTAGAGAAGCAGCCGCGGAAGCTGAGGCCGTGGCGAGGAATTTGAAGGCTCAACTTTCTGTCCTTCCCCTGCCTAGCGTTTCCTAGGTTGTCACAGAGGGTGGTGGGTCTCCTTGGGTATCAGTCTGTGTGCCACGCCAGAAGGATAGAGGAGAATGAATGGGTACCTTATCTTCACTGGTTTCCAGCAGCCCCAGGAGTTTTCAAGGGTCAGTAGCTTTGCCAAAAGCCCCCCCCCCGCAAGCTCTCTGTCGTTGAGCTATGGTGCACGAAGTCAGCATGTGTCCCAGCATCGGCCTGGGGGCCAGAACCTGAGTGTCTGCTGTGACCCCTGGGAGTTCTACCGTGGCATCTCCTTGCCTTTTTGGTGTGTCTGAAATCCATACAAAGATCAGGAGTGCTGCAGAGCTCTGAGCTGCTGAGGGGACGCCCCGCCCTCATGCCTTCGTCTTAAAGGTTCTTTCAAGAGCCAAATAGTGCGGCAGGGTTGGCAGCCTGCGGGCAGTGGACATGCAGGAGTGGCAATAACAGCCAGCCACGGCAACTTTTTCTTCTCTTTTCTTTGGGTCACCTGCCCTGTCCCCAAGTCCTGGATAAGAAGTAGCGAACAGAGTCAGTGGGAACGGAAACCAGCTCAAGGAAGGAGGACTGTTCTAGAACATAGGCTGAGACAGAAGACCCAGGACCATTGGGGTTTCTACTTTGTTCCTAGTAAAGGAGGTAAGAAGCAAAAACAAGCACATAGGCTCCTCCCACCAGGGAGGGGCTTACAAGGGGCCAGTCTGGCCAACTTCAGGTCCTCTCTCTCCTCTATGGCCTTAGGCTCAGGGACCAGAGACAGAGTCACAGACTGTCCTGAAGAACCTGTCCTCGGTCTGGTTCAGCTAGGGACCAGTAATGTGGTATGGAGAGAGATCACAGGGGGACTTGTGGCAGCCAGGGCACTGTAACCTCTGCCACCAGTTATTGTCATTGACAGGGAGCTAAAGATACCCCTGGAGCCTCAGTTGAATTTGACAGCTAGCTAAATAAGCCCTCAGGGTCATTTGCCAAAGGGAATGTGTGAGATTGTGCAAATATTTGTGGCTTCCTAATTACTGACTGAACAAACCTATGCACCTGTCACTGTGTGTGTGCTTCATGTGTGTGTGTTACTTTTCACGTGTGGGTGAGGAGGAATCACTTTCGTGTGTGTGTGTGTGTGTGTGTGTGTGTGTGTCACTTTTCCTGTGTGTTAGGTCACTTTTCCTATGAGTGAAGTCACTTTTCCTGTGTGTCTGTCACTTTTCCTGTGTGTCTATCACTTTTCCTGTGTGTGAGTTCACTTTTCCTGTGTATGTCTGTCACTTTTCCTGTGTGTCTGTCACTTTTCCTGTGTGTGAGGTCACCTTTCAGGTGTGTATAGAAGTGTGGATGGAGCCTCATTTCTCAGAAGAGTAAATGAGGCTTCTTCCCCTGAGGTAATATACTCAGCCGGTCTTCATTCATTCATTCATTCATTCGTTTGTTCATTCACTACACGTATCACAGGATGTCACAGGTGGCAGAGCAAGGACCTCCCTGCAACAGCTTTCTACCCCACAGTCACCTCTGTCAGAGCTGTGGGAAAGGTTCACAGCACGTGAGTTTAGTCTCTCTCAGAATGGCTGGCTTAGCCCCGGGGCACCTGGGAGCTGCCTTCCCACAATACTGAAATGGCACAAGTGGGACTTGCTTGTCAAGGAAAATGACTTCGGCTGGTGACATCTGCAGGGGCTTTGCTGTTTGGGACGAATCTGTTGTCCTGGCCATCTTCTGGGGCCCCTTACCTAACTGTTGGGTGCAGGAGACAGGTCCCTGTGCTGTCTGAATTTTTATCAGCTGCAGCTAGGCCCATGCTATAGGGCAGGGGTGGGGTCTGGCAGGGTTTATGGACTACTTGCGAAGGCATCTAGCTGCCTGGGCTCCTGAGTGTGGGCATCCTTTCACTGTCCTTGCTGTGTTCATGTGGGCATCACATGGGGCGGCGTATGCTGCTGAGTTCAACACTAGAACTTCTGCCCCCTCCGTCCTGGAGGCTGCAACTGAAGACCACAGTGTGGGCAGCCTGGCTCCCTCTGAGCTTCTCTCCCTGACTTTAGGACAGTCATCCCTGTGTCAGGACACGGCTGTGCCTCCATGGGTGCTGATATCCGGATCTCTTTGGAGGATGCCCGACATCACCTCTCTAAGATGCCCTATCCAAACGCAGCCATGTTCTGAGGTATTGAGGGCTAGGATTGCAGCCTTCTGGGGACGTCAGATGCTGTGTCGCTAACAATAGCCTTCCTGTACTGGATGCACACATGGGAAGGCAGGAGAGCCAGTCCTAGTACCCAGGGAGGTGACCTGTGTGGGATCCTGAGGAGGCTGGGAGTCCACACAGTTCCAGACTGAGGCCCTCATACCGCCTGTGGGTCTGCCAGGGACGCCTCTCTAGAACATTCCCACTCAGAGGCATCGGTGTTATTACTTTTTGGTTTTTAACATATTTTCCTAAACTTAAAACAATGATACAAAGCTAAAAAATTGTTGAATATTTTGCTATTTAGAAATTTTGGCTGACTTTGGAACCCTGGTCATCTAACACTGCTATAGGCCTTTCATGAGAGTATTTTGGGGTGTGCCTGAACCCCAGCACTGATCTCTTCGTCTGGGTTAGCACTCAGCCGTCTTCTCCTTACGGCCCCTGTCATCCACCTCTGTTGGATTTCGGGCATGGAAGCCTTTCCCACAATTAAGGTGCTCTGAGAGGATTAATCTGCTTTTTGTAATCTTGTCAGAAACATGATACTATAATCTAGCTGTTGACTGAAATCTAATTCCATTTAACTTTTCCCTCGACTGGATGAGGTGCTGTCTCCCTCTGCTTTCCCTGGCTTCTTTGTATCTGCTGTGTGATCAGAGATGACGGCGTAATTGATTTCTGAGCCATTCAAGGGGCCTTCAAATTGCCTCTGTTGTTGGCTGTCGAATGTTGAAGGTAAAATAAAGTCAGGGCTCTATTTTCCTAAAAACCTGTTCAGCGAGGAGACAGCCTCTGCTGCAGAGCTTGGCTCTTGGCGGGAACCCAGGAAACCGTGACCACCAGCTAGCTGGGGCATCAGCACGGAAAAGCGAAGATGTGTATTTGCAGGTAGCCAGCCCCCCATTCCGTCTCAGAAAGCTTTCTGGAAAATTCCGTTCTAACATCGTGATGCAGTCATCGGCCGATGGCTTATATAGTTTCCTCACAACTCGGAGGCTTCTGAAGATAATTTGTGAAACAATTTCTGTTGACTTTGATCCTTTTGGGTGGCTAAGTACTAATAAAATTGAGAATGAGCTGGCTTAGATGTCTCACAGCTGGTGCTCAGAGCTAAAGGACAACAGAGATGAGATCCGGGGAATACTAATCTGCCGGCTGGCACAGGTCCCACGTGCAGGAGCTGAGTGCAGGGATCCCTGTGTAGGGACGGCGATGGCGATGCTGCTTTCCTTCACAGGGGCATCAGGATGTGAACCTGCTCTCAATCCCATGTTCTGCAGGCCTCTGGACACCAATGGCTCGTCTCCCTGCAGCACCCAATGCTAGAACCTTCTCCAGCATCAAGGCTGGGCGGGCACGGCTCCCATGCTCGGGCGTCACTCACTGCCCGTTCCTCATCCGTTCTGATCCACCAGGCTCCCTCAAGACTCTCGGAAGGAACAAGGAGGTCCTGGAGAGAGATGGAGAGAGCCAGTATCTGCTGCAGCACCCTCTCAACTGGTCTACAGTGTGGCCTTGTCTCTGATGTCTTACCCTTATAGAGTACCTTTATGTGTGCAGTGTAGCCTTGTCTTTGATGACCTTACCCGGGAAGACACTCATCTCTGCAGAACCTCCCCACTTAGCTCTTTCCCTATAGGCTAGGAGATCACATTGGTCCATCTCAGAGAAACATATGGTAAACTTCCTTAAACTTTCCAGTCTGTGACTCAGTATGAGCTGTCCGCGCCTGTTGGTGTATTGGTATCCTAAACTCGGTGGGCACTGAGATACGTAGAGGCTGGTCAGCACATCACCAATGGCTGGGGGTATCTAGTGGCATGACCTAGAACCCTCTGGGGAGATAGTCTCCATGAGGGACTGCCTCAATCAAATTGACCTCTGGATGTGGCTGTGAGCGATTGTTTTGACCGCCTTGTTTGATGTGGAAAGATCTAGCTTGAAATGGAGGGCAGCCTAGTTTTGGACCCTAGACTGGGTAAGAGTAGAGAAAAGCCGGGCAGTGGTGGCACACGCTTTAATCCCAGCACTTGGGAGGCAGGGGCAGGTGGACATCCATGAGTTCAAGGCCAGCCTGCTCTACATGAGTGAGTTCCAGGACTGCCATGGCTTCACAGAGAAACCCTGTCTCTAGAAACTAAAAAATAGGAGTAGAGAAAGGTAGGCAAACCCTAAGCTTTATGCACTGATTTTTCTCTCACGCTTATGGTGTCTGTGTGTATGCATGCACACGCGTGTTTGCACATGTGTTAGGGTGCTCGTGGAAGCCAGATGTCGACATTGGGCGTCCTCCTTAATCGCTTTCCACCTTCCTTTCCAAGACAGGGTTTCTCCCTGAATGCGGAGCTCCCTGCTTTGGCCAGGCTGGGTGGCCAGGGAGCTCCAGATAAAGGTCTGTTTCTACCTTCCCAGCATGCCTTGCCACACCTAGCTTTACATGTGGTTGCTAGGGACCCACAACCACTCTCTCTTGCTGATGTGACAAGTGCATTACTGACCGAGCTGTCTCCGCAGCCCTCACTGTTGGTACTGAAAAGCCATTGTCCCACCCACTGACCTTGCCTGACAAGGTAAAGGGGTCATAGTAGATGATGAAGCACCCATTAGCCTGCTATCGGTCCTCTCTGCTTAGCCACGGGACCACTGCTGGCCAGAGTCTCATGATCTCCTACCCAAGCTGGCACCCCAAGCATGGCACCCACATTTTCTCTGCTCAGTTTAGCCTCATTTTAGGCCTGCAGCCATTGGGCCGTCCTTGCCGGGTCTTAACAGGGTTCTAACTGAGTTTTTGGGCCCAGAGAAAAACGCGTTCATATCTATTTATGAGAGCATACTATGCTTATTCTGTGATTGCCTTATTCTTTCAGTTAAATTCCCTGGGCCAGTTTCTCCACAAAAGTCATGGACCTTAGAAAATGAGAGAGCCAGGGACTTTGGTTCCCATGGCATGACATGAAGTCAAACTGTTCAGAATTTCCCCCAAATGTTGGGTAATTTTGTACCCAGGCTCATCATTTCGTTTTGAAGGGGGGCTGACACTTCTGTCTGAGAAAGCTTACCCACATATCCATTAGCCGAATTCTAAAGTTAGCTCCAACCCTGACTTTGTTTTAAATAGATAGCTATGGGACCAATGGGTGCAGCTCTTCGGAAGTGTAGGATGTAGGCTGACTTCTTGGGGGAAGGGCTGCACGGTGGAGTTGAAACAACAGAAAGCTCTAGGTCTGGGCAGTGCTGTGCAGAGACTTGTAGAAGAGCCCAGGGTGAGCAGCCTGTAGACCCAGGACCTTCCCCCCTCTCCTTCTCGCACGGGGCTCCACAGCACAGAGGTGAAGAGGGGCCTTATCGTCGAAAGCCCTGCTTTCCCCGTGACTTGTTTGTTTTATTATTGTTTTGACATTTACGGAGTGCCAGGGTTATGAGGGTAGGAGGTGGTATATATAATTACCCTGGGGCCCTGACTTTCCTCATCTAGACACAAAAATCTATATAAAGAAAACCGCACAAAGCCCCGCTGGCAGGGGAGAGGAGGGGAACACTGTGAGTCACTTCCGGGGCTCACTGGCTCGGGGTGGCTGCCACGTGGAACAAATGCCAGCGTCCTCCATAACGGTACCCACCCTACCACCACAAGCATGGGCAGGCTCACCCTGCCGTAACCTGAGAACACCTGCCCTCCTCACATAATCTGACCACATCTCGTGGAATTTAATGAGAATCTCCTCCTAGCTGTCCCCTGAAATCCGAGTGTGCACAGGGTCCCACCTGGCTGAATACCTGGTTCAAACACGGCTTGTGATTTGGGGCCTTGGTTGAGGCCAGGGATCTTGTCTTGTCCCTAGCAAGCTGCTGGGGGTGCAGACGCTGGTGGCTCATGGGCTGCCTGAGACCTAGGTGCCCTGTAGCTCTTGGTGGGATTGCCCCTGCTGGGGGCACCTTTTCTATTACACCCTCAGCCTGGACTTGACTGGCTCTTCCTCACTGTATGGTTTTCTCCTTCCTGTGACTAAATTTCCCGAGAAGCAAAAAAAGGTTTCTTTCAGCTCATTGTTCGAGGATACAGTTCATGATGGCGGGGAAGACGTGGGAGCAGGCAGCTTCATGGCAGCTGGTGCGTGTAGTCTGGATTCCTTTGTCTGGCAGAACAAGACTGCAAGTGGGGCAAAGGTTGCGCAATCTCAAAGCCGTGACTCCCTTCAGGCAGGCCCCACCTCCTAACGGTTTCTGTCTCTTCTAAAACAGCTCCGGCAGCTGAGGGATCAAGACGAGGGGTCTGTGGGACCATCTCACATCCCAGTCACAAGCACAGAAGAGACCTCCTCTCTCTCACTGGTTCCCAACAGCCAGCTAGGAGGGCTCTGATTCCACCTTGACATTCTACTGTGCGCTCTGACCTCCCAGAATTCCATTTCAAAGCCCTGTGTCCCCGGGTGAGGCTGAGGGCCTTGGTTTCTGCTACAGGCTCTTAGGTGAACCTGACCCAGCACTGGAGTACAGGCTTGTGTGCGGGTGGAAGGTGTGGGCAGGCGGTCTGCCATCATCTCTAGGGAGTTTTGTCAGCCCCCATCATGGCGCTTTGCTTAGGTGCACATCCCTGCTCATCTGAGCAGCCTAAGATGCTGCTTCTGCAGCCTTGGCTCCACTTCGGGCACCACCCCCTCCAGCTGCTGTGTGCTTCTCCAGTGACCACTTCACCTCTCTCTGCCAGTCTCTGTGCCACCCATCTCCTCTTCACAGTCGCTCAGGCCCTCTGAAGAGGGAGATTTCTTACCATCTGCTCAGAAGCACCAGGTGGCTTTGCTGTTGGAGCCAAGCCTCGTGTAATCTAGAAGGCATGAGGTTCCTACCTTTCACGCCACCAGGAGTCACAGCCGTACCTCTGTCCAGGGATTGTAATCTACGGAAGCACAGAAAGACCCAGGCTAGTGCAGCAACCATTGATATAATGTCTGGTAGCAGGGACTGCGTTCTAGAGGTCTGCTTCATAAGAATGTGTCGTTCCAAGGAGAGACGCCATTTACTGACTTCGTGTTCTGCGTCAATCACCGAGCCAGGCTCTTCTCGGACATGATTTCACTTGGTATTTATGGCAGGCTATACATGTGAGGAAACTGTGATAAGGGAAACGCTTTTAAACTGCACGAGGCTTCCCCGCTAGTGAATGGAAGGGGGATTGTGACCCTGGACCTCATAGCGGTCTCATGCTGCAGTTCTCCATGGGAGAAGGGAGGGAGGGAGGTAAGGTTGCATCTTGTGGCCGGGTCTGTGCGGGTACACACTCAGGGTGCTGCATCAGGATAGCAGGCCCCCACATCTGTGTGGCTTTATCCTGGGAGGGAGATCTCAGGAGTTACTGGGCTCTCTGATCCCTGGAAGCACACAGACTCGTAATGCAGTCTCAGCTCAGCTGAGCACAGCTGAACTCAGGAGCTTGTGTCTTGCTTCCTCGTTGCCCTTATGCTGGCTGAACATCAACCCAAAGATGCAGAATCATGGATGCTTTGAAAATGATGACACAGTGATGCTTAATTGGGTGCTCATGCCCCACAGGTTTGGAAGACGAGCCTCCTGCAGCTTTTGCCTTCTCTACAGGAAAACAAAGCTTACATGACTGTCAGATCCTGTCACGTCACCTACTTTCCCTGACTCAGCAAGCCAATTGTTACTGACCATTGAGAACCTCCCTGTGGCCGCTGTCACCTGACAGTGTGTCAGTCCACCCACACCATGGCTCACTGTCAAAGTCAGTGTTCTTTGGAGATGTTTACTGAACATATTGCTGATTTTTAGGTGTGCTTCTGCTGATTTGCTTGCTTTTTTGCTTTGTTTGGGGAATGAGAAAAAAAAAAACCCAGCCCCAAAACGCAGTCTTACTCAACATGATAAGCGACAGGGTCTTTGCAAGTCTTAGGAAGTCTTAGGGTCTTGCAAATAATTTTTGGAATTAAAAGTAAAAAGCAACTGTAATTGGAGGTTACTGCCTGGTCCCACAGACACTTTTAAAATAACCACTCAGAGGCTTGATATTAATTATATGCTGTTTGGCCATTAGCTCAGGCTTATTATTAACTAGCTCTTACAACCTAAATTAACCCATTTCTATTAGTTTATATTTTACAAGGCTTGTACCTCACATCTTGTTTCTCAGGTGGCTGCTGGCTTCTTCCTCAGCTCCACCTTCTTTCTCCCTCTCTCTCTGCTCGGATTTCCCGTCTAATTATATTCTGCTCCGCCATAGGCTAAAGCTGCTTCTTTATTAACCAATGGTAATAAAGCATATTCACGGCATATAAGGGGCATGCCACATCAAGTAACTCTAATACTTGAGATCACAAATGGTGGCATGGCAAGGACAAAGCATCTTATAGGAAGGAAAAACCCTAGACATTTACCATTTTTTACACCCAGCCTAAATTTTATTTTTTATTTTTCAATTTTTTCCTTTTATTTTTTCAGACAAGGTTTCTTGGTGTAATAGCCCTGACTGCCCTGAAACTCGCTTTGTAGAGCAGGCTGGACTTGAACTCATAGAGATCCTCCTCCCTCTGCCTCCTGAGTGCTGGGATTAAAGGTGTGCAACACCTCCACCTTTAAACTCTTGTTTTAAGAGAGACGCTTATTTCAGGCTAGCCCAAAACTTGTGGCAATCCTCCTGCCTCAGCCTTCACATGTTGTGATTACAGGTGTGAGCCATACATACGTAAAATATAGCCCAGGTTGACCTCAAAATCGAAATCCTCCTGCCTCAACCTATCAGTATGTACCTACTGACCTGTGCCACGAAAACAGCATACATTCTAAAACAGTTTGTTTTCTTATGGGTACTCTGTTGGAGAGGATCAGTTTTCCAGGTATCCATATAGAAAAAGAGCTGTGTGGTGACATCATGTGACTCTTGGCAGGGTTCACTTGCCTGCTTTCCTTTTGGAGGAAGATTTTAAATCATGATCCAAGCTGTATAATCGCTCCTGGGCCTCTCAGCCTTTGGGGGCTCCTTCAATCATTTTTTCTGTGGAAGGAGTTGGCTTTTCACATTCTCTTCTGGTCGACAGTCATAAGTCTTTTCTGGTTTGGCTCTGCTGTTTTCGGTGTCTCTTGCATGCGCATTTCTGCCGATTGTGTGCGTTTACACACTGTGCATCAGCTGCGCCCCCATTGAGGTTTTACCTCGTAGTCTTCCAGGAATTGGCTAATTTTATGTCTTTTTCAAAGAATACAATTCTGGCTTGGTTGGCACTTTATTTTTAACTGAATTATTTTTTTTTTCTTACCATCTCCTTTCTTTAACTGTGTTAGGTTTGTCCTTCTAGTCTGGTAGTTCATTGATTTCTAGCACTTTACTTTATTAAAGAGTTTTTTTTAAAAAAAATCATTTAATTTGTGTGTGGGAGAGTATATGCATATGCATGCATGCATACATGCACACATGGAGGTCCGCAGATGACAGAAGAGGGCGCCAGATCCCCAGAACTGAGTTACAATGACTGTGAGTCACCATGTGGGTGCTGGAAATTAAACCAGGGTCTTCTGGAAAGAGCATCGAGTTCTCTCTATCTCTGAGCCAGCTCTCCAGCCTCCACTATCTTATAACTGTAATAGCTAGTATTTCTTCTATCTTAAAGCATTTTTTCTAACACTTATGAGTCTGCTTCAACTCTCCTCTGTCGTCCTGTTTTTCCTCTTTCCTGTATGCTGTACTGGTGTGGGAAGTCCTTTGGTATAGGTTTTGATTTTATTGGTTAATGAATAAAGAGGCTACTTTTGGTCAATGGCTTAACAGAATATATCCAGGTTGGAAAGATAGGTAGAGAGAGTAGGCAGAGTCAGGGAGAAGCCATGGAGCTGCCAGAGGAGAAAGACACGAGCCACCAGCTGGAACCTGGCTGCTAGGCTATGAGCCTTGTGGTAAAATATAAAATAATAGAAATGGGTTAGTTTAAGATATGAGCTAGCTAAAAATATACTTAAGCTGTTGGCCAAGCAGTATTGCAAATAATATAGTTTCTGTGTAATTATTTTGTGGTCTGGGCAGCTGGGAACAAAGAAGAGGCCTCCAACTACACCGTACCTCTCATCCCTTGTAATGAATACAGGCCTGGGATTCGCAGTCCTGTCCATCAGATAGGGAGCTCACTGTTGACACTTGCTATAAGCCTGGCAGACCCGTCTTCTGATGGAGTTCATGCTCCTGTCTCTACTGCCCTTTTGAAGATTTCTTATTCCTCTCTGTTCTCCTTAACAGAACACTTAGATGATTTTCTCCCTGTCTTATTTCCTCACTTCACTTGGAAATAATTCTGTGCTGTAGTAATGTGCTACATCTGATGTTGCTTGTGGCATAGGAACATCAATTAGCTGGAGTCACATGACCTGAGATCGATAGCCAACACTGACCCTTCTTCACACCTATGCAAGAAATGTACCTTCAATATAAACCGTAGGTGTGTAAGTTCTTTCTTCATTCTGTATTGTTTTAAACTCATGAATTGTAGGTTGTCATTTCTGTAGCTTGAATTTGCTGAGGTTTCGCTCGCGTAGTTTTACAGGATGAACATTTTCTTTAGGGTTCCCACCAAAGAGACAGGAACACGGACATGATTAAGGGCGACGGGGATCGAAGGCAATGCAACCACAAATTTGAGTCCGAATGATCCAGGGAGCAGAATGGGAAAGAGACTCACAGAGCAAGAGGCTGAGGCAGCCAGAATCCAGCAGAGAGGGCAGAACCTTGTGGGAGGTTAAGGGGCAGAAGCGGGGTCCTCGAAGGTCCTACCTTCCCAGTAGTGTTCTGAGGCCCAGCAGCCATGCTGGGGGAGAGGTCCTGTCTTCTTAATAGAAGTCGGGGTGATGAGCTGAAAAGCGTCTCTTTGTTACCCCACAGCAGTCTGGCAATGTTTACCCATGCTCTTAAAAGTTTAGAGCCCTTTAACCTAATTTTTCACATCTAGAAATCAGTCCTGTAGCATGAATGGAATAAAATAAATGCTCAAGGAGGAAAGACTGCCGCAGTGTGTGGATGCCAGAGAGCCGTGGAATGGAGGCCACGCTGCCTCTGAATGGCAGAGTATTACAAAACTGCTCAAAATCACCCTTGTGAGGAGGTGTTTACAGTGGTTGGTATTTTTATATGGCCTTGGAAATGCTGGGTGATAGATACTAAGTGCAAACATGAAACAACTTTGTATGTGTATGTACCTGTGTGTGTGTGCGTGTGTGTGTGCGTGCGCGTGTGCGTGCGTGCGTGTGTGTGTGCGCGTGTGCGTGTGTGTGCATGTGTGTGCATGCGTGCGTGTGTGTGCGTGCGTGTGTGCGTGTGTGCGTGCGTGAGTGCGTGCGTGCATGCTGTGTGTGTACAATACCTGTGAGGGTGTCCAATTCTCTGGTGCTGGAGTGACAGGTGGCTGTGGGCTGGGCAACGTGAGTGCTGGGAACTGTCCTCAGGTCTCTGTGAGAACAGTTAACTGTTCAGCCATCTCCCCAGCCAGAGATGAGCATTTTATGGAAAGTCCAATCTCAGCTGTGTAAGGTGCACTCAGAGAAACAGTGAGAAATCGGGGGTGGGTGGAGGCTTCTGTACGAGTGGTAACTGGATTACCAGTGTTTTAAAGTCTCTGCCTTTCCTGGTTTGCATTATAATAAGTTGATGTCGTGATAAGAAGGAATTATACATAAATAAAAAAATGAACACATGGGCAAAGTGGAGTCTATGGTGAGTGTCAGCGCAAGAGTAAAGTGGAGACCAGGCTGGAGAGGGTGTGGTGGCGGTGGAGGGTGCGGTGGTGGTGGCGGAGGGTGCAGTGGTGGCGGCGGAGGGTGCGGCGGTGGCAGTGGTAGGGACCCGGCCACTACTGTATAGTTCTGGGAAGAGTTCTGGCCTCAGATGCGCAGGTAACAGTATACAGAGCCTGGACCAGGGAAGCCCCAGTGATGTCTCGGAGTCCATCCAGTGGGGTTCAGTCCTGCACACGTATCTTACCTGGCCTGGGCTTTTCGTCATGTCCTGCATAGAGACGCCACCCCAGTCTTACCGCAAAGACAGCCAGATAATCTGTGCGTTTTTGTTTTCAAATTTAAATTTTAGAAATCTGTGCATATTGTAGCTAAGGTTGGAGGTCTGGATGGTCACAGTCACGTGGCTGGGATCCGAGGCCTCATGCCTGTGAACCATGTGCATCTCCGGTGATATTAGTTCCCCTCTACTGTAACGGGCCCCAGTAACCTTCAGCTTGTTTCTTTTCCATTTCCAAACCCTTGTATTGAATATTTGTGGTGTAGAGTAAGTGCTTAACACTCATGGTATGCCCCAAACTGAGCTGGGGTTCAAAACCCCAAGTTGTACTCTTTGGAACTAGCCCCACATACAGCAGTCAAGTTGTCTGAGTCAGGGTTTCTGTTGCTGTGAAGGAAGGGACACGATGACCATGGTGACTCTTATAAAGAAAAACATTTCTTCGGGGAGGCTCGCTGACAGTTGCAGAGGTTCATTGGCACTGTGGCAGGGAGCGTGGTTGCACGCAGGTAGATGTGGTGCCGGCATCGTGGCAGGGAGCGTGGTGGCACGCAGGTAGATGTGGTGCCGGCATCGTGGCAGGGAGCATGGTGGCACGCAGGTAGATGTGGTGCCGGCATCGTGGCAGGGAGCGTGGTGGCATGCAGGTAGATGTGGTGCCGGCATCGTGGCAGGGAGCGTGGTGGCACGCAGGTAGATGTGGTGCTGGCTACCCATTGACCAGAAAGCAACAGAAAATGGATTGTGTGTCACACTGAGAAAAGCTTGAGCAAAGGAGACCCCAAAGCCTGCTTCCACAGTGACACACCTACTCCAATGAAGTCAGCCTCCTAATAATGCCACTCCCTGTGAGCTTTGCGGGGCCAATGACATTCAAACTACCTCACATCTTAGCTTATGCTTAGCTTGGTCTTCACTCTGACAGACATGTAGGTCATCACCGAGAACCACTAGAAAACAAAACAAAACAAAATCAAAACCAGTTCTCCACCTGAAAGGCACCTTTCCATGCCTGGCTCTGCAACTAAGAGTCTTGCCAAGGATGAGGAGGAAATGATGCTTCTTGGGAAGATCTGGGCACGGAAAGGGGTAGGAAGATCATTAAGTGCCTCACCACCACCAGCCCCCTTTCTGAGAAAGAGGCAGGTGACACAGGACAGGGAGGTGTGGGCTGCACCGGGTCCTTCCTACTGCTGACTCTGGAGGATGTGACTTCAACCACGTGTGATGTGGGATTCCCCTCTGTGTGCTGTCAATACGCTTTGTTACCATTTGTCAATAAAGAAAGAGCTGGCAGGAAAACTAAACTGACTGCAAGGAAAAAGAAGGCAGAGTCAGGCAGATGTCATATAGCCTTCCAAGAAGCTAGGCGTGATGTAACAAACCAAGAGCCTCGTGGTAAAATATAAAATAATAGAAACAGGTTAATTTAAGATGTAAGAGCTAGCTAGGAATATGCCTGAGGCATTGGCAAAGCAGTGCTATAATTAATATAGTTTGGGTGTGATTTTTATTCGGGTCTGGGTGACGGGAAACAGAAGCACAGTCTCCATTTACAGAGGTATCACAGACGCCCTGGTGCAGGTAAACACCAGGCACTTAGCATCCCTATGGACGGAGCCACAGTGACCACTCAGGCATCCTAAATAACACAGACGTGAGGATAGTTTCTGCTGGAAAAGGGACTTCACACTGCATAGACCTGGAGTTTCTGGGTGAACTATCTGTAGTTCTCAATTATGTCTTGATTTTCCTAACTAGCAGTGGGGTGTTTCTGGGAAGGCCAAAAAGTTTTGCAATATAGCCTGCCTAATGAAAAATAATAAAAATGAATAAAATAGATACTTCTTTGGTCCTTGAAGAGGCCTTGCAGGGGCCCCAGCTTCAAAGGTGTCATGGGGAAGTGGCCTGGGTGCTGTTCATGGGGTTATTTGAGCACCAAATAACCTCCTCCTGGGTGAGCCCCTAGATCTCTGCTTCCTCACCCCACATTTGGATGAACTGGGGCTCAGCCAACTCCAGAGTGCTCAGCAGTGTTTTGCCTTGACTGCCTTCACTCCCATGGTTCACTGTTTCTCTCCACACGTATGTTGCTTGTATTGTTCTTACACTTAAAAAAAAAGGGGGGGGGAAGAAAGGAAGATAAATAGGTAGTGCATAGGCAGGTTGACATGGGCAAGCCCCACGCTTCTGTCTCACCCTGCCCCATCCTTCCCACACCCCTGCTCCACCCCTCACCAGTCCCCACAGCTGACAGAAACAACAGTCCTGGAAGATGTTTGTGTAAAACCTGCTGAGGACGTGGCTGGGCTGACTTTTTTTTTTTTTTTAAAAAAAAAAAAAAAGCAGTAAAGAAAACTACCACATATGCAGTCACACACACAAAACAAACAAAAACCTCAGACCAGAAAACAGTGTGGAAAGCAATTTGTATTCTATATAAAACAAGAGGAAATGCGCATTCGGAGTGGCCGGATGTCCCGCTCCAATTCATCACACTCCTGGTGGATGGTGCAGCGTCTCTGAGACTACCAACATGAAGGCCGTGCTTCTTTCCCTTGGAACAGGTGGAGAGGGCTCTGGGCCAGAGCTCACCCGGGAGAGCAGCTGAAGAACAGTTTGGGGTAGGAGCAGGAGAGAGGGGTCCCTCTCAAATGGCATGCTCTAAGTGTGACAGGCTGCGTTAAGTAGGCTCAAGGTCATGGAGACCATCTAAGTGTTCTGCTACCTTCTGAGCAGAGACCTTTAGACTAAGGGGAAAGAAAAACATGAGCACAAAGGGTTTAGGTCTTTCGTGGCCAAGAGAGGGTAGATACCACCACTGAAGCCAATGCTCCAGACCCACACTGAAGCCGTCTCTGGGAGTGAGTGGCCTCACCACCCACTGCCCAGGCCTGCTGCCTCCCCCTGGCTTCCACTCTGTGTCCAAAGCCTTCTTATCTGGACACAGTTGGGCACAGCTCAGTCTCATGTGTCCCCAAGTCATGCCCATCTACCAGAGAGCAAAGTAGACGTTGCACACAGACAGGGAGTCCCCGCTTTCCCTCGGGGTGTCGAGAGCCACCGGCTGCATTCAGATCCCAGTGGTGCTGGGCCCTTTCCAGCTGTCCCGTGCTCAGACAGGACATGGTCTTCCTCATGGTTTGCTGATGTGGGATTCCCCTCTCTATGCTGTGAATATGTTTTATTATCATTGGTTAATAAAGGAGCTGCTTTGGCCCATGGCAAGGCAGAATATAGCAAGGCAGGAAATCCGAGCAGAGATAGAGGAGGAAAGAAGGCAGAGTCAGGCAGACGCCATGTAGCCACCCAAAAGAAGCAAGAGGTAACAAATCTCGAGCCGTGTGGTAAAATATAACATAATAGAGATGGGTTAATTTAAGATGTAAAAGCTAACTAGAAATCCACCTGAGCCATTGGCCAAACAGTGTTGTAATTAATACAGTTTCTGTGTGATGGTTCGGGTCTGGGCGGCCTGGAAAGGAAAGAGCAGTCTCGGACTACAGTTTGTTATTTAGTCACTTATATGCAATGCAGCTGTCCTAGGTGCAAAGGCAAATGCGTTCTGGTTGCAAAAAACACATGCACAGTGGAGACTCTACGTTTTCAGTAAGGGCATCTCTGATGTGGCTTTGGGTGGCATTCAGTGATCCTTCGCTGTCATAGTTAGGGTTACTGTTGTTGATGAGACACCATGGCCAAAGACAACTTGGGGAGGAAAGGGTTTGTTTGGCTTATCCTTCCACAGTGCAATCCATCACTGAAGGAAGTCAGGGCAGGAACTCAAACAGGGCAGGAACCTGGAGGCGGGAGCTGAGGCAGAGGCCAGGGAGGGGTGCTGCTTACTGACTGGCTCCTCATGGCTGGCTCAGCTGCTTTCTTATAGAACCCGGAACTACCAGCCCAGAGATGACACCACCCACCATGGTCTGGGCCCTCTCCCATCAATCACTAACTAAGAAAATGCCCTACAGCAGGATCTTACGGAGGCATTTTCTCAACTGAGGTTCCCGCCTTTCCCTCCCTAGCGTGTATCAAATTGATATAAAATTAGTCAGGTCATTCACAAAAGCCAAACAGATATCTTAAACTGACTCGCAAGTGTTCCCACTGATGGGCATTTGTGTTTTCCCCTGGTTTAACTGAAGTGGAAAGTTGCCATTTGAAGTTTGGCTAAAGCTCCGTGTGGATTTCTGATTCTTTCCTCAGGGGGAGTGGAATTCTGAGCCAAAGGAGACCAGTATTTCCAAGGCCCCTGCACTGTGGAAAATTCCCAGGAGTGGACGCCAGCAAGTAAGAGACCACTTCTTGAAAATCTGAGTTTGGTGTTTGTTATTTGATTTTGGTTTGCTTGCCATTGGACCGTTGGGAAACATATCTGGTTTTAAGTTGTCTTCCTATGGCTCTCACAAGGTGACTGTCTACTGATCTGTACTGTCCATTGATAGCCACAGTCCACTCTTCCGTGAAACGCTTTTTCCTATTGATCTTCAAGTACTTTTTACATATTGAGATTTTTAGTAGCTTCTGGGTGAGAAGGTCTACTTCAGCTGTTTTCCCAAGTTTGCCCTCCTGTTTCTCTACCCTTAAAACGTACTCAAGTCCATCAAGATTTCCCTTCGTTTCTGTTGTGATTCCATGTTTGCAGACTGTCTTCATAGCAGACGTTTCTTATGGAGATCCCCCCCCCCGCCCCCACATCCTTCCAACTTTGCCGTTGCAGTAAAATCCACATGTACTTCACGCGGACATGTGGGGCGAGCGTAACAGTGTTTGCAGTTAAGCAATTTCTCCTGAAGAACTGAGGAACACTTTGGTCTTTCTCGGCCGACGTGAAACACATTCCCGTGCTATGTTGGAGAGCAGCACGTTGTGTGCCTCTAGCTCTGCTTGTCTGTCTGTTCCTTAAAGTCTCACTTTCTGGCCACCGCTGAGCTCGGGCTGTTGCGGTATCTTAACTGCAGGCTCCCATGGTTCTCTTTACCCACGTGTGCGCACAGGTCCAGTTTACGTGAACTCAGTGAATCTCACAGAACTATGATTCAGTGGAAATTCGCTTTATGGGGTCCTTGTGATTTTGCAACATGTGCGTGTTTGCGTGTAGGGCTGTTATACGGCTTTTACGTTATTTGTGTTCCCCTCAGGAGAGTACTGGATAACGGTCCTTTCTCAGCGTCTTTGTTCCTATGTGCTTCTGTGTGTCATGTGGTCGTTCTGAAGCGCCGTCTCGATGCTGCTGGTGTGTGGACATTGTTTTTCTGCTGGACCCATCATCACAGTGGAGAGCTCAGTTCACAGGCGTTTGCTCTTTGTGAAGGCAGGGAGGATCTCTGGCTGTTATCAGTAATGTTAACTTTTTCTCTTATCCTCAGCTCCCCCGGTCCCCACATGGTGACAGGCGATGGGAAAGACAGTGCCTGTGAATGCTGAGCGTTGTAAAGGTCGTCACATTATGCTGGGTTGGTTGCCCATTCTCCGTGTTGAACCCAAGTCCCTTGTACAATTCTGTTTTGCTTTGTTTCCCTGAGACAAGGTCTCACTCCATAGCCCAGGGTAGCCTGCAGCTTGACTAAACTCTTAAAGTCTCAAACTCTTGGCCATCTTCCTGCCTCAGTCTACCTAGTGCTTCAGTGATGGGTGTGTGCCACCAAATCTGAATCCTTGTGACGCTTTGAAATGGCACGTCTGTTCCCTGGGACCTCTGTGGCTTGCAGACCCAACCTCAGCATCTCCTCTTCTTTTCTTTGGAATGTACATGATGCATTTTAAATTCTAATGGTTTGAAACAGAGGCTTAAACATCGGTGCCATTGGTGGCTGTGTTTAGTGGCTTTTCTGAACCAAGATAAACCCAGGTGTCTCTGCAGGTGCCAAGCGCTCTCGACGGCGCTAGAAATGGTCTACACTGCATTCCCCTGCACCGTCTTTCCCCTCCCCGTGGTTAAATAGACAGTGATGATGTTGCCGGTGTCCAGATCCAGTATGTTAGCCCCCAGGAATGCTTGTATATTTAGCTGTGGAATTGGGCTTGTGGCTAACTATGCACACAGGGGCTCCCTGTGCCCGGCCCACGCTTATGTCTCCATCAGATCCCCAAGGACTTGTGCTGCCTTTGTTCAGAATGACCCCCGAAGGCCACCATCTTCCGCACTGGGGCATGGAGCGTGGCTTCTCATGCCTTTTCAGGGCTCCTGTGACTCTGTCTGCTCTTCTTCAGAGAGGTCACATTTCTGTGTGTGCTACAAACTGGCTTAGCAGATCAGAATTTCTTCTGTGTGAGTTCATTTAGGAGGTCCTTATTCCTCTACCAGTTCCACAGCTACCTACAATCCCAAGCAAAATCAGATGAAATGTTTAGACAGTGGTGTTCTCCATCAGTCTCCCTGTGTTCTGGGCACTTTCTGGGCCTCTTTCATTTGGAGCATGTGCCCTGAGTCTTTTCTGGAGTTTCTGGTGATTCCTCTGTGAACTCCTTCTGTAATTCCTGTTATTTAAACTTTGGATCTTTGGGGCTGATATCCTAATGTTATATCATCTTTCATTTCTTTTTCTAAATTCTTACATCTGTTTTTCTCTTCCTTTGGGGTTCGGCTCTCTTTTCTGAGAGGTTTAGCCCACCTTATCTAATCCTCTGGGCTTTTTATGTCACTATTTATTTAATCTCATAACTTGTGGGAGTCACTTCTCTCCTGCCGTTCTGTCCATCGCTTGAGCTCAGGCCGTCTGCGCGGACAGCAAGCTCCTCTCTCCTCTGAGCCATTTTGCCTGTCCCATATCTTATATCTTTAAAGATAATGTAGTTTACAAAGACCTCACATCTGGTGTCTGATGTAGCCATGTAAATACCTTACCCATGCCATGTTTTCCTGTTTTTCATGCTGTTATTGTTGCTTACTTACCTGAAGAGAACCTCTCATTTGCTTGTATGTGAGATGGGAACATTGAAAGGTGATGGCGTGTCAGGAAGCTCCAAGCATGTGGTATATTTGATGGGCACATGACTTAGAGTGCTGCTGTTTCTTTAAGGTGGGAAACTTCCATATCAGTGTCTATAGTTTTTAATCATTATCTAATTAAGTGGTTCACCCCCTGCCTGTTCTTATGAGGCCCAATAGCTCTTAGATTGAGGGCCAAGGAAGCCCAAGAGCAGCAACCCTGCCTCTGCTTACTTGAGGGTTGAGCTCCTAGCAGCGGGAAGGGTGTCCATCAGCCTGCTTGGGTTGGGATGAGATCTGGGGTCTGACACCCCTAAGAGAGTCTCTTGCTTTTGCCTCCTTTGATATAGCCCTGTTCCCAGGATTCATAGGGGGCAGATGGACCCCTCCATGAAATATCAGATCTCCTTACTTCCTATCAACTGGCCAAGGTCTGACACCCCAGCACTCTCTGACCTAACACCAGCAATCCATCTACTTCCCAGCTTTCAAAACATGGGGCAGTCTCCTCTTCTTTCTCTACCCCAATGAGGATGGACCTTTAAAAGAAGTCCCCACAATGTCTTTCTGGTCAGGACTTGGGACACAGTTCAATTGCACACCCACACAGCCATCCTTGGTTGCCTTCCGTGGTCTCTGCCGTGGGTCACACGTCAGCTGTAGTCATACTGTCTGGGCCACACCACCAACCTGTTAGCAAGCTCCCTGAAGGAAGGGACCGAGTCATAGTTTATCCCTCCGCAGCCCCTGGCTCAGGCCTGCCATTAAACTGTCCACTCGTAAACCTTTTATGTACGGCATCCTATGGAAACCTGGATGCTGGTGGGCGGAGGTAAATACAGCATGGTAACCATGTTAGTTCTCAGTGCTACAGTATGACAGTAGTCAGATAGCTCACGCGCATGTCAACATGTGTATGTTCCTGGTAACCCCTGTGTCTATTTAAATATAAAGCCCTTCATGCAATTCATACAACAAATGATACACTCCTGAAAATTAAGATCCCACTTCCAAAGGTGTAACATGAGGGGCCGGCTCGTTGGGGTTACTGTCCCGCCGGCAAGCCCCAAAGAAAATCACACAGAGAGTCTACATTAGGTTATAAACTGATTGGTCCATTAGCTCAGTCTTCCTACCAGCTCCCATAACTTATATTAACCCATTGTTCCCATCCATGCCAGGCACATGGCTGGTACCTTTTCTCAGCTGGGACAGGGACACATCCTGCTTCCTTGGTGGTCTGCGCAGGAGTGCCAGGGAAGCTTGCTGCTTCCTCAAATTCTCCTGTTCTCACCTCTACTTCCTGTCTGGTTTTCCCGCCTATACTCCCTGCCTGGCCAATCAGCATTTAGTTAAAACATGATTGACAGATTACAGACAATTCTTCCGCACCACAAAGGCGAGAGGGAACCCGTCATGTGGCCTTTCCTCCGTGGTCACACCTAACTCCTAAATGTGGCGATGTCTGAGCCCTTGCACTGCCTGGTGTGGAAAGCACATGGATTTGCCTGCTGTTTCACAGACCCCTCGTGTGAACAGAACAAGGCCAGATCTCTTTGTTGGCCAAGGTTCGTTCTCTCAGCACAGCTCCCACTCAGCTGAAACACAGGAATGAGAGCATGCCGTCCAAGTTCCTTCACACGGAAGTCTGAAGTCCTATTGGGGAGAAGGGACTTTAAAATTTTATTTACTGATCTTTTCTATCGTATTTTTTTCTTATGTCTGATACTTACAGTTTCGTTCACCCCTAGAATTCAGTTTTTGTGTACAACAAGGAAAGGGTTCAGTCCCTGCCAGGGGTGAGGGTGAGGAGACTTTTCAGGCACCCCACATGTGGGACAGTGCTTCTCGGTGTGGAGGGGTACCCCGGGGCTGTTTCTGGTATCTAGCGGGTTGAGAAGAGGGCTTCTGTAAGCACCACACAGACACTGTCCAGGCTCGCACACAGACAACCGTGAAGACCACACTAGGGCGAGAGAGCACACAGTGCAAAGCTTCAGTCTAGATGCAGCAGAAGCATGAAGGGCCTGAGAGGGTCATGAATCATGAACAAGAAAGGAAGGTTTGGGGGTGAAAGTCTCGCACGGAGCATGCTCAGTTCGGGGTAGTAGAAGAGTTAAACTCCCCTCCCTGCCCTCAGAGTTACTTTGGAAGGGATGAATCAGGTCCACATCATCGTGCCTGCTAACTGTGCTGGGAGCTGACTCATCTTCAGTCATGGGTCTGTTAACAATGAGGCAGAAATTCGCTTTCACTGCAGTGGGGGCTGCTGGGAGAGGGACAGGAGGAGGGGCTTCCCCGACAACAGGGGGAGGGAGAAGCGAGGTTACGTGGCTTCTGCCTCCCATGCTTTCGCTCTCGAAGTTGTTTGCATCCATCTCTCTGGCTGAAGAAATCTTCCCTAACTGCCAAGAGATAAATACTGTGTCAGCATTGTATTAGCCTCGGTCTACCGTTCAGGGATATGAGTGAAAGTCTTGAATCCTAACTAGGGAGAAAACCTGACCAGTGCGTGGTGGAAATGGGGGCTGGAAGGAGCCTTTGGTCAGGAGGAAGGGCCCAGAAGGAACCTCCAGTGTATGAAATAAAGGGGCTATCCCTTTAATTGCTTCTCTTTAAAATTCCCTATCTTTCTCTGCTGGCCTCGCCCCCACCCCCCAGGAAAAAAGCCCTAAAACAGAAAGGTTAATCTAAGTATACATTTTAAGCTTTTAAAGGCTCCATTACGGGGACTTATTATGCTAAAAGACACACCTGGCATGCCACGGCTTCTAAGTGTATCAGCCAGGCTCTTGTAATGATTCACTTAAATGCTGTGGCCAGAATTCCTTCCCGTGATTTCTATGTAAATTGGACGCCTCTCACAATTACTGTAATATGCGTGCAATTCCACTTATTATTTCTTTTAACGCTGAAACTTTTATCACTTAACTCACTGGACAGAATATTTGAGCCATTTGCAATCATTAGAACAGTTTTGTTTGGTCAAACCCTTGTGGGATTATACTCTGGGAAAAACGAGTGAATTATATTCATTGCAAGAAAACAGCAATTTTAAATATATAAGGGGCACCCGGAAAATGTTCATTTTCGTTCAAATTCAATATTATATCTTACTTCTTTTTTTTTTTTCAGCAGGGTAAGGCTTTTTATCTTTAAGCAATTTATAAAGCCCAGCATGGACGGGGAGTGAGGCGAGCCATAGAAGATCTCACTGATAGATAAAGAGTTACTCTGCCCACAGGGAGAGGCGGTATCACAGGGATTTGAGGCAAAAGCTTTTCACTTTGGGAGGTTTTCCACGTGATCCTGGGGGAGGTCATGGAGTGTTTGTTGATTTCTCCTAGGTTCCAACACCCGAGCATTTATCAACTTCTCCCTCGCCCTCATCAATGCCCTCACCTGCCATTTCCTTCCCTGGCTGAGAATGAGTAGGGGTGACAATCCCCACCCAAAACTCTGCTCCCTTTTGCAGACCTTCAGAAGACATCAAATGTATTCAAATAAATTGGAGAACAAAGCTAGAAAATAAACATTGTTGCCTGTTGGGCTGATCTTTTTTTCTTTCCTTTCTTCTTCTTCTTCTTCTTCTTCTTTTTTTTTTTCCTATTGGAATGGCTGTTCTAGCATCTAACCTGTAACATAGATGCTGACTGACCTACCCAACCTGTTAGAGGCACCTTTCCTGTCCTGGTCACTTGAAATGTTTAGCAGCCCGAGAAAGAGCCCCCACACCAGCTCATTTGACTGTGTCTCTGAGGGTAAGACAGAGTAGGTAGGTATGTTTGTTTCCAGCACACAAGTGGAGAATTTACATCCTGAGTTTGATTACTTGCATAAACCCATCTAAATTTGGGGGTCAAGTGTTTAATGCTTTTAATTGTAACACGTTGAAATGAGGCTAAGTAACATAACCTGGGCATGGTGTTTATTCCCCAAATCTTATCCTCCAGTTTTAACTTAAGACAGTTGAAAACGTCCAGTTATCTTGAAGGCCTTAGCATAAAAATTAAAGTTCCTCTAATTTGTACTTCATCTATTTTTTTTTCTGGTGATATTCCCCAAAGGGAAGACATTTCTATTCTCCCGGAGATTAAAACTAAAGTGTTAGCCATTCTATGAAGGCAATGTTACTTCTCATGCGAAGAGAAATCTTCCTGGGCATATATGATAATCAAAATATGCTCTGCAATATGTAAGCCCATAGCTACATGTCTGTGTGGATTGCTGTGTGTGAGAGAAGAGACAGACAGACAGACAGACACAGCCTCAGTAAAAGAGAGTTTGTGGTGTGGTGCAGCTTTCCTCTGAAAATTCACTTGTCAGATTTGAGAGTGAGACCACCTCTGCCCTGCGTGTGATACCGAACATGACCAAACAGGGACCTAAGTGTTAAATCAGAGGCAGAGAGAGACAGAGAAGAGGAGGAGGAGGAGGAGGAGGAGGAGGAGGAGGAGGAGGAGGAGGAGGGGGAGGAGAGAGTACACACAAGAGAGGTTTGGGTTTTAAATAAAAGATGGAGACAAATTCAAATCCATGTATTTTCAAGCGAAGGGCAGTGAAGAAGAAAGGTCACAGAGCTGTGGTACCCCAAGCCCAGAAGAAGCAAATCCCAGCTCGCCTCTCAGTCCCAATGGAAACCAGAAACCCAGGATATGGCAGCGTCTGTAAAGGCGTCTGTAAAGGCATGTCTGGCCGAGTAACCTTTTGAGTCTCTCTCTCTCTCTCTCTCTCTCTCTCTCTCTCTCTCACACACACACACACACACACACACACACACACACACACACAGAGAGAGAGAGAGAGAGAGAGAGAGAGAGAGAGAGAGAGAGAGAGAGAGCATACTTTTTGGCACATTTTGGAAAGAAACAGTAGCTCCGAGTCTTAGATAATGAACTCTTGGCATACAGCAGGTGAAATCCAATGCACCCACATTGCAAGCTTCACTCCCTTCCTGGAAATGAATGCAGGGAGATACTTAGACTTCTAAAGCGATGCAGATACCCCAAGAGGACTGCAGAAAGCGACCTGCGAGATGGACATCGCCTCCCCGCTTCAGGTGCAGTCATTAGCAGAGACTATTTTATAAATCGTAACTTGATAATGTATTCATGGGACAGTGGAGAAAAGCCAGCCACCTTATTTCGCTTTTTCCACCCGTGTATTTTCCAAGACCTCCCATAGTTAACATTATAATATAGTTAGTGGCTACAAATCACCGGGGCTGATTATAGGAAAGCTGTCAGCTCATTCCGCTCTGAAAAGGCTGAAGCAAATAGCTTCTCTCTTTGCCATGGAGACTGGGTCTGTTTTTACGGTTACTCTGGAAACCAGAGCCTTTCTGTTGTTAGACCTTTTTAGTTACTTTAGCTATTAAACCTTCTGCTTGAGACAAAAGGAAGGAGGCATGCAGCCACTTCCGCCCAGGGAAATCTCAGGGTTCAGAGAGGCAGAGCTCAGGGCAGCAGAAACAAAAGCTAGCCAACGGGGTTAGGGCATGTTTGCCAAGGAGGTGGCTGTGCCCTGGAGGGTGGCATCACCATAGATGACGGAGGCCTCACCCAACTCTTTCTGGGCACCCAGACTGCAGGACACTGTGACACTCAGGACCCCAGCCTTAATTAACCACATCATAGTCAATCCTGCACCCGCTGCCACTGATTTTACCATAAACCTGGATTTAGAGGATTTCAGCCCTCAATAGTGTGTGCTTCCAGAAAACGGGATGTTACGTGCAGCCCAGATTCACCATTGGAGAGAATGAGGGTGCCCTTTTGCTTATAAAACAAAACTGGGGCCCATAATTACTATCCTTCTCAATGTATTGCTAGGACCAAGACGCTAAAGAGAAAATGAACCTGTGAGATCAGATACGTTACAAAGCCAGGGGGAATGAATGTGTAGTGTGCAGTCTAGAACGGTATCTGGGTTGTCTGCAAGCCAGGCAAGCTCTCTCTCCACCTCCTGTTGACTCTTCCCACCAAGTGACAACATTTTCACACAGGCGGCTGTTTTCCCATCATCAGTATTTATGTCTGTCTCACCTTTTGGTTATGGTATCTCAGACGTCTCAGACTAACTAGGCTGCAAATCCAGACTCCACACGAGCAGTCCCCATAGCCTTAGCATCAATACTTCTGCCGCTACAGGCCTTGGTACAGACTGAGTATTCAATGAGTTTCATTTGATTAGTTAGTTCCCCAGCTCTCTTCCTCCGGTCTGTCCATCACTAAGGTCTGTGAGCTAAAACTAAACACCTCCTTTAGAAAGAAGCGGCTATGGGCTTGGGAAATGGCTCTGTCAGTAGAGTGCTTGCTATGTACAAGGACCTGATTTTTGAATCCCTCCTCCCATGGAAAGAGTGAAGTGTTGTGTATGAGCGTGTAATCCTAGGATGCTTGAGGCTTGCTGGCCAGCCAGTCTAGTCTAAGCAGCAGGCCCCAGGTCCCAGCGAGAGACCCTGCTTTAGAAACCAAAGTCGATGGCTTTGGCATGTGACACCCACGCTTGACTTATGGCCTCCACACACACATGTATGTAGGTGCATGAGCTCCCTTTATGCATGAAAACATACCTACTCACACATACGCACTTGTGCACGTGAATGCACGCACACACCTTTAAAAAGTATCAACCAGATTTACAAGTTGATACTTGTTGACAGGAATCAGTGTTCAGACCGGGGCGCTTACCTTTTCATACTCTCCTCAGTCCTGATCAGTATATGGCATCATAATACAGAGAACGGAAGTGACCATCAGGGCCAGATCACCTATGTCATATGCTATGAGCACAGAGTTTTTCTGTCCCCTTTGGACCAAACCACAGCCAGCCTGGGATCTGGGTGAGGTTCTAGATGTGTGGGGACCCTTTCTAGCCTCTCATCTGTCCAAATAACAGCAACATAGAGAAAGTCCGGCGCTGAGTAGAAATCTCTCAGCTCATGGGACCAGAAGGTCAGCAGGCCTGGTGGATAGCGTGTCCTTGGGGACTCCTTGGTGGTAAGGGTGGTTAGAACAAACCAAAATGGCGCCACGGACTCTGAAGCTGTCAGAAGGCTGTTTTAACAATCCTGCTAATCATTTCCATCCGGATCACATTCATTTCTCCCTGGAAAACTATGACACCTAGGGGAAGCCTACCCCATATTTCCACCCCATGTGAAGAGAATTCCCGGTGAACGCATGCTGCCATGGGCAGTCTAGCAATCGTGGGTTTGCTTTGGCTGTAGAAAATCGTGAGTCCTCCATGCCCAGAGTGTGTCACATTTGTCTGGGGACAACGCCCTCCATACAGCCTAGAGCTGTCTCTTCAGGGTACTGGTCCTTTCTCTGGAGCTGGGAAGAATGTCACGGTAAACTCTGAGCTTCTGGGGTTCACTCTGTTGGGATGCAGACTTCCAACTGAGGGGTGCCTTGGAGGAGGGAAGACCCTTGATGAGCACACAGCTCACCCTGATGCTGAGCTTGACCCAGGCAGGTGGTAGTTGTTTCTCACTTCCTGACTCTCCCTGCTGCCTCCAGCCGAGCAGGCGAGGGAGGCCAATGGGGTGTGTAAGCCTCCAGCCAGCCCTCTCTGAGCTGCCGGTTGTGTGTCTCTGGCTTGATGCCTGTGTTTCTTGGATCTGTGTTGTGTTTCCTATAGATCACTCTGTGAGCTCTGACTTTGGGCTCATGGCTCATCCTTCCGTTTTCACCTTGATAATTTACCAGACGTTCGGTTTGTGGTTATTTGCTTTGTTTCGGTCGCGTCATTAAAATGGCAATTGACTTTCTGTTTAACTGTGAGTGATTTCGTCTCTTCTGTAACTTCGTCAGAGTGTATTGTTTCCCTGTGTGAATTTGAGGTCTGCTTCAGAAATGTACATAAATTCTTAATTTGTGTTTTTAAAAATTGTTGTTGGAAAATGGCTCTGCGGTATGAATGTCCTTTGTATAATGTCAGACGTAACTCCGGGGGTTTATAGATTAAATGCTGCCATCTTTTATAGATTGCTACTTAAAGTGAATTATGGCTCCTTTGGAACCAGAGTTTTCCGAACAGTGGCTTGCCATCCGTCAGCCAGAGCACTGGATTTCTGCACGAATTTCCCATCAAACCCACCTGTTCTGTAGGAGGGCTTGCATGGACTTGAGGGCGCTCAGAAAAGCATGCCAGCACCAAGGGTCCCACACGCCAGTGTTCCACTGTTGCCTCAGCTAAAAGCAAGCTTTTCCTCCCGGTGACAGCCTGCGAAGCTAACTAACACTCCGAGACGATCGGCGGGGCATTCGCTCTGTTAGTGTGTTTCCTAAATTCCGTTGCAATTCCACTTCTTGTCAAGTTCTACACCATCTCTCTTGCTGTATCCCAAAACCCCTGGGCCTGGATCCTGTTCTAAACGTGCCTGACTCTCTTCCCATACCCACATGAACTGAGTCATCCATGCTAGCTGGTGTTCATGCCTGAATTGAAACATCTCTAATTTTAGAGGACCACAGACTAGAAGTTTCAGAGCCCATCGACACAAACCACATGGAGCTATATCTTATTATAAAACTGGCAAGACTTCTCTGCTCTGTCCTGTTCGAACATGATAGATGTGCTTAGTGGCTGGGCACACAGGAGAATAAGCTTAGGAAGAGACCCAGTACCTGCCAGGGCAGACCTAGTCATGTAGAACAGGAAGTAGGGGCTGGACGGGCGTCTGCCTTGTTGTGTGAATAGCCAAGGTGCCAGCCTTACCTTGGAGGGTGTCGGCTGGTCCTTGTCCTTGTCTGCCTAGTCACGATCCTATGCTGATGCTGAGCAGAACATTTTGTCCATCTGTCACCTGTGCCCCACCCCAATCACAGAGCCCAGAGCACCAGCAACGCAGCAGCCATTAAAGATGCTGACTTATAGGGGGTGGGGAAATGGCAGAGCTTGTAGATCTTTGATTTCAATTGCATATTAAGTAATATTATGCTCTCAGGGACAATAGGGCTTTTCAGAGAATATAGACCGTTTATAGAGATGGTTTTCTTTGCATTCTTAATAGAATCCTATATTTTCTCCTGGCTTTATAATTTGAACAAAGTATATCAGAAATGTGCAGGCGTGGATGAGCGACTGCAGCCCCAGATGTGCCGGGTAATCTGGATGTTTGTATGCAGAGGACATTTGACGCCAGGGTGGACAATAACATGCAGCCCTTCCTCCTTTCTAGTCTGTTACTCGAGTAGCTTCGGTACCCAGAAATCATGTGCGTTAATAGACTGGTGAACCCAGGGCTTTATTCGTTTGTCTGTTTGAGCCCTAGACAATGATTGTGGGGAGGAGGGAGCTCTTTGGGGGGGGGGGCTGTCTTGGATGGGTTGTGAACGCTTTGTTTGTGTAAGTTTTACTTATTTGTGGAAAAGTACACAGCTTCCCAAGAGCACCTCCGAGGTCAGAGTGGCTAGAAGAGAAGTGCCAAGTTTGGGTTCAAAAACCAGTTTCCGGGGTCAACGCTGCCCCAGGCTGTGGGTGGAGGGCGGAGCTCCTCATCGCGACTGGGGGCATTTGCCAGACAGTGGCTGGTGGTGAAGAAATCCCAGACTCTGGCCCCCAAATCTTTCCTACACGTCTGACTTTTGCTTGCCGCAGGCCTTGGGGCTCACTCCTTCTGATTCCTATCGATAGAAGTCATTAGTCTCCATACTCATGTATGTGAGTGCGTACGCGGACGTGTGGACCCATGTGCCCATATGTACAAAGTGGAGGAGGGGCAGCCTGAGAACCTGTGTGGAGTGGGAGCTTGTGGGTCAGCTCAGTCCCACAAGCTGGTCCTGGAGGTTTCACAGCTCGAGGTAGGGTTTCTCTGAGCCTCCCGCTCTGCGAGAACTGAGCCGTCAACGGACCCACTCTCTGGTCCACGGATCTTGCACTTGAGGAGACAGAGCTGGTCCACGGCTCCTTCCCATCAATTAAAAAATGAAACTGGATGAGGGCACGCTGCACACTAAACAAAGCCTGGGGAGTGGAGATATTTCAATTACAGCTATTCTACTTAGCGGGCGGCCGCTGTGCTCCAGGAGGGCGCTTGCTTTTCCCTAGTGTTTACACTTTTTCTTACTCTATAGGATTAGGTCTGTTGCACACACAGGAGAGGAAGTCGTTTTATTTTACACAAATCAGCTACTTAAAGTAAATTGAGATATATAGAATTTCCCAAGGAAATGAGTGATTTGGTGTGAAGGGGGAGGAGGTTGTAAATCAGCACGGAGGGCCGAATGGGGAAATTGACAGAGCACTGTAATCACTCCCAACACCCACTGAAGTTATTGATCCAGAACCTCTGTAATCCCCTTCACATAACACAAGCAATTTCATATAATGCCTGTAATAGCGGAGCATTCAAACTCAAGTAGCCGTCTGAAGGCATTGTATCTAATGGCGAAGCTGCCTCTGCTGGGGAAGTGTAACAGCCGGAGCACAAAGCGCCGTGCCTCTTGCCTTTCATAGGTAACAGGCTCCGATAAGAGCCAGTTCTGAAGATAAACAGTTCCTGACGCCAAAGAAAATGAGCCATTAATTGCTGGCTTGCTAAATATGTTGTAAAAGACGTGAGTGGTGGCCACAACATGGGGGGGGGACGGGACTGGATTTGGGGTTGATAAACTTCTTGGGTTATCCATACGCCGCTATCTGATGTTAATTACAACGGAGGGGAGACGGCTGACAGGCCGTTTAGCTGCTGGGTCATTACCTCCTTCCCAGGTGCTGCCCAGGAAACGCTCCCCCAGTTTTACAAGCTCCTTCCCGTGCTGATGGATTATTCTGTAGCCTTATCAAAGCTTTGCCAGCTCCTCATTAATATATAGAGCAAGTCGCCCTGTTCTATATATCATTGTCTTCCTCGTGGGGAGGGCCAATCAGTCAGCCGTTATCAACCAGTCAGCAGAAGGCAGCAATCAGACGTGCCGGCAAAGAATCACGGGAGAGCAGGGAGGTTAAATGAGGCTGACAGTCTTGATAATGATGATTATGCTATAAATTGAGATATGATGATAAAAGGAGAATAAAAGACACAATCTGAAGCAATATTTGGTTTAACATGTCTCTCTTTTTCGTTCCTGGGAAATGGCCATAACATTTATCACACTGAACAAGAATGGACATTTAACCACCGTGATAAGCCAGAACGGCAGCAGGACTGAGGACCCAACAAGCTGTGATTACAATGTCAGACGCTTTTTCCACTAGTGGAGCAAAAAAACGGGAGATGGAGCGTGTGTTATAATCATTCATGCATTATTCCGTAGAATGAAAGAAAGTTGATCTATTCTAGAAACGTCTCTCAGCCTTCTAGATGGAAAACCAAAGGAGACGGTTAATATATTCTTCTGCTCCCAAGATCATTTTTATCAATGAAACAATAGGAAGTTAGTGACGGTTCTTCCCGTCACCCGGCACAAGTGCGTGTTTATTAGTAGCGGCTTCCCGCTGCTGCAGGCAGCTCTGAGCGACTCCTACCCTGCTGGATTTTGAAAGAGAGGCGGCTCACACCTACCAAGTGGTCCCATGTGTGACTCTACGGTAAAACAAATGTGACAGTCTCCTTTGCTTTTAGAAATTAAGAAGTTCAAACTCAAAGGTGAGCCCGACAGGGCGTTAAGCTGCCAATTACAAACATGTCTTCAGGCCTGAGGACATAAACGCCAAGAGCTGGAAGAGATTTTTGTCAGCTCCATGGCAGAAGACAGGAAAAATGGAAGTTTTCTCCCCCAGGCTCACGTGCTAAACCTCATAGTTTCAAACCTTTATGCTTCCCATGTGTGCGAGCTGCTGCTGCTACCCACTCGTGAAATAGTCTGTGTGGGCTGGTGACATGGGCTGCAAATTCTACAGTCCGGTGTGTATCCACAGAAAGGACAAGTTTGATTTTTATTTTATTTTCAGTTTCCTAATGGCGTCCTCAGGAATGGAGGAGGAAATCCTGTAGTTCCCACTCTCTCTCTCTCTCTCTCTCTCTCTCTCTCTCTCTCTCTCTCTCTCTCTCTCTCTCGTCAACAGTTTGTCTCTTGGCTTGGAAACAAAATGTTACAAATGGGTTTAAGTTTTGGTGGTGAGAAACCTGGGTGGGGTAAGAAGTTGAGCTCTTTGGTTTTCTCTGCTCCTGCCAGGCTCCTGTGCTCGGCTTGTAGCTGCTTTTTAGTCCACTGAAGCGCAGTTCCCCACTTTCAGCGCTGTGGCTGTTTCTTCGCCAGAGACAGGGCTGTGTGTGCTGTAGAGCGCCGCGGGACTGTGTGCACGAGCCGTCAGATGTGCTGGCCTTCCATCTGGCATGTGATAACCCAAGATCTCCAGACACATTCATGGTGTCCCCTGGGGAAAGCTATTGATCTGAACTGCCGTGACTGGCCCCACTCTGGAGCGCCACGCCAGTCATGTCTGCTGTCCTTCTGCGGTGTCTGGCTCAGTTGCAACGATCCGATGTGTTTGGGGTACAGAACACGGGACCGACTTCCTCAGGAGATGGCGTCTGCAACATCACGGATGAAATTTCTAGAACGAGTGGTTCTGATACAGCAGCAGGACGGAAAGGGCCCGGCCTGTTTATTTAGATGAGAGATCCTGCAGAATCCCCCCCGGTCTGACAGTGACGCTTAGGTGGATTCACTGTGACACTGATGTCTCCCCAGGGAAGACTTGAACGTGATGCTGAGACCCAGGGAAGGGCTAAGGGCACACTCCAGCTGAGATGACATGTCTCATCTACACACGCGTCACGCCTGTCACACACTGAATGCGTGGTTATGTGTTACACATAAACAGGGTCTCGTCCTCAGAGGCCTGTGGGGGTTCTGTTTGGGGTCCTGAGAAGCTAGCCCTGAGATGGTCCTCCCAGGAAGCATACCTGTATGTGCGCGGAGGAAGCAAGCAGAGCAGCTCCTTGTTCCCCTAAAGGCCTAGGGATCCTGGGGGTGTAAGTACACCCCTTTTCCAATGCCCCTTTGAGCTCTCAGACTGTATCTCTTTTCCAGAACATACCATGTCCGGTGGAAATAGGTCATGGAAAACTGAAAAACGAAGAACATTTTTCTTCACTCTTTTGGGCCATTTCTGCAGGATTTGGAGTCTGGTCCTCTACTGGGGTGCAGCCCCCCCCCGCATCAGACACATGACAAAGTTAACACAAGATCTTGCCTGACTTACAGAGCCCGTAGGGTGTGTGATCGCGTAGTGGGGACAGAATGCTTCTTATTTCTAGCAAACAGGGTTCTGATTAGCGAGCAGGCACTTCTGAGGCCTGTGATGTGTCAGTGTGTGTGTGTGTGTGTGTGTGTGTGTGTGTGTGTGTGTGTGTGTGTGTGAGACATCCTTGCTACCTGTGCTCCATGGGGCTCAAGAGCCCTTCCAACCTGCTTTCAATCTTGCCTATGACGGATGGTGTATCATTAGGTGGTCAGTTTGAATTTTGGCCAATAAGCTGGGGGCAGGAAAAAAAAAAAAACCCTGCTCCTTAGGCTGTTTTATTAACTTTGTTTTTGTTTGCTGGGGCCCAGCTCCACAGCGCCTCCAGATAATCACGCGGCACAGGTGGCTCCTGAGGGTGAATGGAGGCTTTCCCAAGGCCCCTGCTCCCTGCAGAAATGATTTGTACCTCTGGCTGATTGTCACTAACAGAAAATGAGAATGAGAGACATTCAATGCAAAGTAACGTGTGCTGTACAATTACTGGATTAATAATTTTATTCCATTACCATGTGGGGAAGAGGACATCAGCCTGGGATCTGCAATTCGAGTATATTTCCAAGCGTCCTGTTAAAAGACTGAGCAAGGGTCAGGAAACTTAATTATGCTATAACTAGATAGAAATTGCCAAGTGATAAAAAGAAACATCCAGACAGATTCAGCAGGAAATTACAGCCTTAATAATATAGCATAATGCCCACTTCTATACAATTATTGGAGAGGCCCTGAATGGTTCAGAATAGCAGGCTTGGGTTCCTGGTAACTACAAAATTCCTACTGAAAGTGACATTGCTCATCCTTGCTGTAAATATTTTTTTTAAATAAATAACACAATTATTCACCGGTCCAAAATCTTATGCTCACTGCAGACTAGTTACCATTGGCCACACCGGCGTTCTGGACTGATGGGTGAGAGGACTGGATTTAGGAGGAGAGACACATAAATTTGCAAATTAAGTTTCTGGCACCATATTTGAACAAATCTCTCCACACATTTAGCCTTTTATTTAAAAAGAAAAAGAAAGTGTGTGTGCACGTCTAACGGCTCCAAGAAATACCCGCGGTCCACACTGCTTCCGGTCCCGTACGACTGCTCTGAGGTGGGGACGGTGTGCCTTTACTATCTACCTGGGGGAGGAGGGTTAGGGATGAGGGCTATGAAGAAAGGGGATGCTCAGTTCTTCTCCGCATCCTCGGGGAGGAGGAAAAGAGAACTTTCTGAGACAGAGCTGTCAGCAGCCAGGAAGGGAGCCGTTACATCTGTAAACGTGACATGATGTTTTGAAAACCAGAACTCTGCCGCACACAGCCCACCGCACGTGATGCCGTGGCCTCCCCGTCTGCTGGGTTTGGCCCCGCTTCCCTCTGTCTGCAGGAGGGGAAAGTCATTTCTCCTGTCGCCCAGGAGAGCCCAACATTTCATTTTGTATTCCAGGGATGCAGATTAATCAGTGCCGTACCCGGAGATGGCTGCCCTGCCCAGAAATCTGCCTATCTGCCTTGCCGTGCATCCCCGAATCTAATTTCCTACAGGAACCGATATTAATCACCCTGTTTAAACAGAGGGGATTTGGGGTCTAGACAAATGTGACATTTGGTTCTGTAACTTGCTGAATATTTTTCTTCCTTTCTTTCCGATTTAAAGAGACAATGGCCTTCGCAGCTTCCTCTTGAACAGTCACTGCTGACGGGTTTTATTTGTACTTGACACTGGTTGTTTTGGGCAATGACGGCGAGCCCAGATTCCTGCTATTTGTACTTGAGGAAAATGGGAAATAGATTTGGAACTAGGAAGTCCGTACATTTTGCTAGTGGTGACTTGGCTCGCCAGAGGAGGTGCCTTGTTTATCTCTGGCACTAAAGTGAGGAAAAAATGGCCGTTTTTAAGACAGCCCTCACCCCTCTCCTCGCGTATTATGCACGGAGAAGTTACATCCATCAGCTGTCGGCACCTCTGCCAGGAGTATTTGGCGTATTTTATTCTGGCTGCATGGAGTACAATGGAAGAAACAGGAGGCAGACGAGCTACTTGCTTAGAAAAATGTGCCGGTGTGCCGGGAGCCACTGCCAGCTGGAAGGACGGCACGACATCCGTCACCCCGGATCCTCTGCTCTCGTGAAAGCAGAACCAACCATAGCCAGGATTTTGTTGAGATCTGTGCCTGGGTCTCTCCAGCCACCCAGGTTAATTCAGGTTGGCATTGCTTCTGCAGGGCCATATGCAATGCCCTGGGGATGGGTGTGAGAGGGCAGAGAATGTCAGCAAGGCTGTGTTCCATGGCTAAGGGGTCCTGGGGACCCTGAGTCCAAGGTACTTCTCTGAGATTCCCCAAACTGGCTCTATGGGGGCTCCTCTCAGAGGTCTGTTCTCAACTCATCATGGCCTTCCTGCCATGTTTAGCTGTATATCACCACCATCATGCCAGGTTGGGGACAGGTCCCCAGGGGTAGTGTGGCACCTCTTCCAGCAGAATAGATGGTGCTTCAGAGCACCAAGATATCATTGGCTATAAGCCAGGGGTTGGCAAGAGACAACCAGCAGCAACAGCGAAACCCCAGCCTGGGGTCTCCTCAATAAGGTAAAAAATGCCATTTCTCCTGTGCAGAATTTCTGCCTTGAGTTTGTTTATGCCACTATACTGACACTGAGAGTTGGTTTTGGAGCGTATCCATCCAAAGATCAGCATCCACAGGAGGTACCAGCAAGTGCATCATCCAAAGGCCCCTGTGCAGTCATGGAGAGGGGAGCGGAGTTCCATTGCTCTTCCCAGCAGCTGCTCTGCTTTCTGGGCCTGGTGCTAAGTCACCAGGCTGTCTCCACAGGCACGTTGCAACTTACACGGCTTATCTCTGTGTGCCAATCACATTTTATTTGACATCTTAAAGGTCCCAAGTGGCTTTAAAGGGCATGATTACTGGACTGTGTGTTTTAACGAGAAGTGGCTGAGTCCCATTCCGGGCTGTGTGTTTTATTTATGGAGAAATGGCTGGGTTCTGTTCCGTTCCTTGCTTTGAAGTCTTGGTGCCATTCAGCTCTTAGAGCTGTGCCTTCTCTGGTTTAATGTTAAGCAGGAAAGCTTTGGGGCAGTCTCTTCTTAGAAAAAGAGGAACATGAGTAACAGTGAAGAAACTGGTGGCTATCTGCTGCAGGCTCCGTGCACCTGCCCTGAGCGTGAACAGGGCTGCAAGCTCAACAGCGCCTTGCTAACCAAGGACCCAAGACTGAATTGGTGTAGACCCTTATTTTCTGTCAAATTATTTTGAAGGGAATAATTTTCTTTTGCCCTGACATCCTGTCTGGTATGACTTTGGCTGGAGAGACGTGAACAGCTCCATTCAAGTCTCGCTTACGATCCAGCGAGTCTGAGTTTTACTTGCAGAAGTGTGCACAACTTACAGACAGCCACACTGCTGAGGAAAAGTCCTCCCACCAGCAACCATTGATGCTAATAAATCCTTAGAGATGGGGACTCGTGACCACTCCCCCTCCACGAAATGAGCGCCATCTCATCTGGTCTCACGGGGATTATCTGAGAAGTCGCGAGGGCAGCACCCACCTGGAGGACAGCCATCCGCAGCACTCCTGTACAGATGCACGCATTAAGAGTGTTGAAAGCTGCATGAGTCTAGGAAAATATCCTCCGAATTACAGTGAGTTTACTCTCAGCTCTCTATACTGTGTCTGGCAGAGCCTCAGACAGGCACACGTGCTGGTGAGCGGCCAGAAGTAACACTGCTCAGAGCCAAACCCTCTTAAGTCACCATGAAGGGGGCTGATAGAAAACGTCTGTGACCAGGAGCCCTCTGGGGAGGAAGATGGAGGCATGACCTCAGATCTACAGCAGACCAAAGTTAACTGCCGGTATCTCAGGAGAGAGAGAGAGAGAGAGAGAGTGTGTGTGTGTGTGTGTGTGTGTGTGTGTGTGTGTGTGTGTATACAGGTGTGTGGTGTGTATATTGTATGTGTGTGTGATCATATACATATATATGTTTATATATTGTCTGAATGTGTATGCACACATGTGTTTTGTACTAATATGACTACTAACACAATATGTGTGCATCTTGCATGTATGCATGTGCTCTCTATTCTTGTATGCATGTGTATCCATTTACATGTATGCATATGTACATAGGTATGTGGCTGTCTGTGCCTTTAGGATCAGTACCTACAGTCTCCTGCATGCAACATTTGACAGTCCCTCTGGAGTTTTTTTCTGGGCCTTCACTAAAAGCACCCACCTGGACAGCTTCTGTATCTTTGTCCTGTTATTGAGACATTTTGTAAGTATGATGTCATGTGACTCAGTGGCCCTGTTTGGAACACCAGTACCACTCTCAAGGCTGTTCCTTGAAGAGCCACAATATGGCTATGGGTGAAATCATAGATCTTGCATCCCAGCCCAGGTTCCTGGGTAGGCCAGCTCTGAGCCTCCCGGGGGTCTCAGTATCCTGGTGGGGTCACTATGTCAGCTCCAGGTCCCACTCACCCAGCACATACTGGATGTCCTGCATGGCCTGGACCAGGGAGATATAAACAGGGAGAGACCCGCCTCAGAGCAGCCTCAGCTGGCAGCAGAGCTCCTATGCCACGACAGGGCCGTAACTGAGCACACTCGGTGCCTGGATGGCAACACCCATCCTTGTGGGCATACTGCAGTGGTATCACCAAGCCGCCATGACGCCCTGACAGCTGATGTTTCTTAGGCTCCCCATCTGTGCAGGTGTGCTGCTAAGGCTGGGGTTCAGTCACCCACTTCTCGCTGAAGCAAACAATTGCACAAATAAAGAAGCGTGACCCCCATAATCGCCAGGACATGGTGGCTATGGCTCAAGCCCAGCCTGCAACTGTGGAGCCGGGATCTCCCTACTATCGTTTTCTTTTCTGCTTTATTTATAGTTGAAATTAAAGTAGATACGAAAAAGCGGGGTCTGGAGTGGAGGGGAGGACTCTCGTCTTCAACTCGGAGGAAGGTCAGCCGGTGCTCTGCGAGTCTGCACAACTGCTGGTTAAGCTTGACTGTGTGTGTAAGCCTTCTACACCCCGGTTCCCCATCGGAAGGCTGTAGCCTTCCCCACAAGGAAGGAGAGTAAGGACGAAGAGTTGGAAGCGGTTACTCTTGCAGATATCCCAGAGTGCGGAGGCTGCACTCCTCCCCGGAGCCCAGGAGGAGGTGGAGAGGGAGCTCTCGGTGCCCTTCCACCTTCACTTCCTCATTCCTGGCACCATATCGATTTATCCGGAAGCTACGAGATAGCCCAAGCTACAGATACTGGCGTAGAGAAACGCCTGTCAGAAGAAAGGCAACTGACGGTAGATGTCAAATATTAAATCCTATCTGGTTATTACCGAGCATATGAGCCATGGAAGTAGCTTAACAATTACAGCCGTGATTGACTAGGTGGGAACCCAAATCCTAAACATCCAGTGCAGAAGGGATAATTATAACACATTAGCACCTGCTTAGACAAGATTGACAACCCCAGCCTAACATCTGCCTAATATCACTTTCATACTTTCATGCATTTTTCCCTTTTGAATGGAGCCACATAAGATTTCCTGAAGAATAACAATAACACACATCTATGTTATTCATTCACGGCACTCCAGCTGCGTGTTTTCTTTGGTCACGGCTTCCTGCTGGCACTTTTACAAGAAAGTGAAGTGCGTGGGACAGGGCTTTGGGACCTAGGCAGGCACCACGGTGGAATGCCTCTAACAGAACTGTTCTCGCTGACCCTGATACATGAAATGGATCCCAGAGCAGGAAGGGCAATGTTAAATTAGTCAGCCTAATCAACAGTCACACATATATGTGCGTAAATGTCTGTGTTGTATGTGTGTAGATCCAGTTGAAAGCCGAGCAATCTTCTGTCCCATGATCAGAGTTGGGAGCAGCGTTGTCACCTCTAGGAGCTCACAGGGAAATGGGGTGGGTGCTGTGACTACAGGTACAGCACAGCCACCCCTTTTCCTTCTATCCAAAGAGCATTCTAGAAGCCTGACAAAAAAGGAGCTCTGTGCCTTTTAGTTGGGCTCTGCTTCCCGGATGTTGTGTTTAAAGGCGCGCACCACCAGGCCTGGTGGTTAGTGTTTTTAATAAAAGATGCATCTATTGATAGATTTTCTACAATAAAATCTAATGCTTATTTTTTCTTTTTTGTATGTATGTGAATGGGTGACATGTGTCTATGTCTGTGTGTTCATGTGTGTAGACACATGATTGTGAGTGTACATGCATGTGTGTTGAGGCCCAACGTCGGAAGCACATAGGCGTCTTCTTCAGTTGCTTCCTATGGTATTGATGAGACGGCATCTCTGGTTGAACCCCCAGCTGCTGTTATGGTTACTTTCCAGCTTGCTCTAGGGATCCCTGGCTCTGCACCCACTCAGGCTTTACATGGCTTCTAGAGCTCTGAACTCCAGCCCTTTACCCACAACCCCATGGTTTCTATCCAGAAGCGCTCCAACCTTGAGTCAACGTCTCTCCTTTTCTAGGTTTCACCTTGAGCATGATCTGTGTTTTGAGTGACTTTTGGATGAGGTGGGATGTGTATGTCAGTATTTATCGGGGCGGACATCTCCGGTATCTCAGCCCATGGGGAAAAGCCTGCCCCTCGTACACAGCCATTTGTCAGCACCCTGTGGATGAAATCCAGCCAGGTGCTCTCTGCCCTGTCCTCTGACCATTCCACCACTCTGTCCTGCTCACCACGTCTGTAGTGATCATAAGTCTGTAGATTGGGTGGCCTGAGGTTCTTACCGGCGTCATCTCTGTATTCTAGTTTCAGACGCCAGAGCCGGCTCGTCAATATTGACGCACCCTTGCTGAGATGTCTTGAAAGGCTAGATTCCACTGGGGTGGCGATACCTGTTAATTAGGAGCTTCCTTTGTGAGTCAAGAAATTCTGATGAATCACGAGCACATGATAGAGCTTAGATCTGTACCCAGGACCTCATATTTGTGCTCTGAGGGCCTCTCACGGGCCTCTCACGTTAGGCAAATGGCTACCATTGAGCTTTATGCCCAAAACGTCACTTTAAAATTTCATATTGTGTTAGTATGGAGCACTCAGCTGGCAGATCCCTAACTGCTAGGGGTTCCGTTAACAGTTGAGGGAGCAAGTCAACGTGAAAGGTGAGACATGGGCAAAATGTCTGCAATCTCCTGCTACTGTAGGCAAATGGCCCAGTATCCCCCTACTCCTCCGTTTCTGCCCATAAAATGGCCCGGACAAGGGTCAGATGACAGTAAGAGTAGAGGTCACCTGACTGCCAAGGAGATGGTCCCTGAACTTGGATAGTGCTCTGTGTCTCTGTCGGGAGGGAACCTGGGGATGGAAGGGGTGGAATACCACAATCTGAGTCATGGGAAGACACCCTCTTCTTCTGCTCCTCCTTCTCTTCTAGTGAGAAAGTCTCTGAGAGGCAGCCATCTTCTACTCAATGGATTCTGCCTGGGCTAGCGATGCAAATGGTGGGCGTGGTCAAGACCTTGTGGTCCCATCTCCAGGCTCATAGTCCAAGTCTGAGCACCAAGCCAGGTGGAGCTTTCAAAGGCCTGATGGGAGGCTGCGCTAAAGGGCCAACCTGGGATTCTGGCCTGGAAGTGGACTTCTACACTAGTGTATTGGAAGACAAATGCCCAGAGGTGCCACGCCTATGGCTTTGCTTAGCTCACCTCTTAGTTCCAAGAGGTTTTCTGTACATTTTAAAGTGAACATTTCCTGTAAGACAGCCATGTTACCTGCAAATGGAACCTAGTTTGCTTCTTTCTTCCTCAGGCTGTAGGCCTTTCTTTCTCTGTCCTTCCTGTCGTTGGGTAGACCTTCCTGTGACACTGAGTAAGCCGTCAGAGGGAATGTCTTTACCTTGCTCCTAGCACAAGGTGCAGGCACTGCCTGTGCATATCAATCAGTACAACACAGGCAAAGCTGTAGACAAACCGCTCTTAGTAAAATACCCTGACAAAAGCTGCTAAAGAGGACAAGGGTTTATTTGGCTCACAATTAAAGATACGGTTCATCTCAGTGGGGAAGTCACGGTGGTAAGGTCTAGAAAGAACTGATCTTGGATAGTGAAGGTAGCAAGGTGCTCCTATGAGTCAGTAGAGTAAGACAAACAAGCCATTTTCACCAAGTTCAGTTGCTTTTGGCCTGTGTTTTATGAAAAGTGGCAGAGAAACAGTCTGGGCTAGAAACTGGTACCAGGAGTGGGGTGCTATGGTGACGGACCTAGCCATATCGTTTTGGGAAGGGATGTGGTAGCATTTGGAGCTTCAGGCTAAAAAAGACATTGAACACTCAGAGTGAGACAGGAAGTGAGCTGCAGTTCTCCATGGCCTCTGCTTGAGTTCTTGCCTTGGCTTCCCTCCATCATGGACCGGAACCCGTGAGCCAAATGAGCCCTTTCCTCCCACAAGCTGTTTTGTGTCTCAGCACATCAACAGAAAGCAAACTAAGACAGAGGTTATATTCTTTCTTGTTTTTAGCCTACTGACATAGTAGCTGTGATGGCTAACCTCAGCTGCCAACTTGATGAAACCTAGAACAATCTAGGAGCGGAGTCTCTGGATACGCCTAAGGGGGGTGAACTTGATCAGGCTGATGTAGGAAGTCCTACCCACTGTGGGTGGCATCATTCTCTGGGATGGGATCCTGGATAGTATAAAAAAAAAAAAGAAACAGTAAGATGAGCACAACTACTCATGGCTCTCCACTTCTTGGTTGCGGATGCCATGTGACCCGGCCATCTGCTGTGACTTCCCCACCATGGTGTCCCTTATACTGCTTTTGTCCAGGTGTTCTTCCACAGCAGCAGGAAATGTAAGCAAAACAGTGACTTCTGAGGACTGGTTTTCAAACGCTGAACAAGCATGGGTTTCTAGACTGACCTCTGACTAGGTGGGTGGTGTGATCTCCGCATGTCCTGTGCAGTTCTTGTGGTTTTCTGTTCCTCTGCCTGAATATGTGCCATTTTGCCTCTCCGTGTCCCTGTGCTCCCTGGGGCTCGCTCATGAGGTCATTGCACCTTGCCTTTAGAGTAGCCACTTCTTCCTTCTGTGGTTTCCTTCAGAAGTTGTTTAGGGTTAAAAGTGCACATCAGTCCACCTTCAAAAGACCATGGCCATGGATTCTTACAACAGTCTTTCCTCCAATCTCTCCTCCCACCTGGGTGCTTTTTGTCAAAAATCTCTGTTTCTGCATGAACTGTATAATGTGGCTGGATATGAAATTCCCCCTTCCCCTGCACAGCTCAAGTATTGGCTCCCTTGATCTCTAGCCGGCAGGACAATTTGGGGGAAATTTTGGAAACTTCAGGAGGTGGGACCTACTGGAGGAAGTAAAGGGGTAATATCTTGGGATCCCCTCTCTTGCCTTTTGCTTCCTGTCTGCCTCATGGTAAAGAACCACGTCTGAGTCCATGCCTGTGATGCTCAGCCTGAGTGGGTAGAGTCACGTGACCAGAAGCTGAACCCTCTGAAACAATGAGCCAAAGCGTGTCTTTCGTTTCCATCATACTTCCCAGGCGTTTTGGTCATGGTCATGAAAAGTAACAGACGTGCTGTAAAAACATATAGGCCTGCAGTTTTCCTTTAGAACAGGGATATGGAAATTTGTCTGGTAGAAGGCCGATTGGGAAGCTCTCAAACTGCCCAGGTCATGCGGTGTCTGTGAACTTCGAGGGTTTGTGGCTCCAGTATGATGAGGGTGAAGGGCAGGGAGGATGTGTTCTTCTGAGACCTGATGTAGAGTAGCAGAACACCCTGTGTCCTGACACTGCAACCACCTTCCCTGGCAGCCAATCACATTGCAGTTTCCCAGTTTCTAGCTCCACTCCCTACTGTGGCCCCTGTGATGGTGGCCTTCCAGGCTCTGTGTCATGTTTACAATCCGTGTGAGTTTTCCTTCCTTCCTTCCTTCCTTCCTTCCTTCCTTCCTTCCTTCCTTCCTTCCCTCCCTCCCTCCCTCTCTCTCTCTCTTTTTCCTTCCTTCCTTCCTTCCTTCCTTCCTTCCCTCCCTCCCTCCCTCNTCTTCCTTCCTTCCTTCCTTCCTTCCTTCCTTCCTTCCTTCCTTCCTTCCTTCAGCATCACCTTTCCTGAGATTCTCTGAGCTTGTGGGCCTTAGGTATGCCATGGTCCTTTGCCCTTTTGTGTACCCTCAGCTATGATAACTAGTCTGATTTCTTTAGCCGTGTTCTACCTTCTACTTCTGACCTCCCAATATTCCTATCTCCAGCCCTGGACTGGATTCACAGCTCTGCTGCTCTGTGATTTCTGGCTTTTCTCCTGCGCTGCCCCTCCGCATTCCTGGCTCAGTGGCTCCATTAGGCATCTCCAGGGCTATGCCTTTTCCCTGCCTGCTTAGACTTGCCGATGTTGAGCCCTGGGAATGTTGCTGGCGTGAGCCGGCTTCTGCCGGTTTGTTTTATTTCTAGCACTTCCACTCGGCTTTTGCTTACAGTTGCTGTTTCTCTCCTGAGAGTCCCCTTTGGTATTGCACGTGACTTCTAAAAAAATAGCACTTATTTGTGTGCACGTGCCTGTACGTGTGTGTGTGTGTGCACATGTATGCATATGATGTATGTGATTATGGGTGTGAACATACGGCCATACATAGAGGTTCAGGAGTCAGTGCTTTCTCCATCATGGGATCTGGAGATTGAACTCTGGTCAGCTTGCACAGCAAAATTCTTTTGCTGGGCGATCTGTATAAGATGCCAGCCTGGATCTGCAGTGGGAGGTGTGCGGCAATCTATAAGCGGCTGGGTAGGTTTAGTGTGGCTGCAGTTGCCTGAGCGCAGCACAGGCCTTGAAGCCAGGCCAAGCTCACCTACGAGGAGGACAGAGCCAGTTCAATCTGGTTCTGAGCACTGGCCTCCTTTGAGAGGGTCCGGAGAGGGTGTCCAGCCTGCTGTACTCTTTGCCTGTCCTGATTCCAACAGCTTGGCTATTCTGTCTGCTGCAGCTTCAGCGTGGGAGTATATATGGAAGATACACACCCAGCCGTGTCTCCCTCCTTGCTAAGTCCAGGAGACATGAAGGCTCCTGGGCCTCCGTCTCTGCTTTGACTGAGCTCCTGCCCCTCCTGGCCACCCTTGTAGATGCAGTGAGAGGTGACTGAGCGCTAAGGCTCTGTATTTCCCTTCCTCGCCTTTGTTCTGTAGTAGAAGGAAGATCCTGAGTGTTCCGTGTCTCTGCTGCCTTGCGGCTGCTGTCATCTGCTGAGCTGCCTGGTTATTTTCTCGTCCTACTAGGGTTATGTTCGTCTTGCTATGATTGTATGGCATTCCTGTATCCTAGGGATTTTCTGCACAGCCGTGGGGCAGGGGCTGAACCCACCAGGATGAACCAGGGTGGAGCTGGAACCCTAGGAGGATCAGGGGATGAGCATGTGTCTGCTGGTGCAGAACAAGACAAACGGACTCGTGAAGCTGGGCAGCCCCTTGATGTAGAGCTCTGAAATCACCCCAGGTTCTCGGCTACTGCTGCAAGCGGCAAGCCTCTGGACTGTGATATCCAGAGACCAGCCCCTTCCCCACCCTCCACGTCCCTCCTGGAGCCCTTTTGTCTCCATCCTACAGAGGAGAGATTTGCTGCTTCCTTGAGCCTTGTTTCTCGCGACTGTGCTCCAGGGGCTCACAATAAGCATTCTATACGGAATCATTTCATAGCGTTGGTTTTACGGGGCCGAGCCTTCGGTTAGTAGTAGGGAAATGAGTCTGTGGTAATAAAGAGTATTCATGGAAAATTCCAAAAACAGTTCACCAACCTCAAACATCGTAGTGATATTTTATTTGTATTTTAATAAATAAAGCTTGCCTGAAGATCGGAGAGTAAGATAGCCACACTGGTCAGTCATACAGACCAGGCAGTGGTGGCACACACCTTTCTTCCCAGCAGCCACACTAGTTTGCTGTAGAGGCTGTGTGGTGATGGTGCACGCCGTTAGTCCCAGCACTAGAGATGAATATACAACAGGAGGAGACAGGTCTCAGCTGAGTCTCATTCTGAGGATTCATGGAGGCAGGATCGCCATTTCAGTCCAAGGCAGAGGGAAGAGCCAGTGGCTGGTGGCTTTGCTTTTCTGGTCTTCAGGTTGAACCCCCATATCTGTCTCTGAGTTTTTATTATTCATGCTACAAATCGCCTCTTATTTGAGGATATGGTTATAATTATTAATTTTATTTCTGTTGCTTCCCTCTTCCTGCTGATTTACATGACACATTTTATCACAGGTTCAGTATCATCTCTGTGTACACATGGTTCATCACTTCCCAGGGTCTCAGGATCCACCAAGGGCTTGGAACGTGTCCCCATGAGTGGGTGTACTGCATTGTACGGCTCTGCTGCCCAAAGAACAATCTAGAACAGTGGCCCACATCCCCTGACCTCTAATATTTTCTTTAACTGTTTTCCCAAAGAAATCCTTGGGATTTACAGCTCCACAGGTGAGCACAAAGTCATCTCCGAAAACCGTGTGACTCGCAGCAGCTGCAAGAGAACAGCGACTATGCCGGTAGCTCAGCCTTAAGAGGAACTGCAGTTGGACAGGCTACACCTGGCTTGATCTCAAAGCGTTATTTGCTGAGGAATCAGCCTGTTGCTAAAGGACACACCGGGACTGCTCTGCTTCTCTGTGATCCCTTGAGGAATCAGTTCGCAGACAGAGAATAAGACAGGATATGAACAGGGTTGATGAAGCTGGACAGTGGGGTTTCCCGGGCACACAGAGCTACATCTGGGAAAGCGAGAATGTTCTGGAATGCATGGGGCAGGGTGGGGGTGAGTGGATTCTGTTCCTGCATTGCACATTTAGAAAAAATTCAAATGGCAAATTTTCGCAAGAGTGTTAATAGCCTAGGAGAGTCCTGACAGGTACAGAAGTGCTCTCTCTCTCAAAGAGGTGTCTGTCTGCCTCACAGGGCGCTCTCCCAGGTGTTGTAATTCAACGCTTATTTAGAAAAGAAGCACACGCAATGGTGTTTCTCAGGCTACTTTGCTTAGATCTTGTTCTTAGATAGCCTAAGAGTGGTCTCAGGCATGGGTTATTGCTTTGGTATGGAAAATATATCAAAAGGAGATAGGATCGGGGCCCGAGGGTCTCACTTTGTCACCTCCACTCTGTTCCATCTTGAGTCTTGTCTCTTCAGGCATAGGGTGAGGAGTCTCATCCGGACAGGTCTCTCTTCTACCATTTCTGTCAGGGAGGGATTTTACACAGGGTCCCCAACAGACTCTGCATTCGAAAGAACATCCAGGAAGCCCAGTATGGTGGCTCCATCTCCCCTTAGGCAAGGCCAGAAGCTAGAACAGTCCCAGGCTTTATTCATGGCCCCTGGGCAGGTAGGATTGCCATCTGGTGGATGGGTAAGTTCCTGATGAGCGTGTGTGTTTATAATGAACACTCACTGCCACGGGTCTTGTCCTAGAGTGGCCCTGCTGGTTTGTCATACATACAGATGAACCTGTATTGTGGCTGTCGACTGTCCCAGTACATTGCTAGAATTTGCCAAAGTGGCTAATTGCATCTTCCATTCCAGAGGTCTGCTCACATCAGACAGAATGCAGCAGAATCACGGTGTGCTCAGTTCCGGCTGTGATCATCCTTGGAAACTGTAGCAAGGGATGTGTAGGTTATGGGGGTCAGAGTTGAGGGACTGCAGCCCACAGCTGGCCATCTTTGGTGTTAAATGTCTGCTGACTTCATTATCTAGCCACCAGTCACAGTGTGCCTCACTGGAAGCAGCCTTAGGTCTTTGGGAGACACCGTTATCAGCTTGCTGTGATGGGTTTTGCTTCACTGATAACTTTTCTCTCTAGTCCATTTATTAATTTACCTTGTGCATGCTTGTCTCAGTATAGACCAGCTACCTTCCCATGACTCAGGAATTTCCCATCTGCAGCTTGTGGGTTGCCTGTATCCCAGGATAGCTATGAATGCCACACGACACTTCTGAAGATGACCACACCGCAATGCAGCGTCTGTAGGCTGGACACTCCCGTTATAGATGAAGAGTTAGAAATGGGAAGTTTATTATCTCAGATAATCCAATAAGGGACACACGGAGCTGTGATGAGGACCATCTCAGCAGGGACATGCATGGGCCAGGGTCGTGCAGCCTGAGCCCCAGGAAGGACACATTCACCATCTTTCCCAGCATGCTGGCTGGGATGTTCACTTCTCTGCTACTCACCCAGCTAGAGGGATGTGTCAGGCTCCTGGAAGGAAGCTAGAGGAAGGCATATTGCTGTAAAGATGAAGTTAAATGCCAAGATAATGAGCAGTCTATAGTGGAGCTGTTCAGTCCATCGCTGTTATCGGCCACGTTGCTCCAGGAAAGTGATTGCTTTCCCAGTCCAGAAAGCTGGAGTGGCTCGCTAGGTGATAATTGAGCAGGTTTGTATTTCTATTCATGGGTTTTTAAAAAGAAGGCGACGTGGGCTGTGTCCAAGTGCGGCGTTTGATCATGTTAATGAACGTGATAATCAGGTTTGGATGTACAACCCAATGCCTCCTACAAATAGCATGGTGGCCTGACCTGCTGGGTGCCTGTAACCTTGTAAAACCTCGAGCCATTGTCCCCAAATTACTGCATTCATTGTGCCAGGGTTACTTCAACTGTATCCAACGAGAATGATTTGTTCCGAAAGAAAGTTCTAAACAAAGAGCCATGTGAGGGAAACACATCGGCCTCCTGCCCCTCTGCATCCACACCCTAGGGGTTTGAGCACAAGGAAGTAGACTTCCCTGGAGCCCACAGGAAGAGGACTTTCTGAACTTGGCTTGCTGTCTGCCACGGCGGGCGTCCAGGACTCATTCTGCGAGACAGCCAGGACCTGCTGTCCCCCAACTCCAGAATTACTTAGACACTCACTTGCCCATTTTATCCAGGTCTTCAACGAAGGGCATGCTCTGCAGGGGGATAGAAGTTCGAGATGGACCCTTGGTGAAGGACATTAGGCCTTAAAAGTAGATGGACCCTGATTTGAACCTCGTCTCTACTGAAAGTCTGCTCTCAGAGACCCACTGCAGGGAGAAGGCTGCTCTTCTACCACATGGCCTTGTACGAACATCAGGGACTTTCTACGTCTCATCAGCTGATGCGATAGTTCATGGACTAATAATATTGGAAGAAAATGGCATCTACACCGAGCATACGCAGCCTCTTTCTGTCTCTGGTCCCTAATCAGAACCCTGGGGCAGCTGTTTACACAGCTCTCACAGTGAGGTTTGCCCCCGAGTCACACAGAAGTCACTCAAAGGTGGGTGAGAGGGTGTGCAGAGCTTGCGCTAGTGTCTTTAACTTCTTTCCCATGGCTGTGAGGGAAGACTCTCAGAAGCCACTCGAGAGGGAAAGGGTCTATTTGAGCTCCCACTTCCTTCCAGGTTGCAGCCCATCATGGAGGGGCAATCAAGATGGCAGGAACCTGAGAGACGACTCAAGAGCAGAGAGCGATGAAGGCAGGCGTGCATGCAGCTGCTGAGCCTCCTTTCTCCATGTTGGCCAGGTCAGAATTCCCGGCATAGGGAATGCTCCCACCTGCAAGGAACATGGGTCCTCCCACATCATCCAGTGTCATCGAGACAATCCCTCGCAGATATTCCAGAGATCAGCCTCGTTCTCGGTAACCCTCGCAGGTGCGCCTCGAAGCCTGCCTCCTTGGTGTCGGGTTGACAGTGAACCCGCCGTCACTACACACCTTTTTATACCAGGGGCTCAAGCATCCGCAGATCTAGGAATCCAGAGTGGCTGTTCTGGAGACAACCATCCATGGATGCCTGGGGTCCTCATATTTCCTAAAAAGAAATTGGCCTTCCAATGGCAATAATATATCTCATTCTATTAATATATTTATAAAATATATTTGCACATAGATCATCCTTGGTTTTTGCATTTTGGAAATTCACTTTCGAAGCACACAGTTCAGTGAGAGAGAGCATGCAACTGAAGAGCCTCCTTGGGAAGAAGGATTGGGGTCAGTTCTTGGCCATTGACCCATGTGGGGTATTTGAATCTTTCTCTTCATCCAAAGGCTGGTGTGGAGATCTGGGGAGTCAGCCCTGATAAGGCAATGGTTTTAAGTGTGAAAACCGTGTCTCCTACCCCAGGCCATTCTGAAAAGATGAAAATTACTTGGGGGCATATCACACAGAATGCGAGAATATTTGAATACGCTCCGTATCCTCTTGTCATCTTGAAAGCTATAGTCAGGGGTTCCATCCTAAACCCTTGCCTACCCTCTGCCCTGTAGGTCTTGGCTGTGCTGTGGTCCATGCTACTTCCCAGGGAGGGAATATGGACACTGGTAGCGATGGCCATCGTGACCCTCCCTGTATCTTCCTGGGTGGCCTCAGTGCTTGTGGTTTATTTAGGAAGATGGACACCGAAAGAGAGCGGGACGACCTTGCAGCCTCCACATGCAGGGAGCAGAGAGCACAGGCCGTGTTAGCAACTGATCATCTGCTCTATTTCTATGACTCCTATCACCATGGCATCGGAAAGCCTGGCAGCTCCAGGCTAAAAACAGAAGCCGGGGGTGGGGGGAGTGTGCCCTTCCTGACTCCAGATCATCTGGAGATACGTTCTCCAGGAAACAAAGAACCCCGAGCCGGCTGCCTCTCTGACCCCGTGGCTTATGAAGGAGCTGCATATGGCGGCTCTAGCCCAGGATCCAACAAACAGGCAGCCCATATACAGACGTACTCAGGTCCTGCCTGGATCCTAAGACCCAAGACCCTCACTCCATCCACCTATGTCTAGAGTCCACTAAGAGGCCAGATTCTGGGATTCATGGACCTGTCCTTATAGAGGCTCCCAATGACTCTGGGGCCATCAGGAACTTGCTGTGACGAGATGAGGGGTGGCTGAAAGCATTGGCAGAGCATCTGTGAAAATGTTCTGACTCCCGAGAGGGACCCCAGAATGCTCGCTAGAGGGGAAGGTGGGCTCTGGGTGTTAGATAGCGCTGTGGAATGTGAAGATGAACAGGTCAATCTGAGGAAGAACGCCAGGGTGGGACATGTCAGCCCGAACCCCATATCCCTGCAGGCACTGAGCGCACCAGCGAGGGGGGCAGGTTCAGAAAGCAACTGCGCCCCATTCATATGCTATGGTTCTAGTTCTGGGCCATACTGAGCTACACAAGAGAGTTTTCCTGGAGCCGTGGGTGATTAAACCTTTCTTGGGGTTTTGCAGGTGGGAATTCAGTTATGGTGATGGTTAATCTGGACTGGGTTGAGAGGTAGCTTGGAGGCTAGCAGGGCACACCTCTGAGCGTGTCTGTAAAGGCATTCCAGAGAGTATTAGCTAAGGGGGGGGGAATGCTAACCTGAATGCAGATGGCATCATCACTGAGGCAGAGGGCCTGGATGAGAGGGAAGATGAAGAGGAGGAAGAGAGGACTGACGGCATTGGCTCACACTCCTGCACCCCCTCCCCCACTCTGTGTGTATGTGTGCATGCATGAATGTGTGTGTGTTTCCTGTCTGCCACGGCATGAGCCAGTCATGAGGGACTGAGACTCCTGAAAGAAGAAGCAAGCAAGTTCTTCTGCCCTGAGTCGTCTGCTCAGACATCTGCCACAGCGGCGACAGGCTGACCTGTAGCTTCTGCCGCGGGAAGGCATTGCTGTCCATAGCTGGCGCTCCGGGTTCTGAGCAGAGATGCCTCTGTCTGTGCTTCTGTCCCTCTCCTAAAGTCCCATTTCAGCTCTCATGTGAGAAGCCTATCTCTAGACAAAGTCGTATTCCATAATGTCTAGTTGTTTAAGGGACAGACGGGAGTTGGGGTTTGAGCCCCGTGGTACATACGTCTGAGCTGGGGCTCCTCAGTCTCTCAGCGTGCTCTCCAGGAGCAGAGCCTCCTGGCTGAGGAAGAGGAGCCATCAAGCTGAGCCCCCACCCCAGGGTCCCTTCAACCCCTGCCCTGCTCCTCCTTTGCAGGGTTCTGTCTGAGTGTACCCCTTCAGGCCTGCCTGGGACTTTATCAACCATCCCAGCTCTCCCTGGAGGAGTTAACTATCTCATTGACCAGCTGTGTGTTTGTGTTCGGGGGGAAATATCGGCAGAGCTGGATTCCCGATGCTAACGTTGCCCACTGCTGGGATTTTTATTAGAGTGGACAGTCTTCTTACCTGAAAAGCCTGTGTCTGGGTGGACATCCCGAGTGGACGATAAGGACTCTGCCTTCTCTGTGATCTCAGTTGACTGTCAGTGTTCCTCTCTCCTCACGAGGTTGTTTCAAGTTTGCAGTGAAAGGCAGGCCTTGGTCAGACTTTCTGAGAAAGGTTTTCCTGATACCTTTCATTGAAGCCGTATTACTAGACTCTAGACAGACCCCTTCCGATTGCTCTAGCCGAGGGGAATTCACAAACAGTTGTGGGTTGAACTCTGTCATCCTCCACATAAAATGCCCCAGGTTCTAAACCCCCAGTGTCTGGGAGTGTGACTTTATTTTGGAAGCAGGGTGCTTGGAGATGGCCAAGCTAAAAGGAACTGAGGAGAATAGGCTCTGATCTGAGAACACTGGGCTCTTTGGAGAAAGATATTACAGCTCTATCAGGTGCACTAAAGGAAAGGTGGTGGACGGTTCTGGGAGAGAAAGCCATCTGCAAGCCAAGGGACAGCTCGGGTGAGCAGCATCAGGCAGGTCTGCCCTCATTCTGACATCTCGACGTTTGAGTTCCTGGTCCCCAGAACTAACGTGGCAGGTTTCGGCTGTTCTGAGGAGCCCAGTTGAGACTGAGCTTAGTGCTTTTACTCATGGCCACCCCAGAAGAATGTGTACCAAGTCCTTCATGAAACACGTCTTGGTAGTAGAGCTTGCTTTGAGAATGTCAGTGTTTAGGATGGCGTGTGTCAATTGCTTGGAGAATATGGCTTCACTGTGCTGTGACACCCTCATGGCATCCATCCCTGGAGCACAGCAGTGAGGCATGCCTATCGGTCCCTGTGAGTGCTGGACAATGTCCGTGATGGAGCTGGCCGTCTTCACGCTCTGTCCTCAGGTTAGGCATGGCCACGTGGAAGCTTCTCTGTTGGCTCTTTCTCGGCCTCTTCTGTCTGTGTGAAGGGACTCCACGATGATCACTTTCAGTTCCATACCTTGGAAAGCTCTGATAATTAGATTTAAATCATAAGATATGCTAATGCATGCAGATAGTGGCAGGATGAAGATTTCAAAGGCAGCTTAATGTTCTCTTCCCAGGCAGAGACAATGCAGCGCTGTGCAGATAATAGGTTGTGTGCTGTTCCCAGATCCAGGAAGGTTAAATAAGAGAAGCTGAACATCTAGCAGGGGCTGGTTCCATGCTCAGGGCTGAGATCACTAGCAAGTTAACAGCTAATTACCTCAAGGTTTTGCAAAGCACATTTCCAGTTGGTATGATATGCGTGTGCCCGGTCCTGCCAAGATCCGCCCTGCTACTTGTCTGTGGAGAACACACCCCAAAGTTATGGGGGCGTCGCAAGACCCTGCTCTTGGAGAGTAACTCACAGAAGAGCCAACTACAGCACAAACTACAGTCATGGGTCTCTCATGGCAGTCCTAAATATAGGAGGGGTTGGGGGAAGAAAGAACCCACAAAGCAGATTGATGTGTGTGGAGGCTGGGGAGAGAATGTGGCGGGAGATAAAATCACAGCTCTGAGACCAAGGCTATGTCTGCCGCCCCCACCCCCATGTGATGTAAAGGTAATGTCACATGTGTGTCCGCAGCTAACACACCCTGCACAAGCAAAGGTGTTGTGGCACCTAGACTCAAACAGCTCACCAAGAACTTAGGCCTGCCTTGGACAACCCATGGGAAAAGAAGGTGCATTCCGCACGTCATCTCCCCTGTGCTCCTCCGCCTATGCAGACAACATATAGTTGCCTATTGCATGTTTCAGTGACCATTGTCTCCCCCACTCCCGCCACACACAAACACAGACACACGCCAGAGAACAGAGTCAGTGAGGAGTAGACAGGAGGCAAGTGCGTCACCCTGGGCAGGGGAAAGGACAGATGGGACAGCATTGTATAAGGAGCAGAAGGTGGGGTGTGAGGTGGAGCCTCCAGACACCAGACCTTTGTAGGGCCAGACTGCTGTGTGGCTGCATGGCTACTGACCACGTCAAGCTGGTTTCATTTCCCAAGAGGAAGAATCTGCGGAGAGAAGCCGCACACAGAGAGGCCACCATCTTGCTCAGGATGTCAGCAGGCTGCTGAGGAGACCCTCTGAGCAGCAATCTAGAGCCTGCTAGGGCTTCCCACATGGCCTTCCCACCCCTCCTGCAAGAAAATGACTGATGCTGGTGTCCCCATAACAAGTCAAGTGATGAGCTAGAGCGTCTGTCCTAGCTTAAGAGGACATCTGCCATCAGCCCCCACCCCAGAGCAGTAGGTACCGTCTTTAGAGGGCAGAGCCATCACAGCCCAGCCCCTCTTCAAGGCCCTTCCTCTTGACCTCTGGTCGCTGCTTTTCAGCGTGGGTTCTGGGAGGCCGGGCAGACATCTTTACCTGTTATGAACCAGAGAAAGATTTGTTTTCTGGGCATTACTGCAACTGCTTTCAAATGCCCTTCTTTCTCTCTCAAGATTTAATGATCTGTTGGGCACCACATCTGTGGAATTGCTGTTGCCCAACACAGTTTGGAACGGAAACCATCAAATATTTGGAAGCCGGAAAGCCAAGTGAGGCTAGTTAGAGCAAACACGCAGTTCTGGCGTGGCGCACTTGATCGAAGCTCACACAGATGGCGAGGTGGAAAGGAAGACAGGGTGCTGAGACATATGCCAGGGATGGCACACACCTGTGCGTATTTCATAGCCTTTGGTGTCACTTTGACCCACATGTGAACACATGCGACCACATACCACACATGTCCTGACCTAGAGAGTGTATCCCAGTCCTCACAGGGTCCTGAGCTCTGAGCTGGATGTCCCTTCCCACTGCCATCTTGCCCTGGGTGCCTTAGGCATCCCAGGTGTCCAGTGGCGTCTCTAGCCAGAGGAAACAGTTTCTGCCCAGCCCTGGCAGCCCTGCTTTACAGAATTTCACTGAACCGCGAGGCCCTGTTTCATCACAAGGTTCTGTGCTAACATCAAGTGTGTGGTGAGAGATTCGAGCACCCTTCAGTTTCTTCTGCCATCCCCCGGAGCATGCATCTCCTGTCCTGAGTACATGCTGGAGTCTGTCATCGTGACATATGGTTGCCGGAGTCTGTCACCTTTACGTGGTTTCTTACCCCTGTGTCCTGGGGTGAACCAGCAAGTTGTCACGTGTTAGCAGTTGCTTTAATTAAAGGGATTCCTGGTGTTTTAGCAGCTATGTGGGGTCATCAGGTGTTTGGGAGGGCTGCAGAGTAGAAGCCAGCATCTGAGCTTCACTCACTCTGCAGAGGCAAAGCCTCTGGGCTTGTTGGAGTAACTCCTTCCATGGAACTGAGAGCGCTACTTGGGCAGGTGTCCTGAGAGTGTATAATATAGGTAGAGTGAGGGCTTTTTCAGGCAGATCCCAGTGGCTCAGGAAATAACAACTGACAAATGGAATTGCATAGGATTAAAAACTGCAAGGGTGCCGGGCGGTGGTGGCACACGCCTTTAATCCCAGCACTCGGGAGGCAGAGACAGGCGGATCTCTGTGAGTTCGAGACCAACCTGGTCTACAAGAGCTAGTTCCAGGACAGGCTCCAAAGCCACAGATAAGCCCTGTCTCGAAAAAAAAAAAAAAAACTGCAAGGACGACAAAGGACAAGACGATGGCAGAATGGGAGAAAAGTCTGCCAGCTGTTCATCTGATAAGGAATTGATATGGAAAACATGTAAAAACTTTAAATTTAAATTTTAAACACCAGGAGCAAGTCATCCAGTCAATAAATGGGCAGTGATGTGAATGGATGGGTTGCACACGAGAAGATACAGTCGCGAGCACACGGAAAAGATGCTGGGTGCCCTGACCTACCAACAACAGGGAACCAAAGCTATGTGAGAGTCCACCTCAGTCTGCCACAACGGCTGTCTTCCAGGAAGCAAAGCAAATGGTGGCAAGGGTGTGGGGGAGGAGGGACTGATACCCTGCTGATGGGAATGTCAGTTATGCAACCCTATGGAATTCGGTACAGAGGGTCTGCTATGGGTGAAAACAGAACTATCACTTGGCCCAGTTCTACCTGAGCCTACATACATACATATACATAACATTTCCATGTGTATCACATACACATATATATACTTATATATGTATATTGTACACATATATGTGTGTGTGCATATGTGTGTGTGTGTGTTGGGTATATATGCGAAGAGCTCTAAGTCCACACCGCAGAGATGCACATAGATTATTGGGTACATTTGCAAAGGACTCTAAGTCCACACCACGGGGATATTTGCTCACCCATGTTTCTTGCCCCACTGTTCACAGCAGACAGGAAACAGACACCCATCAACAGATGAATGAACACACGAAGAGTGACTGGGCCGTTTGCATGTGCAGCCACAAGGGAGGAGGGCATGGCCAGGCTAGTCAGGTGTCCCGTAGACATCAGACAAGGCCCATTTGGTGTTTGGTGGCTGTGGGCGGGTATCTACTCAGCCTGTCCCTCTGGAGGCTCTTACAAGGTCATTCAGATGCCTGGCTCTGCAATGCGGAATTCAGTGTGGCCTTTTGTCAGGACATGCTTGAGAGGGCTGTAACTCTAGCTATAGTTCAGTGGTAGAGGGCTGTCGTGTGTGTGTGTGTGTGTGTGTGTGTGTGTGTGTGTCCCTAGGATCCCTTCCCCGTGCTGCCAGAGAGGGTGGTGGATAGGTACTGAGGAAAAAGCCCTGTGAGTGAGGCCTGTCATGGCCAAGGCTGGAAGTTTCAACCTGTGGTGGTTAAACTTCATCATCTACTTGACCGGACTCCGAATTCTCCCCCTCCGGGCCTGTCCCTGAGCATGTTTCCAGAAAGGTTTGACTGGAGAGAGATGATTCACCCTGAACGTGAGGGGCTCTGTCCCCTGGACTGGGGCCCAGACTGATAGAGAAGGGAAGAAAGAAGCAGGAATAGACAGATGCCTTCTCTCCCTGTTTCCAGTCTACTGGGGTGTGAGCAGGTAGCTTTCCCTGCCCCACGGCACAAGCGGTCTCCTGTGAGATAGGCCAGGATTAAACCCCACCTACCCTGAAGTGCTCATACCACAAGACAAGCAACTAACACCCTGACCAGGGGTGACAGTTACCAACATCTTCAGGAACACCGTGACCATTAAGCCTGTAGCTAGAGAAGCCTCTGAACCAACCTCTTCATGTCCTCCCTGTCGAGTCCGAGTGAGAATCCCCCTTGCATCTTCCCACAAGTCCATGGTGTGTATTAGGAATGCAGCTGAGTGAGCATAGGCCTTAGGCTGAGGTGCTGACCCCTTTCTGGCTCTGCAGCTCCTACCTCTGGGCCGAGGTGCTTCTATCTGACTTGGAGAATTTCTCAAATGCCCTGGTACAAGGAGGATAGATTCCAGATCCAATACTAGCTCAAGAGGAAATGACTGGACACGCAGCCTCGAACACCAGCCTGTGCGAAGAAAGTTGTCTGAGCCTTCCTTGTCGCCCTCACCTACCTCAGGCCTCCTCCAAGGTGGAGCCGAGCTTCTGAGGAGAGAGGGAGGGGCTGAGTCTGTGCTCTACACACGAAGCCCAGGAGAAGGCTACGTTCCAGGTTCCCCTGGGAAGTCAGTGGCATTTCTTTCCTGATGGGCGAGTCACGGTGTGCTGTGTGGATCCCGGCTTTGCATTCTATACTCAGTTCTTTGACGGTAAAGACGGGCAGGGAGGAGGCAAGAAACGGTGGCCATGGAAGTCCGTGATCACCTGAAAATAGCAACGTTGACAAAACCTCAGGGACAAGACTTGACCTGTGAGAGCCATTCTGAGAGGCAGGCCTCCTGACCTGCTAGGGGGCTCCCTAGCCCAGTCTGAGAGATGGGCCTCCCGGACTGCTAGGAAGCCCAGCCAGGCCTGACTTTGAGTGAGGAAAGGGAACCCCAAGGCTGTGCCATCCATGAGCTTCGCAAACTTGGAACACTATCCGAGGACAATGAGCACAGGGCAACCTTGACCTCTGTGCTCGTGTTGTATCAGAGCCACAGGGCCACTGTAGACAGGCACGCCTGGCTTCTCTGTCAGAGCCTTGAGGTTACAAGGTGTTAGAGGGGGAGGGACCCCAGAACCTCAGGACCACAGGGGTTAATAAATATCTCCTGGAACCCTGCCATGACCCCCATCCATAGTTCTTTTGACCTTGTCCCCACCACAGGTGACTGCAGGTGATATCCCTTGTATAACCAGGTGTCAGCTCAGAGACCCATCAGCTCTATGGTCCCTGGAGGCCTCCTGCTGGACAATGGACACAAGAGAGGGCAGTGCTCATGGTCCCTCCAAAGACAAATCCCACCAAACAATGGCCTCATGGAGATGGCCCACTCTGGCCAGTGCCAACCCCTGACAAGAGAGAGTTTATGTTTAAATTTGTAGGACCCATAGGTTCAGCGCCTCTAACAATTCCCTCCTGATCCCCTCCTCTCTGGGAAGACAGACCCCTCGCTGTCCTGAATCTTGTTCCCGAAGATGCCTCCCTGCCACCCAGCCTTCCATGTCGTTCCTCACTCCCCAACAGACCTCTTGAGAACAGGGCGACTCTTGGCATGGGTTCCCACACCACCCGGTCGGGTCCCTGGCTATCTCCCATGGATTACTAACCACACAGCTGCCTTTGGGGCTTCATTTCTTTAAATGCTGAAAAGGGCGATCACTATCTGCTCCTCAGAGTCTCACTCAAGGTGACCACAGCCCTATCGCTTGTCCCTAATCTCATTATCTTTCATTTTTCTTCCCTTAATTGCATTCCCTACTTATCCTGCTTGATACCCACCCCTCCAGTGACGCGCGCGCGCACACACACACACACACACACACACACACACACACACACGCACACACACACTTCTTTAGTCTTTGTTGAGCATCTCCTGAATGCCTCCAGGGTATTTTTGTCTCACTCAGAGCTGGGTTTGCCCCGACTTTAGACTACAGTGACTCTCTGGCCTTGGCTCTGTTCCCAGTGGCTGGTAGCCACACACCCCCCCGCCCCCAGCAGCATCTTTCCTCTGCTATTTACCTCTGGAGCAAGCAAGGTTGCTGGCAGCTGTGTGTTTTATAAATCTATGCACGGATATTGTTAATTCCCTTTGTTTGTCTTGATCGTGTTTTGAAAAGGAAACAACCCCAAACCTGCCTCGTACACAATATTCTGCATCATAAAAAGTATCTGTGTGCTTGTGGCTCCTTGTCGGGAGGCAAAGGTGTGTTCGCTTAGAATGCTTGCTGAGGCTGAGGAATGCCACTGTGCGGGGCTGCAGAAGCTTAGCTCCAGCACGTGGCTTAGCCTGTATCTGTGTCCAGTCGGCCTGTGTGTGCCTCTGCGGGTACCACTGTGTGCTTCTGTGTATATCTATGTATGCGTAGATATCCATCGATGCGTATCTCTGTATGTATTCATGCGTGTCTGCCTGCCTGAGTGTGAGTGCTGTTTCTGAGTGGGTGTACATGTGTCTGTGTATAAATACATGTATGTACACATGCTTCCTGTGCACACTGTCCTTAGGAGGTGAGATAATCAGCTAAAACGAACAGGCTGGAGCTCCACCTCTCTCTTCAGAGCCCTGACTGTGGAGCCCATTTGTCGTCCATTGCTCAGCGCTGGCGGCTCGGCTGTTTCAGGTCTTCCTGTGGGGCCTCCGTCCCATGGTGTCTCGACCTATTGAAAACTTCTCAGTTCTCAATCACCCACCCTGTTGAAGCCGCGGATCCTCTCCACCATCCAGCCTCCTCCTGTGGGAAATGGGGATGCTGTCATCCGCTGCTGCCCTTTGTGAGTGACGGGAGGAAATATTAATTGACTTTCTAGGAATTAATTATCAGCGCCTGCTCAGAGTCTCTGTGTCTCCTGGTGACCCCAACCCTACGACACTGCTTTAAATTGCACTGCTCAACCTAGCCCCACCATTTCCTTTCATTTCAAAGCATGCTTTTTTTTTCTTTTTGCCTTTGTGGGTTTTTTTTTTTTTGGTTATTTGTTTTGTTTTTTTTTTTTGGGTTTCTATTTTATTTTCTTTTCCTTTTTTTTTCTTTTAAAATTTCAATCTGACGCAATTTTCTCATTCCCATTACCCCCAATGCTGTATTTCACATAGGTGTTTCTTTCTCAGAATTCATCTTTTTCCACCCTCCTTTGCACTAATACTTAGCATTTTTATAGAGCTTTCATCTTCCAAGTGCCCTGCATATTTAGGAAGGTTTAATTGTCTCACCCTTTTGGGCACCGCCGGACCAGTTCCTGGAGGCTGAGCTGTGGCCTCCAGGGTTCACGAGGGGCCCAGGAGCACTGCCAGCCTCCATGCAGGAGGCCTCTGCAGGCCAAGATGAGGAGAGCCTGTCTGCCGGTGGCTGGGTGCTGAGCCTGCTTACACATGGCACCCCATTAAAACTGTAATGGATTTCTAAAACCCACATCGTGGGGCCATTTGTGGGAAGCCAGGCATTTTACCACAAGAGAAGACGGCAAACAGGGGTTGCACATTTAAATATCCAACCCTAATCTTCTGAACAAGCCCGTCACTGGGAAAATGAACTCCTCGGAAATTCTCAGCAATGAACGGTGGTGCGCAGGATGCGATGCTATGCAAAGGCCTGGCTACCATTTCATTAAAAGCAGCCCTTACACAGAACAGCACGAGTCGGCCGTCCACAAAGCTCTTGTGACTCTGGTAGGCCTCCTGGGTTGGGAGAAGATGCCGACTGAGAGCCATTTCCCAACTCTCGACAGAGATGGAAAACAGGACAGTGGTCAGAAGTGGAGAAGGAGGAGGCCGCTTCCAAGTGCTCAGGCCCTGGAGCCTCTTTATCTCGATAAACAGCACATGGTCCCTGCACTTTCCCACCTGCAGTCTGTCTGCCCCTAAGGCCCGTAGTTGTTGCAGTTCTTTCTCCTCTTTTATTTCTTAAGCCTTGAAAATGAATGTGAATCTATGGCCAGGGTTCCCGAAGACAATATCCAGTGTCTCGGGCTGTGCATTCTTTCTGAACTGAGTTAGAAGTTGGGTTCAGGCTGGGGAGCTGGCTCAGCTGATTCAGTTGCTGTGCAGGAGTGAAGATGTGAGTTCAGACCCCCAGCATCCACGTAAGCAGCCATGTGCCTTTACCTACTGCCGCAGACGGGAGGCATGGGGATGCCCGGCAGTCTAGCAGAATCGGTGCACCCAAATTTGGTTAGAGAGCCCAGCTCAAAAAAAATAAGGTGACAATGACTGAGGAAGCTACCCAGCATCAACAGCCTTGGGCCCCTGCTTTCATATCTGCCTGTTTGCATGCATGCACATACACGCACACCAGGTTTGTGCCCGGCCTCGTGTTGCAGCTGACTGTGTCTCTTTCCCAGCAACACAGAGGTGAGTGTTTCTGGGGCAGGACACTTGTAACAGATCATTAGCAAGAGATCCTCATACATGAGCATACTGTCAGCATTCACAGTGTGAAGTGGGGCAGGCGGAGGAGGACACATTGTGTGCATTCATGGTGTGAAGTGGAGCAGGCTAAACAACACACTGTGAGCATTCACGGTATTAAGCAAGGCAGGCGGAGGAGGACACACTGTGTGCATTCACAGTTTGAAGTGGGGCAGGCAGAGGAGGACACACTGTGTGCATTCATGGTGTGAAGTGGGGCAGGCTGAGGAGAGCACACTGTGTGCATTCACGGTGTGAAGCGGGGCAGGCAGAGGAGAGCACACTGTGTGCCTTCACGGTGTAAAGCAGGGCAGGTGGAGGACACATTGTGAGCATTCATGGTGTGAAGCGAGCAGGCTGAGGAGAACACACTGTGAGCATTCATGGTGTGAAGTGGGGCAGGCAGAGGAGGACACACTGTGTGCATTTATGGTGTGAAGCGGGGCAGGCTGAGGAGAACACACTGTG
>JAQHUG010000020.1:3539419-3550574 GCA_028555095.1 Dicrostonyx torquatus | reverse complement strand
GCATTCATGGTGTGAAGCGGGGCAGGCGGAGGAGGACACACTGTGTGCATTCATGGTGTGAAGCGGTGCAGGCTGAGGAGAGCACACTGTGTTCATTCACAGTGTGAAGCAAGGCAGGCGGAGGAGGACACACTGTGTGCATTCATGGTGTGAAGCGGGGCAGACAGAGGAGATCAGTGCTGCTCCACCTTGAATGTTTATGTCTGTGAGCTGTGAGATGACCCCAGAAGGGCTGCAACAACAGAGCTGCAGAATTAACTTGGATGTCAAGACAATCATGTCTGCATTTCACTGCGGCTTTGTGCCCCGGAAAGCCTCATCGTTTAGGACACAGCCACCAGATGAATCACTGCATATGGCTGGTGATTGGATTGCTTGCAGAGGCTGTAAGTGCATTGAGGAGTTTATTGATTTCCCAGAAAATAATCATTGTCTTGACCTTGTGGCTGTTCAAATGCAATTAAATAGTTCTTCCCAGCAGGAACAATGCGAGAAGCAAATGGGCTTCCTTCCCTCATGAATGTGCTCAAACTTCAGTGCAAGGACCATGACTGACCCCATTACTTCCAGTGCTGAGATGCTCTTTCTCAATTACTCTTAATTGGAATCAGGTTATCTTCCCCTATGGACTCGCCCCTAGGACTGGGAGCTTGACACTAGATATCCTCAAGTCCTCCTGTCATTCAGACTTTCAGAGGAGATGCACTGAGCACCGGGCATTGAGGTGAATCCCATGAGGAAAACTGAACAAGTCACCCGGTCCTGTTGGATGGGGCTTTTTCATATCTGCCTGTGGCTATGTGTGCCCGCACGTGTGAGCATGGGATGTGTGTGTTGCTATCGGTGTGAGAGGAGGGGAGAAAGGCAGGCACATAATCTGGGCTGAGGAAAAGAAAGACGAAGTATAGTTTTATTATAAATGCAGGCCCACCGCGACCCCCACTGTCTTTGTTAGAGAGAACATTGGGTAATCCCACCAGTGGCTCAGTCATCGCCGTGGAGCTGAGTCCTTTGAGGGGACGTGGAAGAGCCTTGTGAGCTGGACCAGAGGTTGAAGCAGGGTGCCTGGCTCTCAGATATGAAGAGCTTCATCTGGGACCCCACAGGAAAGTAGTTGGATCTCTGTGTGTGGCGATGAGGGAAGCACACACATGCATTTGAGTGTGTGTGTGTGTGTGTGTGTGTGTGTGTGTGTACCAGTGCATATATAACCATGTGCTCTTACACATATTTGTTAGTGCTATGTGTGATGCATTTGTCATGTGTGTCTTTGTTAGGTATATTTATGTGTGTATGGTGTGTGTGTACCCACCTGCGTGTGTTGGGCATGGGACATGCAGCAAGCCAGATGACCAATTGAAGGTTAAGCAGGCACAAGGGCTCTGGTGATAATATCGCTCTATTTTCAGCCCTACAGGTCAGAGCCACCAGAGTCAAAAGGAGAGGGAAGGGAGAGCACCCAGCCAACTGCTGGCCAGTCACTAGCTGGACATGGGCTGGCTGTGGGTGCACCATGGTAGGTGAGACTCCCTGGCTGTGTACAGAGGTTTTGTGGGAAAGCTCTGGAGCTCCAGAATCTTCTGTGTTTAGTCAGCACATCTGACTTGGATTTATCTAGTTCAAGCTGGTATCAGCAAGAACAAAGTTGGTAGGTCAGGACTGCTGACAGTGGCAACCTGTTTGTGTTGAGGCTTTCTGAGGACAGTGTCTGTGTAATTAGCTGTACCATGTTCTGCATTTCCAGGTCCCCCATGTGAGCTGGCTCCAGAACCTCAGCTGACAACTGAGGGACAGGTCCTCCACTTTGATGTGTGGTTTCCTGGCATCTGAGCCTCTAACTGCCTCCCATCTCCATCTCTCATGACTGTGTGGGGTGTTCTAGTTACTTCTAGCTGCACTCTCTCCACTCCAAAAGTAGCTGTCTCCCAAAAAGACAGGAAGATAAGGCCCAGAAGCTTTCACAAGGATGAGGATAGTTACCAGGGAGGATGGAAGATGCCCCTGCAACTTGGTGGCATATGTTATCCCAGCACCGCTGTGCCTCTGAGACACGCATTATCCTGTCATTGTGGAGGCTCAGAGAACCTCTGAACTAGTGTGTGCTGTGTATGGGAATGCAGAAGAAATATGATTTATCATCCTCAGGGTCTGGGGGAGACTCCCACACCTCTTGGTGTCCCCCATCTCTGCTGTCATATATCTGTTCCCCTGCTTCCTGTGAGGACACAGCCATACAGGGTTAAGGACCTACTCTGCTCAAGTGGTCACACCTTAGCTAATCATATCTGCCACTCCTAGAAAAGGGCACATTTTCTTGATAGGGAGAGTAAGACTTCAACATGGCCTTTGATGGGGACAATTCCGGCCATAGATTCTGGTTTTCAGTGTCTAGAATGCAGGGTCTTTGCTGCTGGAGCCGGACTCTACAGGGTGATCTTCGGGGAGGTATCTGTCCTCACCTTGCACAGCTGGGTCTAGCTTGACTTTCTGCTCTGGAGCCAACACCTTGCCTTCGAATGTACATGGGTGTTATATCAGCTCCAGGATAATGTGCTGTGTGACTTGACCATAGGAGCCTGTACATGTGTCCCCGCTGACAGTACATATGCCCCCACTGACATGCAAACAGCCTTTCCCAGGGTGTCAGGCATGCAGAGTCTGGGAAGAGGGGCTGTGTACTGGTTGGCGTGCTTGTTGCCATGGAGAGTTTGTAAAACACCCGAGGGCACAGTGTTCTACACTGGGGTTTAACAGACCCAGGTGGCTAGTGCCATGTCAGTGGCATGTCTACACAGTGACTTGCCCACATTTACCAACGTCACTGTGTCTGCATCCACTCTGGGAAATGTGACTGTGCCCATTTTGGGTACCCTGTGTCTTTTTGACATCTGTGAAACATCACCTCTCCGGTAGCACCCACTATATTGTAGCATCTCCAAATGCCCTTGTATGTGGAGCCTGCTCTTTCATTCCCTGCTGCCCAGACATGAATAATCACACAGAAACTATAATACAAATTACAATACTGTTTGGCCAATGGTTCAGGCATATTCCTAGCTAGCTCTTATATCTTAATTTAACCCATTTCTATTCATCTATGTATCACCACAAGGCTGTGGCCTACTGGTAAGGTTCTGGAATCTTTCTCCTTGACTCTGCCTACTCTCTCTATATATATCTGTTCAAACTTCCCATCTGACTTTACTCTGCTAAGCCATTGGCTGAAACAGCTTCTTTATTAACCAATGGTAGTAAAATATATTCACAGCATACAGAGGGGAATCCCACATCATTTTCCCTTTACTGTTAAAATAAAAAGGAAGGTTTTAATTTTAACATAGTAAAATTGCATATACAAAACAGTTAACAAGAATTATAGTTACAATATTTAGTTCATTTACATTTGGCAAATTAAGGAAAATACTCTATCATCTATCTTATCTAAAGTTTTATAGCTAATTTATCTTTTATCATAACTAAGGAAAACTATAATTAGAACTATCTAGTCTTCAACTTTATCAAAGACTCCAGAAGGATATAATATTACCTAAGTAAACAGGAAGTACATTGAAAGCAACTTCCAAAACTCTAGAATTGACAGAAACATCTTGCTGCCTGTACAGTCACCCAAAGTTCTTCTGTAATGTTGGGGCACCCATCTTCAGCCTATAGGCCCAAAATATCTGGCAGACTTTTCTATGAAGAAAGAAATATGATAGACTCTTTTGCCTATATTGGCAGCTTGCCAGTCATTTTCTTCTGTGTCCTGTAGACTGTCTGTCAGACTCTTTCATGAAGCATGAACCCTGAAGGACTGTCTCACCTTCTTTAGGCAAGTTCAGCAGTCATTTTTCTGTGGGTCCTGCATGTCCAGTTTATACAGAATACCATCAAGCACTTCAGACGAGAGCAGTTTCTTGACTAAATGACTAGCCTTGCCACATTGAAGGTAAATTCCGTATCAAGTTTCATCAACCTCTCTGAAGTAATTGGTGCTGCCAGAAGCAGACATGTCTCACTGTCAAGAAAAGTCTAAGTTCTTAAAACATTTAAAATGACATATTCTGTTACATATATGTAAACATTTAAAGATTATCTAACTGAAATGTATCTCTGTATATCTAGAAAACCTAACTAACATGACTACAAGTTTCAGAATTATAAATGACTATCTATTAATCTGTAATTTTTAATTATATATTATATTTTTGAATGAGCTGAACAAACACATAATACCTTAAACAAGAGTAGAAATATACATATAATAAAATAGACCTTAAATTTGTATCAATAAACCAGAATATATAACAATGCAAAGTATTCATTTTTATATCATATCTCCCTTTAAATGAAAACAAACATTTATAAATAATCATTTTGGGAATTTGGTGTTGTAATTAAGGGGGGAAAGGTACGTGTTGGGTTATGTTCCCAGTGCCTGGCTCCCAGCCCCCAGCCTCCAGCCCGCTCAGCTGCTGGTTGCTTGTTTATGCCCGAAATAACCACATAAGAACTGTATTCATTTAAACTCTGCCTGGCCCCTTATCTCTAGCCTTTTCTTGGCTAGCTCTCATATCTAAAACTAACCCATTATAAAAGTCTGTGTGTCACCACGAGGTGGTGATCTTACCGGGGATCATTCGGCATGTCTGACCCTGGAGGCTTCATGGTGGGGGCTCTGTCACTTCCTTTCTTCCCAGAGCTTCCATTCTGTCTACTCCACCCACCTAAGGGCTGACCTATCTTACAAGCCAGGCAGGGTCTTTATTTAACCAATGAAAGCAACAGAAATACAGGAGGACCCTCCTACATTTTGGGTATTGTTTTCTCCAAACTGCTTTCTGCTTTTTGTTGCAAAGTATTTTTATGGCTCATAGAGACATTTTGGGGGGTCTTGTTCTGTCAAACCACATTAACCTGGAAGGAATTCACAGGTTGTTATTGTCTGTGGAAACAAAAGCAGAACCTCTTTTCCAAAGCAACATATCTTTAGACCCATATTTTGAAATCAAGATACCTTTATTTTGGTTTAACATAGCAGCCCCCAGAATCAAATGTCTCTCTGCAGTCAAAAAAATTTAAAGAAAAAAAATATACATAATCCAGACTCTCTGTGTATATTCCATCTTTACATGACTTATTATTTTACTCCTTTAATCTATGACTGTCTGTACTCTTTTATATTACTTTTACTGCCTCTTTAAAGACTTTGTTTTATTTTTTTAAAACTATTTCTTTTTATAACTGTCTATACTCTTTTTCTTCTTTCTGCCAAGCCTACATACATTTTTTTAAATCATACTATGGCTTGCTCAGAGGTTTATTTCTGTCTGAATCTGTCTTTATTTCATATCAATAATCATTTTCTGACCAGGAGCACCTTTTTTTAAAAAAGAAATGCTAAGTGGGTATAGTTAGAACCAACTCCACAGCCTTGCCTGTTTGCTCCACCCCATCCAACATGGTAGAGGTACATTCACCACCAGCTCTCTGAGTCATGCTCACCACCCCAGCTCCGGGGACTCAGAGAGTCTTTGTCGCCATTAAGCAACTAGTAACATGCTGCTCACAAACCCCATTGAAGTGCAGGGTCTCCTGAAAGAACCAGAGTTGGTGCTGCCAGTGTGAATCAGGAAGCTGCCTCTTAAAGAAGCCATGCAGTTCTTCCTGCTAATGCTGAGTCAGGAGCCTTTCTCTTAAAGGATCTGCATCTCTGCTCGCTGCCAGTAAACAGAGCAAATCTGAAAAAGATGAGACTACCTAGAAGTCATGATTAACTGTGTTCTTTTATGTCTAGACTCCCTTCTCAAGCGCTCTCAGGTTTTACATGGCTGTAGTGGGCCCCATATTGGCACAATAATGTAAGTGGAGACTGCTCTTTTGTTCCTGGCCACCCAGACCTGAATACTCACACAGAAACTGTATTACTCACAACACTGTTTGGCCAATGGCTCAGGCATATTACTAGCTAGCTCTTTATCTTAAATTAACTCATTTCTATTAATCTGTGTATCATCACAAGGCTGTGGCCTACTAGTATGGTTCCAGTATCTTTCTCCTTTAACAGCTACATGGTGTCTTCTTGACTCTGCCTTCTTTTCTTCTCTATCTCTGTTCTGATTTCCCACCTGGCTTTACTCTGCTAAGCACTGGCCAAAATAGCTTCTTTATTAAACAATGATAATACAACATATTCACAGCACACAGAGGGGAATCCTACATCATGCCCTGTCATGAAATTATGTGTCAGAGCAGGTTCCCAAGTGGTGTAGGAGGTCCTTCTATGTGTTGTTTTCATTGGTTGAATAAAGAAACTGTCCTGGCCTTTTGATAGGGCAGCACTTAGGTAGGTGGAGTAGACAGAATTGAATGCTGGGAAGAAGGGCAGAGAAAGGGCCACTGCCATGGAGCTGCCAGATCAGACATGCTGAATCTTTCCCGGTAAGCCACGACCTCAGGGTGTTATACAAATTATTAGAAATGGGTTAAATCAAGATGTGAGAGTTAGCCAATAAGAGGCTAGAGATAATGATTTAATTAATACAATTTCTGTGTGATTATTTCAGGTGTAAGCTAGCTGGGATGACAAGCAGCCCGCTCCTCCTGTTACACCCAAGGACATAATAACAATGAGGCCCATCAATCAAGCAGAGCTCCTGAGCTAGAAAAGTGAGATGCACCTTCCGCTGTGTCATCCCAGCAAACCAGAAGCTGGAGATCCCAGGCCAGGGTCTGACCAAAAGGGCAATGCCAACAATTTCCTGTCCACCCTCAACCTCCTATGTCCTAGTCTTCAATTAAAATAGACACATTATTGTCGGCTGGTGGGGAAGAGCTCCAGGTCTCTAGTCCATCCATTCCACTATGGAAATACCTATCAGGGAGCTCCTATGTGTCAGCCTTGTACTCCACATAGGTGGTACCAGGTCCCCAGGTCAACACAAAGTCCCTGCCCTCCACACACTGACAGACGTACAAGGATGTTTAGATTAAGTTCGTTCAATGGCTGAAGCATTAGGGTTGCAATATGGAGTAGCTAGGGAAGGATATGTAGGGTTCTTTCCATGGAGCATACAACAGGAGCATTTTGAGCATCAGTGCTTAACTGGACCTGAATGGGGAGAAGGAATCCATGTGGTGATGGTTGAAGCACAGCAGTACTGGGAAGGGGCCAGAGAGGAGTGTAAGTCACGCATGTGAGGCTGATATAGAGGCGAACCTTCCCGTGTTTGATCAGCCTCTTGAGATGCTTTTATTGGAGAAAGATAGTGTATCCGGGGAGCATTTCCCAGCATTAAGGTAAGAAGGGCCACAGCGCAATGCTGGTACCACATCACTCAGTGGTTTCTGACAGGGAGGGGCGGCACGACTGGCTGGCTTGTGCAGGCGGGCCATACATCCTGTCCTTGTGTGTTCACGAAGAGCACCTCCGTGACTGCGTAGCGTGCTCATAAATGGGGATTTTGAACAGCAGAAGCGAGATTGACACCAGCCTATATGTCAGTGCACTTCTCCTCCCTGACCTAGGGATTTTTCCCAGTGTTGTCTGAAAGCTTAAGAGAGCGCCATGTGTCCTCCTGCCAGCACTGAGAAGGAGCTAATGGCCATAATAGCAGGAGTGACTGACCTGCAGCCAACTTCTACCCACCACACAGGTTAGAGCCACAAAGCCGGTGTGTTTATTTATATATTTGACATAAAATAACTATAATGAATATACTAAAGCAATCCACACGTTATCAGTCGGCAAATTACCGAGTACTGCTTCGCATCGCTACGTTAAGATTTGGGGACAAATTGTACAAAATAGCTGCTCTCCAACAACCTACTCAATTTTCTCAAAACTCCTAAGCCTTGCAGGAACACTCACACGTCATCAGTGTCACACATGGGATGCGGGAAGCAGGGCACCGATAGTCAGCTGGGGGCTGACAGGCTCGCCATTCGGTCCATGGCAGGGACCGCCGAGTGGACCATGCATGACATTGAGGAGCCCTGAGGGCCACTGTACCAAAACAGGGAGAAACGGATGCTGATGGTACTGGAGCCAGTTCAGACTACAGCACAGAGGGAGGCTCCTGTCACAAGAGAGTGCCAACTGTACACCCCATCACAGCAGAGGGACTGAGGGCAAGGAAGGGAGAGGAACCTGGAGAGACCTCGGAGACACCGTGCCCTGCTGTCTCTGATGGCCCAAGGTTATCCTGAAGGTCATGGGAGTGGATGCAGGTCATCTGCTTGCATCACTTGGGGGAAGAGGAGGTGGAAATGGAGCAGCTCTTGCTAACTCCATACCTTTGCTATAGACATGGTAGACCATGACCCCTTGTCCCATGTTACCTGGTGGAGGCTCTCTGGGTTGTGCTCACTGTGGACCCAACACTGTCACCACAGTGAGACTGAGGACCACTATTTTAGGTCACAGTCGCGTGTTTCACAACTGAAGGGAAGTGGGGTGCATCTCCAGAAGAGGTGTCTCTCTGGCCTGGAACGTCTCTGTGCTGGACAGTTCGCGGCCATTCTGCTGCTCCCTCCGAAGCGCGCCTGCCTGCAGCATCCTTCCGGAAGAACATAGCTGTGGCCTTATGTTGAAATGGAGTCTCCAGTGAAACTCTGAAGCCTCTGCTCAGTGGGGTGCAGGCAGCCTGTGGTCTTATGTTGAAATGGAGTCTCCAGTGAAACCCTGAAGCCTCTGCTCAGTGGGGTGCAGGCAGCCATACCTAGTCCGTGTGACAATTGGGGAACAGTGTAAGCGTTGCTCACGTATTTGCAGATTAGGAGAGTGGATGGGGCAATAGGCACTCATGTCTCCTAACACAGTTACCTGCCTTTGTGTCCCTACCTTCTCTCTCCCACCATATGTTTATAAACCCAGCAATCTCTCTGACTCTCAGCCATCCTCTGGTGTGCACAGCCCAAAGGTCTACTCTTCTTGGCTAACTGCTTTCCCAGAGTCCCACATCTGTGTGTGCCACCTCTGTGCCATCACCACCATTCTACTTAGTGCCCTTAAAGCAACATGTCTAGCCGACACCTGGGTGGGAGCATGGGCTGTGTGCTTGCCTCCGCCAGGGCATTAAAGCACCATTGGGTGGCCAGAAGTTTGAAATGAAATCAGTCAGCCAGGAAAGCTGGCTGAAAGTCCTGTCTGAGCTGAGCAGGGAGGGGACCTCAGTCTCTGCTCCTCAACTCACACCTGCCTGGAGCACAGCAGTGCAGAAGGCTGCTGTCAGGAAGACTGCCCTGAGGACAATAAAGGACCCTGGGCCCTGGGCCTTGTCCCCACAGCCTGCTCTATGCCTGAGTCTGTGTTCCTCCCTTCTTGCCCCTGCTCTGGGCCTGCAGAGAGCGAGAGTGATGTGGACCCCACCAGGGTGTTGTTCAGGCTGTCTGGGCACACAAAGGCCCATTTCGGGTGACTGGCAGGTACTTGCCCTCTGCCTCCTGCTGAGCTATTGGTTAGCCTTCGTGGTCTCTTATTTTAAGCTGTTCCTGGCCTGAATGTTAATGTGTAGAGTCCAGCACATGGGGGAACAGTAGCACTTAACCCCTTTATCCATGAGTCTGCATGCAGTGTGGTGACTCAAAACTCCCAGAAAGCTCTCAATCTGGGTCAGGTTGCATGAGCAGCAGAGCTGCATCCAAGACCTTCCCCCATGCAGTTGCACGGAATATCTCCCTCGGGGCGCATGTCTTCCTCATGTCTTCATGACTCGGCCACTGTGAGGTTTCATTGCCGAATACAGAACCTGAAAAGGAGCCTGCCATGTGCCCACTGACCATTGTTTCTGTGGTACCTACCTATTCACTTGGACCCTTTCTAGGGAAGTTCATGCAGTGGTATTGCATTTGTATTTTAATAAATAAACAGGCAGGTGTGAGTTGAGGAGCAGAGACTGAGGTCCCCTCCCTGCTCAGCTCAGACAGGACTTCCAGCCAGCTTTCCTGGCTGACTGATTTCATTTCAAACTTCTGGCCACCCAATGGTGCTTTAATGCCCTGGCGGAGGCAAGCACACAGCCCATGCTCCCACCCAGGTGTCGGCTAGACATGTTGCTTTAAGGGAACTAAGTAGAATGGTGGTGATGACACAGAGCTGGCACACACAGATGTGGGACCCTGGGAAGTTCAGAGGGCAAAACAGCAGCCATGATCAGCCTTACAGAGCAGGCAGTGGTGACACACACCTTTAATCCCAGTAGCCACGCTAGTTGCCATAGAAACCAGGTGGTGGTGGTGCATGCCTTTAATTCCAGCACTGGGGAGGAATGTAAGACAGGAGGAGACAGCTCACACACAGCTTCATTCTGAGATTCTTGGAGGCAGGATCGCCATTTCAGATGGTGGTAGTGGTGAGAGCCAGTGGCTGCTGTTTTGCTTTTCTGACCTTCAGGTTGAACCCCAATTTCTGTCTCTGGTTTTATATTAATTGTGCTACAAGATCAGGCAGCTACCCGAAACAACTTTTAAAAATCCTAGTTAGAGGAGGCTGGGGAAGAAGTTCAGTCCATGAAGTGTCACAGTCTGACTTCAAACCTCCAGCAGCCCTTGTGTTAAAAGGCAGGCATGGCAGCATACACCTACAGTCCCATGACTGGAGCATCAGAGGCAGGAACATCCCTGGGGCTGTCAGACAGATCGTCTAGCCAAATCACTGAGCTTCTCAGCTTTGATGAGAGACACAGTGGGTGCAAATGCTGACAGCACAAGCCTGGTGGTCTAAGTTCACAGCCCCAGAACCCAGATAAAAAGCCAGATGCCACGGTGCACACCTGCACTCCAGCATGCCTTTTAATGAGATGGGAGGCAGACATGGGAGAACTGCCCAAAAGCCCACAGGCCAACTAGCCTGGAGTATGCAATGCATCAGAAACAGGAGAGCCTGACTCAGCCAAGGTAGGAGAGGACCAACTCTAAAAGGTTGACCGGCTACCAGCTACACCAGCACTATTCTCTCTCTCTCTCCTCTCTCTCTCTCTCTCTCTCTCTCTCTCTCTCTCTCTCTCTCTCTCTCTCTCTCTCTCTCTCCCCTCTCTCTCTCTCTCCCATAAGATGGGGAACAGTTCAGGAAGATACATGGCAATGACTTTTGATCTCCAATTGTATGCACATATGCACAGACATTTCAAACACACACACACACACACACACACAC
>JAQHUG010000020.1:3506900-3521470 GCA_028555095.1 Dicrostonyx torquatus | reverse complement strand
GTCTCCTGAGAGCTGGGCTGGTAGTGACTTACACAGAAAAAGTGGATATTTCTGCCTAGAAACTGAGTCTTCCTAGCAAGCTGTTTCCTCCAGAGGAAAAAACAAGACCACCATGCTGTTTTGGGGTACTAGGAGTGCCAGGTGCTGGGGGCGTTATAGAATGGTGCTCAGATCAGAAGGGCTACTTGATGAAGGCAGGATGGGCTAGCACTACCCAAGACCAGATAGACTCCTGCACCCCCAGCTTCTCCTTCTTCCATCCCCTCTCTCTCCATAAAGAACTACCTGCCCTGTTACAAGGTCCAGCAGGCTCAGACAGCTCCTGCTCTTTCTTACCAGTGGCCCTGACTATAGTCACTGTCACATTCAAGGTGTGGTCGCCTCTGGTCACTATTGTTACCTGCTAACTATGTCCCACCAGCCTGGCGAGTGAGTTCTGTTCTTTCTTGGCCAGAGAACCTGAAACTCAACCCCTGTCAAGAGCCTTGGATTCGGTGGGGGAAGGGAGGGTGTCTCTGGATCCCCAGAAAGTTTCCATCATCCTACATCTAAGGGAGCAGACCCTGCTTCCTCCTGTGGAGGCCAACTTCTCCCTGCTTCCCTGCTCCCATTGCTCTCTTCCAAGTCTTCCTTGGGTCTTCCAGGCCCTTGATCGTGCTCCAACTGAGAGCAACACCTCTTCATATGTGTTTGTCTTCTGTATAAGGCGGCTTTGAATCCTGAATCCCAGGTGACTCAGAGGTTTATGTTTTTCTTTGGGAGAAAAGAATTTACCCTAAAAAAACCAAATATCTACTTTTTCCCATGAGCCAGCAAAAATGGAGTTGGCCCAACTTCTACAAACACATTCACCTTAAGTCTAAGGGGGAGTCAACAAGTCAACCCCCAACCCATCATCAGTCCTAGAGGTGGGGTCACAAGCAACTCACCCAAATTCCCAAGCTACTGAGTGTATACCTCACTACCTAGTCCAGGGAATGGATCTTGGGACCATGAAGCCCCAGCTATACATCTATAGATATAGACATAGATTTCCTGGGCATCCCTGTCCATGACTTGTACACATGGGCTACTGAGTTGGTGATGTCTGAAGCATGAGATTTCCTGAAGACCAAATGGGTTGTCAATTTCCTTTCCCCCAGGGGTACCGAGCATACCTTCAGTCCGCCCAGTGTCTGTAGAAAAGCCCTGAAACGTAACAACCCTTGTCTCAAGCTATGTGCTCGTGTTAGAAACAGTCTCACCCATGTGCTCGTGTTAGAAACAGTCTCACCCATGTGTCATTGTGCTGAGACGCAACGGAAGCCGCAAGCTTGCTCTCCATCCTTCTGGGTGGGTCCCTAAGCTCTCACACACTGCTGTCAGGATAGCACTCGCTGCCCACTTTTTGGCTTGTCTGCAAACAGAACTTCTTTTGATGGACAGTGCAGTGCAGGAGAGTGGAACAGCTCTGCACTCCTTGGTACCCTTGGAAGGCTCTCTCCTGCCCTCCGTAGCCTTCAGCCTTTTCTATGTGCGTCTGCTGCTTATGGATTGTTTTGTAGCCCAAACCTGATCTGTATTTTGACTGCATAAGCAGTACATTTTTTTCCCCTGTTGCTTTAGGATTTTCTGTTTATTCCGTAACTGCCTTTCCCTCCACCCTGTTTGCTGCTTTGCCCTGCTCTGCCAGCTGTTCTTCACACCTGGGCTATCAGCAAATTGCCATCTTTGCTCATGACACCCTGTCTCCAAGGTGGTGGTCGCTCTCTTGTGGTTCTGACCACTTCTTGAAGGACCACGATGTCAGGCATTCTCACTGTCCCCATCATGGAGGTCACTGTTCGCATGCCCTGGTCCACCCTGTGGCCTTGGCGCATGGCAACACTTCCTCCTTCCACTGACTGTTGCTGACCCCCAGTCTCAGGGCTGGCGGTCCAGGAGGCAGAGCCCTGAGACTGGGGGTCAGCGACAGTCAGTGGAACAACACCCTGCAATAATGCTGGGTTAGGCAGCCTGGCTCCATGGGTACCATGAAGCAGAGGAGATGGGATAGGCAAAGCCCACAGAGCTTAGCAGGTTAAACTTGCTACTGCAGACCTACCGGAAGCTGGGGTGAATGGAGCCAGCAGACATGAAAATGGGGAGAAGGAATTCAACAGCAGCCTAGAACCGAACCAAGCCTGAGTCCAGGACAAGGTGAGGCCAAGCACAGGACCTCAGCCTGGGCCCCACCCTGCTGACCGCACCAACAGTGTCCCTTTGAAGAGACAGGTCAAGGGCTCACATCTCCCTTCTTAGCCACGTATCTTTTTTCAAGATGGCTTCATGCACACCCTCCCTGACTACCGACCAGGGGGCCTTTCCCATCTTCTGCTCAGCCCCATGTCTGCCTATGAAGTTGGTTTCTACACCAAGGAACTTAAGAATGCCAGCCAGGGATACAGAGCCTCTCTGTTCTTCCCAAGGGAGAAAGTCTTAGATTAATGACCATGATGATAAATATATTTTAAGATTAGGGGTGGCACGTTCTTCCTCATCAATTTCTATTCCTCGGGTCATTAAGCCTTGAAGTTTGAAATGGAAAGATGTTCAGCGAATTAGCGTAAGGTTCAGCTGTGCTCTGGGAGGAAGTCATCCCAGGCTTGGGAGGTGAGAACTGTGTCTGTCAATCTTTTCATATCAGCCTACAGCATCTTTAAACAGCTTCATCATGACTTTTGCTCCAACCCTTGCTTAGCCCTGTGGCTGGGGTCTTGCAAGCTTAATAGAGTCGCGAGGATGTGGTAGCATCCGGGGCCTTGTGGATAGACTTCACAAAATGATCCCATTTTGAATTAGAAAATCCCAACCCTCTGCCTGGTTTGATGACTCTCTGGAGTGGTTCTTGGTACCTTCGCCGGTTATTGCTTCTCCATGGGTCACACCGGGTCACAGCACACTGTACAGTTAGCCTTCTCTTGCTGGTGTGGGCTGGACCTTTTGTACCTACAGCCATCATCATAGCTTCTCTCTGGCTTTGTGATCAGCATCTCACTCCGAGCCCATCACATGACTAGGCCAGTTTAACAGACCCATGGTCTCCTTGCCAGGAGCCCTGTCCTGTGTGGCCTCACACTAGTCATTCAGGACCTTCTGGTTGGGAAAGGGATCAAACCTGGGGGTTTCATGATCCCTGCTCTGGAACTGTGTCCTCATTCATACCTCCATGTTCCTGCCTGTCCCCCACCTCCAGGCCCAACAAAGTCACTCCTTCCTGCTGAGTGTGTACTTCTGGACTTCTGGAATCCCATAGCCAGGCCAAGCTTCTGCAGAGACTCAAAGGACAGAACCAGAGGAAGCCCAAGCCATAGCTTGGTCTGTGACTGAGCTCATTCGTGGGACTCTTTCTGAAGGCTGGGCCTGGGGATCCTAGGGAAGTGTTACACAGAAGATCCCGGGAAGGGACTGCAGGGTGTGTCCTCATAGGGCATGGGTCTGCAGGAAGCTAGCCGACAGAAGACCAGGGCCATGTGTTCTGGAGGGCCCATCCTCTGTGTTGTGCCTGCCTATGAACATGGAGTACCAGAAACAAGTGCCCTGCTAGGCACTGCCTTGGTCTGCTCCTCCCACCTCACTGCCTATGGACTGTTGGATGGCCACGTTTTCTCTTAGGTTTTCCATGCAGGTCAAGCACAAAGGGGCTCATAGCCAGGCTTAGCCTCTCCTTGGCCTCTGTAAAACACTGGTGATGTGTTATTTGTTTAAAAAGGTATAAGCCCAGACAGGAAACTGAGGAATTGGTGATAACCTGGGGAGCTGGAAAGCACAGGGAGCAAGGAAGGTGACAGGGATTGGGTTGGCATTGGGTAACAAGAAGCAGAGCCATCTCATGGGTTCCTGGGAGGGTCCTGATGGAAGGTTGAGGCTCGGGCTTGAGTAGATGATATGCCGGCTCGCAGTGTACTGTGGGAGAAGTTTGGTCCTCAATGCTCATTTCCCGTGAAGACAGCCATGACCACTCTAGCAGGACACTGAGCAATGAGAAAGGAGCCTGATCTGGGGAAGAACGGTCCCAGAGCTCCAGGAAGGACGTCTGTCTCCCAGGTTATAGTCCAGGCACCTTAGACCCCAGCCGGAGGTTGGAGGATTCCTTTCTGGGCACACTGGGGTTCCAGGAATTAAGACCCTGAATGTTTTTAGAGTGTTGAAAGCAAGCACAAATCAGAATTAAAGAGAGCTCTCCAGACTTCCCCTCTGGGCACGCAAAGCTAAGAACCTGGAGTCTCACTTCCAAGACGGCACAGAAAAGGTGGCCTCATGTTCCAAACTTTAACCTAATCACTTAGGACCGAAGTCTACCCAGAATAGTCAATAAACACATCCCCGAGGAGACCTGAGAGAGCCAGGGTGGCAGGAAAAGGTGTAAAAGAGGAGGTGCCAGAGGAGGGCATCCTCCAAGGACAGGACGTGGGCTTCCAGTCTCTGTCTTGCAAAAGGAGACAGGACAAACCTGACTAAACAAATAAACAAAACCCCCAGTAAAGCAAAGTGTTATACACCACAGCAGATGCTGGGGGAGGAAATGCCTGTGTGAGGGTCGGTGTGGCCTCCGTAGTTCCTTGTGCATGACAGCAGCAAACACAGGGACATTTAAAAGGCCCAGAAGTGTGTGTGCCTTATGGCTTAGAACCGTGGATTGGAGGTAAACAGAGGCAGAGGAGGAGGTAAACAGAGGCAGAGGAGGAGCTGTATAGCCTAGTTGTGTCTCTGGCAGGCTGGGCAGGACACAGCCCTCTCTGCCCTAAGTCTTACAGGCCTGTTTGAGTTTTGATATTATGCAAATGGGAACTGGTAAAAACCATTTTTGAAGCTTACGGGGGAAATAAAAAGGAATTAAAAATTTGCCAGGGTCTCGTGTTGGGTTCAGTGATCACAGAAAAGCACAGTGACCAACGGTGCAGGGTCCCAGGCCCTTCCCAGCATTCCCTGGCACACGGTTGACCAGAATGAAAAATTCTGAGCCGTAAACGGTTGTTGTTCATTTGCAATTAGCTAAAAATAATTAGCTGATTTTCACCTCGTTATCTAATTATTCTTTATTCCCTAATTACCTGTGTGGGCTTTGCACTGACTGTGGACTTGATAACAAATGAGGAGAGGAGGGCAGATTTTACTGGCAGTGCTTGGCGTTTGGTTCCTCAGCTTTAAAGCGTTAGCAGGGAGAACTGTCTCAGCCGGCACTCGTTCCTCTGTGCTACAGGGCTGGCCAAACTTCCACTTGGATGATTCTAAGGCGTTCACGCTCAATTTAATGCTCTCTGAATATGTATTTAACCAGAAAGTTGGTCTCTCCTCCCTGGAAAGACAATGGAGGGGTTTGAGGCCTATACCTTGGAGTGGGGACTCTCTGCAGCAACAGGAAGCCAGGCGCTCAATCTTCCCTGAACCTGTAGAGAGACCCGGGGGCGGGGGCAGTGTCATCTCCTCACACCCCACGGCACAGAACAGTGCTGCCCACCCTCCAGCGCTGCCCCTTGACAGATGAACACTCAGAAAGGTGAAGTAGCTTATCCAAAGCTACACAGCTAATGCTAGGTAACAGGTATGGAACCGGGGTCCTGTAGCCTGAGGACTGTCACTATATGGCCCTTGGCAAGTCGCCTGGCTGTGTCCCTGTCCCTCAATCCCTCATGCACCCAAAGCTGCAGAGACATTTGTCTAGCTAGTCCAAAAATGAGTCATTGAGAGCAGTAAAGTCATAGGAAAGCCACGAGGGTACACAGTCCTGGTTTCCTATCCTCTGAGAGAAGCATGGGATTCCACCTGCCTGGGAACCGCATATTCTATAGGAATTGGCTGCTGTGAAATGCCTAGGGAAGGGAAAGGAGGAGGCAGGCGGGCTGGGAGAGGAAGGAAGGGAACATGCGGTACTAAGGGAACCCTTGGCCCTGGCTTTCCCCACATGGTACCAGTGAGACGCCCACCACACTAAGTTGAGGAGTCTCAGGTTGTCATGTGTGCTGGGATCAACACCAAGTAAGGACTCTCTTTCTGCACCCACAAACCACGGGGCACGGCTCTGGAGAAAACACTCCCAGAGCAGGTTCAGCCTGGGGTCAGCAGGAGCCCTAGAATCAGGAGTTTCAGCTCTAGAGGTAGGATGCAGCAGTTAGCAAGTGTTCTCTCAGGACCTCCTGAAGACCAGGGGCCCTTGCCATAGTGTTCTTTGCAGGGTGTGGGTGAATATGTGGACCCCGGAGTGGCTTACAGGTTCGGAGGCTCAGTCCATTATTGTCATAGCAGGGAGCATGGCGGCGTGCAGGCAGACATGGTGCTGGAGATAGAGCTGAGTGTTCTATAGCTGGATCCCAGGAAGCAGGAAGAGAGACTGACACTGCATTTGGCTTGAAAGCATTTGAAACCTCAAAGTCCAGCCCTAGTGGCACACCTACTCCAGTGAGGCCATATCCTTCCCAAACAATTCCAGTCACTGGGGACCAAGTATTCAAACATGAGCCTAGAGAAACCCTTCTCACCGGGCGGTGGTAGCGCATGCCTTTAACCCCAGCACTCGGGAGGCAGAGGCAGGCGGATCTCTGTGAGTTCGAGACCAGCCTGGTCTACAAGAGCTAGTTCCAGGACTGGCTCCAAAGCCACAGAGAAACCCTGTCTCGAAAAACAAAAAACAAAAAAAAAAAAAAAAAGAAAGAAAGAAACCCTTCTCGTTCAAACTGCCACACCGCTGAAGCCGCAGGGTGGGGCAAATCATGACTTGATCCCATTCCAGGTGCCAGGTCCTGGGATCTCAGAGCACCCATGAGTCCCCCAAGTGTAGAGATGCAAACCAGAGCCTCGAGGGGTCGGCCTGAGCCTAGGGGGGTCCTTTCTTCCTAGCACGGGTTCCTGGCAGGGTTTATTGATGCTCTCACTCCTGAGAGTAACCACATGGGAAGGTTTGTTCTCCAGGGGTTTATGTTCTCTGAGGCTCCACCCAGAACAAAGGGAAATACATGTAAGATGGCTGTAGTTCCATTTGGGTCACTCCGAAGACACATACACCCTTCCCTTTTGATCCCAGGGCTGTGGACCAGTCTCTTGTTTAGGAAACATCGCACTGCTTCCCCTGGAGCCGAGCCTTCCCTGCCCTGTGCCTACTCACAGACCAGGGCCTCTGTTGTGTGGCCTTTCCTGGGGAGACGAGGACACGTGTCTCTTCACCTCAGATAGGTCACACTGATGACAGGGTAGAGAAAGGACTCTGCCCAAGTCTGGCTTGGTAAAGCAGTGAGATTATGGGGGTTACTCAGGGGTGACTTGTGGATGAATGGCTGGGTAACATGAAAGCTCCCTGGAGCTCCCTGCCTGACTGGCAGGTGGCAGGGGCCTGTTCTCCTCAGCATTAGTATCAGGGGGGACCTTGTGTGGCCTCTAAATTTGGGGATTCTCGAGAGGCTTGGAAGTTTCCTTGGCTTGCTAAGGGATTTCCAGTTTGAAGAACACGGCTACATAGTACCCTCCAACACGGCTCAGTCAATACGGGTTTGGACCCAGCAGGGCTCAGGAGGCTCCCTCACACTGAGGATCTCAGAAGCCACTTTGAAAATCCCTGTCTAGACTTTTCTAGGCAGAAGTAGGGCCAGAAGGCAGTGGGACAGAGGGTCACATTTGTCTAGAAGAAGCCCAAATAGAGGCAGCATCTTGGCTTTGATTATCTCGGCACCCGGGAAATGGAGGGAGCGTCCCCGCGGTCCCCTGCTCACTTGGGAATGTGAGCCTTTGTCTCTACCCTGTTAAGATCTGGCTCTTCATTCCTGCTGCAGTATAGCTCAGAGCCATCCAGCTGGGTCATGGGGACCTTTGTAAAGAATGTGTTTTCAATTAAGCCGCTCCGGCTGTGTGCTGGGTGCTCACTCAGGGCCGCCCAAGAGGCAGCACTCAAGGCTCCCTGAAGCACCCTTGTGCAGACATGGCTATCATACAGATGTGCCTCTCAGGGCCACACACTTCCCTCAGAGGTCCACCACAGATGTCTGCAGCCCGGGCTATGACCCTACGATGGTGAGGACACCAGGGCCTGCCCTATCAGTGGGTACTGATCCAGGCAGACAGAGAGCTTGGGCCCCGCTCCCACACCTCACCCACAGCCCTGTGGGAAGTAGGAACTCAGGTCTATGCTGATGAGAACAGTCAGGAAAAGCGTCTTTGCGCTGGCCACGTTTCTTCCAGGTGTACACACCTATTTGTTCCAATTGTTCCAACTGGGTCCAGTGGAAGTTTGATTTGAAAACTGGTAACAGCTTAGATCACAGGCTGGGGATGCGGTCATGTCAGGATCCTCCAGAGAGTGGGATGGAGGGCCCTAAGCATCCTGAAGGCTCGATCTCCTACCACAGACCCAGTACAGAGCTTTCACCCAGAATATGCCACACGCTTCTGGGAGGACTCAGAGCGAGTAGAAACAGAGTTCTGGGCTGTAGCTTGCTAATAGACTCCTGTGAGTGACCACATGAGGTCAAGTCCATGTCTTCACATCTGCGTAATAGCTGGTGCTCCTAACCACTGGGCAGTCCAGCCCCTGATACGTTAGTTTGCACATCTCAGCATCCACATGCGGTCAGGAAGAGTTCTTGGCCATGGTCACGCCTACTCCATCAACAGCACACACTCAGCCGGGACTTCACCCTGCAGGGCTTCCTCCACACTCCCTGTGGGCTGTCACAAAGCCAGTGGGAAGGTTCCGGGTGGGAGACAGCTTTCCCTGCTGCTCTGCTGAGGTAATAGTCTTTTATTGGTGATGTAAACATCTTCCTCTAATTGTTTGAAATCACCTCAGCTTGATAAGCATACAATGTACGCATTTTATAGGCGTAATTCAATTAATTTTCCAGAGAAAAGTATCAGGTAGATGCATGTAAACATACTGGTTAAATTGTATGTCTTCATTCCTTCCACTCCAACGACAGAGATGGTGAAGAACAGACTAGAAAAATTGCACCACGAGCTTGTTCCCTTTTTTTTTCTTTCTTTCTTTATCGCCTGTCAAATTATTGCTGAGACGCCTAGAGTTGGTAACGAAACATTATGATCCAATGCTAGCAAGTGGTGAGACGCCATGTGTAGGTCACACATTGAGTTTAGGTAATGTACCAGAAAACATGGCATGAAAACACTAATTTTCTCAATCTATATTGGTAGACGCGCTGTTTACCAATGAGAGGTGAAGATCTTTAAGCAGTTTGTTAACGCGAAGTCTTGCCTGGGCTGCAGGCAAACAGTGCTCTAGCTGTGCTCGAACTGGTAATGGGCGTGCTGGAGACTCTGCAGCTCACTTTAGCTGCTTGCGGGGTGTCCCGGGTCCCGGCTCCAGTGAACAAGCAGCTAGTTCACTGTTTGCTAGGGGGGCACCGCCACCGTTCGAGCAAACACAAGCTACGTCTCTCTTCTCTCCATCGTGGCTTCCCACACCACGCTCAGCCTCCTTAGGGAAGATGACCTCCACCCCCTGCAGCCCATCCTTCATGGAGGGAGCAGAGAGAGCTGTTATTAACGGCGCATCTCAAGCCGTTGAACGGGAGAGCCGGTTTAATTTAATTTATCCGGCCTATAAAAAAATAAAATAAAGAGAAGCAGGAGATGTGTTATTACCCGCCTTCGATGACACCGGCGTTCAAACATTTTATTAGCTTATTATTGAACAGAGCCACTGACAAGAGCCCTCTTTGTCTCTTGTGCCACTCCGTGAAACCTAGTCTTCAGTTTTAAGGAATAATTGTTGTCTTAGAACACGAGGGAAAAATAGAATCTTGTAGCTTATGGGTCGATCTGAAGGAGGCCTTGTAAATGCTGGCTCTGGCCTGGATTTCAGCTTTCTCTCAGCTCTTTCCTGAGACCCTGACACCGTGATATTGGGCAGCTTCACCTAAGGGTCCTTTAACCCGGTGAACCCTACAAAGTACAGGAGAAGATACAAACTCCATGATCCCCCTTTGCTCACAAGCTCTGTGGAACATTCCAGGGTACGCTGGCTTGGTCACCGTCAACGCTTTTTGGCAGCTAACGGCGCTGTGCTCCGAGGCCAGGCCTTGCGTTGCATACTAATAAGTACCTGCTAACATTGAAACGAGCACAGGGTGACCCTGCACAGAAGCCAGCTCACTTTTGCTGTGCTCCAGCACCTGGCAAGATTACACATTCATCCCACAGCCCCAGTTTTTAAAAAGGGGTTGAAAGGTTCCTTGGATTGTGGGAAAAGGCCATCGGCCTTGGAGGACATTTTAGCCCGAGCAGGGACATGGCCTACAAGGTAAGGGGCCCAGGGAACATGCATTATGTCAGACAGAGGGGGTACTCTTTCTTGCTGAGTATGTTGGCGCTGGAGTCTCATTACTGTCATTCTGTAATGACATCCTTGTGAGCCTAAAGTATGAGGCCTGAGGAGATACGCCAAGGGATTGGGCCCGAAAGCCAAGAAGCCGTTTCTCCATGTGATCTGTCTAATAAATGAAGTGCATTTAATTAGGGCTTCTTCCATATTTTTAAAATACAGCTTTCTGGGGAGTTGCGTGACCGTGACAGGATCTCACGTCACCCAGGCTGGCTTTGAACTCACCGTGGAGCTGAAGCTGGCCCTGCCCTGGGATTCTAAGTTTGCACCACCGTCTCTAGCTCTGTCACCTTATCTAATCAGCACCCGCAAAAAGATCCTGTCGCTCCGTCTACTTTACAACTGCAGAAATCAGTCGATCCAAGTGGCGTTATCAGCAAGCAAACAAGGCCATGGAGTCACAGCAAATACTCCACTCATGCCGAGCACTTTCCATCAAGCAGTCCATAAAAGGACCAGCTTCCGTAAAAACTGCTGTGGCCACTGATTTAACATACGCCGGGGCCCGGATACATTTTATTTTGTAATAGACACATTTTTAAATCTTTTGTTTTCAAGGACCTGACTTATTGCCCTATTTTTAAAGGTTAAAAACATCACTAATCGCCTTTCTATCGATCTGTGGCTTCCAAAAAAAAATGTGCATATGTAATGGACGCATAAGAGCATTTTAAGAGAAATGGAAGGAATCTAAATTAAAATCTGCCCCCGGGGATTGCAGCAGAGGCAGAAATGGTAGTGATCGGACCCTGCTCCCGTCCTCTTAAGTTTCTGGAGATGTCTTCAACGTGCGTCAGGGCAAGGGCAAGCAAATCATATGAAAGAGAAGTAAATCTTCAAGTCATAAAAATCGATTGTTTCTGAGTCAGCGCTGGGACTGTGTGTGGTCCCTGCTGTGTGACTTTTCTGTTGGGTGGTGGAAGGTGGTATGGACCAGATGCCGTGAGTCCCTGTCCAACGCGGTTGCTGTCAGCCGCGTGTACCTCTTCAGATTTCAATATGAATTTGATACATTCAAGAGCAAATAAAATCAGAGGCTCAGTTCTCCCCACCAGCCACGACTGTGGTGCCCCATCACCCTGAGTGCCTCAGGGCCACCGCATGGCATTTGTGATACACATTTTCAACACGAGGGTTTGTCGATGCCACTGTCCTGAGAGAACTCAAGCTTCTAGTAGAGATGATCCCACAAATCGCGGTGTGGCACGAATGTGCGGTTTCAGCAGTCTGCCTATCTTTACACGTATGTAAGGAGCATATATCTACCTTTCGTAGAAGGGGGGAAATATCATTTTTGATGCCTTGAGAGCGAGTTTAGACTTACATGAATGGATGTGACTTCAGTTTGACTCTAAAGCCCACTGACTTTGAGACCTACCAGCTGTTTGGAGGTCCCCAGGCCCCCCAACCATAACCCACGGTATGCCTATGTCCGGTTCAGAATAGACCCTAGCACCAGGAAGGTGGGGGGCTTTCTCGCAAGGAGTGTCTCCACTTTTAGCTCTGGCGTGACTACAGACTGAGATACCACAGCCATGGTCACAATGAGGAGCCAGAGCCCTAGGGACCGCTCCAAAGCTTGCACACTGACCTCTCTAGAGCATCACAGAGCCACCCATGGGACATATTGGCATGGAAGACATTGGGTGACAATCCTGCCACGAACCTCGGTGTGCTTTGTTTTAGTTACCAGCCCTTCAGCATATGTGGTACTTTAGTCACCCTGGGGGCGTTTATTTGTGTCGCCTCCTGTGAATAGTGGATGAGAAGCACCTGCCGTCTCCACAGGGTCAGGAAGAGGGCTCTTCCTTCCTGGTGTTGATCTTATTCAGCCCATTGCAGAGCTCTGCTCCCCAAGTGGGACCCATAATCCTGACTGTGAGAGTAACCCAGGAAGCTGCAGGCCAGTGGCACGGCCTTTCGGGGTGGGTTGCCACCCTCCTCGGGCCTGTGCACCCATCCAGCTGCTGGCTGGTGCCATTCTGCGCTCGTTTTGTTTCTCGCAACCTCTTTGCACTGGAACCCAGATGCAAGTGAACGGGTCACAAAAGAAGTATCTGGGTTAAATGCGTGCTAAACAGGTTTAAAATTACTGCTCATTGTGTGAAGCAGATGCAAGGCTCAAACAAATGCAAAACATGCAGATGCCAGGGGAGGCACTTCCACAGACACAGCCTCCGAGCCTGATGCTGCAGGGGTGAGGTGGGTGCGGTCCCTGAAGTCTTCAGCCAGTGGGACCAACCCCTGAGTGCGGGAGGAGCTGGCAAGGGCAGAGACCCCTGTGCTTTAGGCCATCCTATGGTTCTCTTGTTGCTCTGACGTCAGTCTTTATCCTTTAACGTCAAATAGTGCCAAGCGCATGTCTGCTGTCTCCTGGGCCATCCTATGAAGATGCCTGGAGGCTTCCTCTTTCCCCCCACACACAGAGGTCTTAACTTTGGCCAAGCGTGAGTAGTGAGCGATATGGCTTGGCTTGGCATATTGCTCGTCATTCTTTTCAGTGTCTGATGTGCATTTCTTGGTGATGCTTGGTGGTTTGCAAGCTGCTGCCTGACAAGCATGCCTGACAGGACATACGGGTGTGTTTTAGGATGACAGTGTTGATCAATCACAGAACTAGATTCATTGTCGAGAGGTGTTCTGGAAAAGTCCACCAAAGACTCTGTCCTTTGGGGTCACCTGCTAGGTGGCTTCTGCTGTTTCTTCATACTCTGCAGCTCCGCCAACTCTGGAATTCACTGCGTGTCCTAGGCTGCTCTCAGGCTTGTGGCAATCCTTCCTCAGCCCTCCTCATGCTAGGATTACAGACGGGAGCCTCTACACCAGCTTCATACTTTTATAAATACCTAGCTCCTAGCCTGCTCCTCAGGGTGAACATCATTCTTTGTCCCGGCTCAGGGAGACCCGGAGGCCCGAGAGAACAAGTGCAGCAGGAGAGCCAGCCTCATCACTGCAAGAATCCGAGCCTGGGTCAGACCCCAGCCAGCTCTGAGACTCACACGTCCACACCTCTGCTCACCACAGGGGACGGCTGCACTAGGAGCAGCCCATTCGCATTTCTCTTCCTATTTCGGTGTTGAAGCAGCGTCTGAGGGAAGGGGGCAATATTTATTCCCGAAACCTGGCTTTTGACTCATTTAGCATTATCCTTCTGGGTGTGTTTATCATGACTGTTGTGTCTTGGGACATGTGCACCATGGAGGAATTGCTAGCGCTTGGAGCTGCTCTCCACAGATGTGACATCACCTGCTCACCTTGTTTCTATAGTATGAATTTGTGAGGTCCACTCTTTGGCAGCTTTCCGGACTCCAGTGCACTGTTAACGACTGCGCTCACCACAGTGAACTACCCTCTCACCGACTTAGCCGCTGAGCCTCAAGTCTCTATGGGAAGCACCAGCCCACAGCCTGCCCCAGCAACACCATTGCCCTCTCCTCTCCACTGAGTTCACGCTTTTTGCCTTTTTGCATTCCACGGAGCAGGGAGATAGTGCAATGTTTCTTTCCGGCTTTGTATGGCTTTCTCCTGGCTCATCCGCGCTGTCACAGATGGCAGGCTTCCTTCCGCCAGCTGACCTCTACTTGGTTAGGTTTGTGCATTTCCTTCCAGATCCCCACTCACTGGCTGAGGGGCACCTGGTGTACTGGTGACTTCTCTGTCGGTGTAATAAATCAACGGGAACAAAAGCAACCAGAGGAGGGGTTTGTTTTGTCTTCCGGTTCCAGACGGAGAGGGTCTGTTATATTGAGAGAGGCGTGGCCTAGTGGCAGGAGCTGGAAGCTGACTGATCACGTTTCATCAGTCCATAGAAAGCAAAGAGAGAGCTGGAGAGATGGCTCAGTGGTTAAGAGCACGGACTGCTCTTTCAAAGGACCTGCACCCAGTTCCCAGTACCTACCTGGTAGCTCACAGCCATTTGCAATTCCAGTCCCAGGGATCTGAGGGCCTCCTCTGTGGGGCGGCATGAACATAGCATATAGACACACAGGCAGCAGAACATCCATGCGCATAAAAGTAAATAATTAAAAAAGAGAGAGAGAAGAGGAAGTGGGGCAGGTGGCCCTGTAAATCCTCAGAACCCGTTCCTGGTGGCACACTTCCTTCAGCAGGGCCGTACCTACTAAAGGTTCCATAGCCTCCCAGATGGTGCTGCAAGCTGGAGACCAAGTGTTCAAATACCTCAGTCTGTGGGGAATGTTCTCATTCAAACCATCAGACTTGGTTG
>JAQHUG010000020.1:3441461-3487376 GCA_028555095.1 Dicrostonyx torquatus | reverse complement strand
CCTGAGCTCCCCAGTTCTCACCTACACACCCCCATCATCTGCTCTGAGCTCTGTGGTGTGAACATGGTTTAGATGGCTGTAATTTGTTTGCCTCTGCTCCTTGCACCTTAGGCATGCATTGCAGACACTTTCCAACAGTGGAGACAGCCACTCTTGCCATGTGTTCATCCTACACATCAGTAAAGGCAAAGTGGTCCACATTCTTTCCATGAACTAAATCCTTGATAGCTGTTGGGGTCATTGATGCTCCTGCCATGGCCACAGTTTCTCAAGCCATGGTGCCTTCATGTCCTTTAACCAATTAAGAAGCACTCTGGTCCCCCTTTGGACTTCTCAGTGTCTTCACCTCTATCGATGTGATATAATGGCTGCTGATCTGATATGCTCCCTCCTTATTAGAACAATGTCTATTATGAGTTTCCTAAAATTGTCTTTTAAGCAAGAAGCATCTTGTTTTCCTTAGAAAATAAAAGAAAAAAGAAAGGAAAAAAAAAGAAATGTGAAGTCAGGCAGTGGTGGTGCACACCTTTAATCCCAGCATTCAGGAGGCAGAGGCAGGCAGGCAGATCTCTGGGAGTGCAAGGCCAGCCTGGTCTACAGAGTACCAGGAAAGAACACCATTGAGTCTGTCACTCTCTGTGTTTGGGTCTGTGACTCTCACGTCCACCTCTGCTGCTCATTCTCTGTCTTCTGAGACATCACCTCAGGCAGATGTTCCTCCCATGTTCCTACCTCTTATTCAGTGCTCTGCGGCTCTGCCTTTTCTGTGCAGCAGGACTGAAAAGTTCGCATGTCTCGCCTTCCATCTTATCGCCGTGGCTTTCAGCTTCAGATCACAGCCTCACGTGGGCTCACGTCTCACAGACGCTTCAAAGCAGAAACGATTTCCTCTCCGTCCTACAGTTGAGCTCTTTTCAGAACTATGCTAATCTCCCTGGAATATTCTATTTATCTCTTTTGTATAGAAAAATATTTCCACAGATGTCACGTGATGATTTCGTTCTGGTTCTTTTTTTTTCTTCTGTACACAGCCAGCCATCTTCATCTATAGGTTAGCATCCAATCATTTAACCACCCAATGAGAGGAAATACTCTGAAAAAAAAATTGCGATTCTGAGCCCAACCAGACACGTTCCCTGTGTTCATTCCCTACACACCGCAACTTGCCGGTATCGCCGCATGGTGTTAGGCTCCACGAGTCATGTACACATGAACAAAGGCATCATTTTCCAGAAGGGCCCTGTGCTTCCGTGGTAGTGTCTGTGGACTCCAGAACACTGTGCCCACCCCCAGTGGATACAGCATGATGGCGTTTGCTCTGGATACATAGTCTAGTAATTGTCTCGACTGTTTTCGAGACACTCACAAAATTACACTTTCCCACAGCTTGCTCTAAAAGTGTGGGTTATTTGGAAACCTGGCTATGTGGCAAGGGGAATTGGGGAGGATATGAACCCTTGACCTCTTTTCTTCAGTATGGTTTGGGACAGCAAGCCTCCCTCCTGTCCACCCAGTGTGCTATGCCGGAAGCCTTTGGTATTCCCATCGCTAGCCCCCAAGGGGATGCTTGCATTTCTGGGACCATCTCTGCACCGTGGTCCCCAAACCAAGTCCTTGGGTCTTCAGTCACATTACCCGACAGTCCTGATGCGTAATAGGGATCAGTTCTGAACAGGAACATCAAGCCTCTCCTTCAGATTGTCTGGTGTCACGTGACTTCAGCCCCACAACTGTTACTCACATTGCAGAAGATGGCACTTTCCTCTTTAACAAAACCAAAGTTTGGTGTTCTACGGGGTAGCAGCTGCAGGGGATGCCAGCCCCCAGCAGCCAGCTTCCCACTGGAATCACATGGAAAGATGCCATGACACCATGTGCTGTCTACTCCCTGGTACCCAGAGCTGGGGGCCATGCCCTGGCAGGTGGAGCTAGGAAACTTGAGCAGAGTGGGTTCTGTGCCATGCCTTCAGGTCTTTGCCAATATGGAGGCACATAGAGCAGAAAATGGGAACTCTCTGCACATACAAGAGTTAGGCTAGCCAATGACTACTCCAGTAGGCAGCTTGGGGCTTCAGAGACTCTGTCACCCTGGGTTGCAAATGCTGCAGCAGGAGAGGCTATGGAGGAGGAAGGCTTCTGCAGGGCATGGGCTTTTCCTCTTGTGGTGTTGGCTGATGCCTCACTGGTATAGCTGAGTGGTCTTAGAGAGTCCAATCGGGAAGTTTAGAGTCCAGGGTCTGCAGGAGCGGAATGAAGACACACACCCCCGGTCGCTATTCCGCTGGTGAGATTGACTGGGGACCCAAATGAGACCTCCTTTGTGAGGGAACCTCTGAAGTTAGTGGGACTGAGATGCACACTCCAGGGATGGTTAGTGCTGCCCCCTTTGGGACTGAGTCACACACAAGCTGGGACAGCTGGGGAGGGAGCAGTTGACTGCAAGGACTTCAAGGCGAAAAGAAAGCAGGACTACTTTCTCAGCAGTGCCGGGGCCCATTGGGCTGATCACCACTGTCCACTCACAGACACGAGCAGAGGCTGGGTGCCAGCAGATGGGCACACTTTTCCAAACACGTAACGTTTGCAGAGGAACCCAGTCACGTGTCTGAGGGCTACGGCAGGACATCTCTGAAAGGGTTCTACACACCTCCTGCTAAAATTTCCCGTAGGTGGGTCTTCTCCAATTCATCTTAAATCTATAGCAGATCAGAAGTCAGGAGCCTCAAGTTGGGGCGCAGCTCTCAACACAAGCATTCAGAAGGTATTCACAGAGAGACAAGGATTCTGGGAAATAGACCAGTCAGACCCTTCAGCATCCTTCCAGGGCAAAGTGCATGAGGATAGGAGAAAACATGTGGATAGTAGGAAGTGTGTGTGAGTGGACAAGAGGATGAAAAGGGGTGGATGGAAGACGGTGTGGATGAGAGGAAGAATGGATGGGGTGTGGGTGAGAGGAAGAATGGATGGGTTGCCAGATAAATACTTAGACTATACCATGGAGAAAAGTCTTGTTGTATGGAGCGGTCCATAGATTGGTCCAGTCACAGCTCTGCTAGCTTGCAACCTATGCCCCAGCATTTCAGCTTTTGTGTGTGAGTGAGTAGGCGGGGTGGGATGATTTCTAGAAGGTTCCTGACTGACAGACTCATTCTGTGGCTAAGGGTTTCGTTGCTATGCACAGAGAGTGTCGCAGTCATTAGAGCTGACATGGGGGCTGAACGCTTAAGGAGTTCAGCTGGTGGAAAAGCTAGCCAGATGTGGCTGATTTGAATATGCAGGCTTGACTGCTGGTTTCCCAGGGAGCCGAGATGTCAAAATTGTGCACGTGGCAGTTGTGAGGCTGCGGTGTCATGGTCCCGTCTACTTGTCATGCATGGTGGAAAGCTGTGTGGCGGTCAAGCTCATAAGGTTTTGTGTGTGTGTGTTGGGGGGGGGTTGTTTTCTTGAATCTCCAAATTCCTAAAAAGTTCTATCCAGTAGAAGGAAATGAAAGTCTGTGTGGTGAAGTCAGTGTAAGAAAGGCTCTAACTTTGAGCGCGGCAGGACCGCAGCCCTGGATGCGGCCCTTCAGCGAGGGAGACACTTTGTATCCAGCAACTGCACTGAGGGCGAGACATGTGAAAGTTCCTGTAGACGCCACAGAGAGCAAGGGGCAAAGCAGACACCACAGAGAGCAAGGGGCAAAGCAGCTGTTGGCCTTGGATCCCACAGCCTCTTTAGGACTCGAAAATTCCAGTGGAAAGTTTTGTGAGCATAGACAAAGACGGCACAGATGAAGAAAGCAAAGCTCCTGTCCCCATGTTCCCCATGGCTTGGCAGAGACTCCAAGGCAGTCAGAGGATGGAAAGGTCTCGTGATGGAAAAGGGAAGTCCCTGGGTTGTTTGTCATTGGCCTGTGCACACCAGAGTCAGTGACGAGAAGCAATGGTCCTATGTGATGGTGAGGGGTTGTGTGTGTTTTACTTACTGTGATTGTTTCTGGGACAGAAAGAGGGACAGAAGTTACAAAGACTGCTGGGATGTGGGGTCTTGGTCATATGGAGTTAACTGTTAAGAGATCATGTTTGACTCCATGTTGTTACTGATGGAAGCTTGGCTTCCTCCGAGTGACGCCAATCAGAAGAGAGTGGGCAGGTTTCAGTGGCAGGTGAAGGATCCCATTCCTTTAGTCAAGATGCAGCCATTGTTTATTGGTCTGCATTATTATCCTGTCTCTCCGTTTTCTCATGTGGTAAGGCAGCGGTCCTTCCTTACCCTTGGAGGCAACAGGGCTCCCAACTCAGTCCGCTCCTCAGCTATCTTCAAATAAAATCTTCTCAGGAGGAGGGCCTCGCTGGAATCCAATCAAGGAGAGTGGGGCGTCCCATTGTGATGTAAATAAGCAGGGCTAATGGATTGCAGGTCATTTCATGACAAAGAGCGCAGAGTCTGGAAGGTCCAGACGCTGGAGGACAGAGGACGTGATGGTTCCAAAAGGACTGAGGTAGCCAGTGGAAGAGGAAACTCCCTTTGGGAAGATGAAGGGGCCTTAGCCACCCAGCCTCCATCACGAAGGTCACCACATGTCCTTGTACATTTTGGCTGATGTGTACATGTGTGTGTGTGTGTGTGTGTGTGTGTGTGTGTGTGTGTGTGTGTGTAAGCCAGAGGACAGCCTTGACTGTTGTTTCTCAGGAACCATCTAGATTTTTGAGACGGGGTCTCATATTGGCCCGAGACTTTCTAGTTTGATGAAGCTGGCTAGTGAGGCCCAGGGATCTGCCTGTGTCTGCCTCCCCAGCATTGGAATGACAAGCATACGCTGCCACGCCCAGACTTCCTCCCCAGCATTGGAATGACAAGCATAGGCTGCCACGCCCAGACTTCCTCCAGGTGCTTTAGGGACTGAACTCGCTCGGGCTTCTGCATCAAGTAATTTCCTGACCAAGCCATCTCCCCAGCCACTCACAATACATTATTTTTTTTTAAGGTAAATTAAGACTTGCATGAGCTATGACATACAATGGACAGAAATATCTGTGTTCCCCCAAACAGATGCCACAGTCAGGCAAATTTCTGAGGCAGCACTGGTATTTAATGGGGGAGGGGAGAGGTTGGGTTGCCTTGGAGTAATGGAAAGGACCAAGTTCCTGGACACGTGGGACAGTATGATGGCTGTCCTGTGGTCCCATGTGCATCATCTTGTGTGCCCTGCGGGAGCCCCATCCTGAGCATCACCTCACAGTGTTCTTCCTGAGCCATCACAGCCCTGAAGAGCGGTTACCCAGCTCTCAGCATCTCACACAAGGGTGGGCTCTGAAACTCTGTCATGCCCTCCCCTGGATACCAGAGACACCCGGCCTGATCTGGGATGACTTGGATCTCTCTGCACCGGGCTACTCTCTCTTTGTGCTGGCCACTGGGGGAAACACAGCTGGGATTCATCAAGAGTAAGAAGGCCACGGATGCTGATGCGAAGAGAGCAGCAGAGGCTGGACCCTGCCTGCCTCACTCAGGTGGCGGATGCCCAACCATCCAGAGTATTGGATACAGGGGATCTGCTCTAAGCTAAGAGGGAGCATAGAGGATAAGTGTGTGTGGAAGGGACCCATGCGTGTGGGAGGCCATCTACTTGTCACTGGTGCCAGGTGGAGCTGCCCTGTGCTTACACTGTCTTCTCTTCCTTGGGTGGCATTCCCAAGAAGGAAGAGCATCCTCTAAAGAGTGTCCTTAAAAAGTCAGTGGTGAGGGTAAGAGACTGCTATGGGGCCCATCTATGCCCAACTTCCACCTCTTGGAGAGTGGTACAGTCACACCAAAGTGACTACAGAAGGCTTCGTGGCACAGCGGAGTTCCCCCGGCCACCAGCACAACACAACCACCTCAGAGAACGTGGATCTTATCACACATCAGGGTGTGAGGTTCTCAGGGCTGCGAGGTGATGTATAGGGCATCAGGTGAAGTTCGGATTTCAGATAAGCGATGAGTCTTTCTGAGGGATGCATGACCACTCTTTTTATGCACTAACAATGCAGAATACCAAGGCTCCATCAGAAGGAACTGTCCTGTGACCCAAGAGAGAGGCTTGGGGTCCCTGGGAGCCCGGGGAAGGAGGTCAGACGTAGTGACCAGATACCTCTCTCTTCAGCGACCCTGTTAGAAGCCCACAAAACTTGTGTGTCTCTGGCTTCAGGTCTCCCTAAATTCCTCTGAAAACCCTCAGAACTGGAAAGATGCAGGGTGGGTGTGGGACACAGGAGGGGAAGGAGATGATTAAAGTGCCCGGGACTGTTTGATTTATGGTTTGTGCATGGAGATTTGAAGAGCGAGATAGTCTGATGTGCGTTAATTGTACAATGACTAATTGTTCAGAGGCTAATGACAGAGATGAATGCCTGTAAATATCTTTGTGAGCAAACGCTTCAAAGGTGATTAAACTCTGCCGGGCTTCTCAACAATGGCGCAGGGCTAAGAAAAGAGAAAGAGTTCTCAAGAAAAAGGCGCTCATTCTCAGAACTTAGCACGGCTTCATGCACGTGTCAGTCCAGCATGCTGCAGTGGCCTCCCATGCTCACTGCTATCCTGTTCCTTAAGTCCTTCCTTTGTGAAAAAAATCTCAGCACTGGGGCTCTGGAACTCTCTTTGCAGCAGGGATTTAGGGAAGGGTGGGGCAGACACAGGAGGTTCTGTTTCTGACCCAGTGAAGCCAGCTTGCCAGATGCAAGGATAGAAGACACACCGAGAGGGATGGAGCCATGTGATGGGCCTGAGCATGCCTAAGAATGAAGGATTCATCCTACAGTTGTAGGGAGAGAGGAAAAAGCCTGTAAGGCAGGATGCGACATCTTGGAAGACCTGCGTGGTGGTATTGAGAGATGGAAAAGATCATCACTACATTTTGTAAGCATAGGTTTGGATCTTCCGACTGCAAGGCAAAGCCCTACAATAAGCATCATGGACCATATCCTACCCAGTAGCCACCCTAACCTGACCTTTAACAGTGCCCTCTTTTGAGCAGACTAAACCTGGGCTGCTAGAGTTCTACCTGGTACGGATGGAGATGAAGGAGGAGGGGTAGGGAGAGGGCCTTCCTGAGTGGTTGTGACCCCCACACCTCTGGGTGTTCAAACATGGATGGTAGTACCCGTTGATGAGGTGTGTGATTGGAACCACAGCATTTAAGGGCCTGGATTCGGCATCTTGGGAGATGCCCACCACAAGCATCCAGTTCAACTTCAGAACCTCATAACATAACTGTAACGTACCCACTAAGTACCAGTCAGTGGTCCAGTTAGCAGCATTCTGCCTGTCTACTGTGGCCACTGATGGTCCCATACCCTTATACACATGTTTCTGGTGCACATCCCCAACACTGGCCCCCAAGTCACCGTCATGCTGACCAGATTCCAAGCATGCACTTGCTCCAGTGCCCCAGGACAGGGGACAGCTCGTTTCTTGATGATGCATTTGAACCTCAGAACTCTACTGAAAACACAGCTAGCAATCTTCCAAGTATTAATTAGTTTGTAAGCAGATTATAATTTATAGCATGTATATAAGAATTCAGCTTGGAATAACTATGAATTTATCTGTCTTTTATTTACTGGATTGTTTTTTATTATTATTATCTGGCACCTATTCTGTTTAGCAATTAGAATATAAACTTCAAGGCAAGAGTATATATTAATAATTATAATTACGTTTAGGAAAAAATTAAAGCCAAGTGAAAATAAATGGCTGTGGCTTTGGAAGAAAATTTACTTCTTTGTTGTTGAGTTGGCGTGGAGTCATTAAGAATTATAGATTGTTCGCAGCCCTCAACATGCTGTCCTCGTGTGGTCGCAAACATGAGGAGGAAAAATAAGGGTAAGACCGCCTGGGCACCATCCACACACTGAACGTTTGTTTCCCACCTAACGTCTAATGTCTGAAAACACTGAGTTCTCCAGCCAGTTGGTGAGACACCAGAGCTGGCACGCTTGGTGACACTGTTTCCCGTCATCCCACTGACAACACAGTCTTACTGGAGCCCTCGGGTTCAGGCTGAATAGCAGCTGTGTGTTTAAGGAGGAGTGGTGGTCCTGGAGAAGACAGGCAAGACCCCTAAATCCTTGCAATCTTCCTGCTTTGGGAGAGAATTGTCTGCCTCGGGTAGGCGTCAGTGTTGTGGGACATAACAGCTGCTTCACAGAGGTCCCCATAGAGACTTCGGGGGGAATTGTGGTCCTACTGAGATGGGGTGGAAGCTTCAGTGCCCAGAAAACCCATGTTGTTATTGCCGGAGTTGAAGGTTTTGTTTTCTTTTTGTGAAATCGTCAGGGTTTGGAGTGCCTGTGGTAGTGACCCTGGAAGCTCATGGGAGAGGCTGCAGTGTCTGTTCCACGGGCTTTTCACTCGCTGGAAATCTAAATGATCTGCAAATGCCCCTCTGAGCAAGGCTGTGGAAGGCCACCCTGGGGCAAGCAGACAAGACAGCGCTGGTCAGTGGCCACTCATGCACCATCTGGAAGACCCTGGATAGAGACTCGGCATGTGGCTTCAGTTCTGCTAGGCTTGTTGATGGCTGTGTCACCCCAGGTGATCACCCACCTGCTCTGGGCTTCAGTGTCTTTTCTGTTAGGGTCTGACTCTGAAGTGTGCCCCACAGGCTCGGGTGTTAAATGCTGGATCCCCAAGTCGGTGGCACTGTTTTGAGAGGTGGTAGGAATTTAGGAGGTGGTGTCTAGCTGCAGGAAGTACATCACTGGGGCATGCTTTAAAAATTATACATAATCCCAGGGGCCTTCCTCCTCCCCTCCTCCTCTCCCCTTATCCTCTCTTCCTCTCCTCCCTCCCTCTCTCCCCCCCTCTCTCCTTATGTACTTCTGCCATCATGATGGTCTCCCTCACTGGAGCCAAGGACTATGGACTGGATCCTCTGAAACTATAAGCCAAAAACCAAAACAAACAAACAAACAAAAACTCCTCCTCTGAGGTGTTTTTCCAAGCATTGGATCACTGATCACAGCATGACCAGTGAGTAGGCTGACCCCTGTAACAAGGGGCTGGACGGCCACCCTTTTGATGGCTTACATTTCCGAATTCTGAGTTTCATAGATACAAAGATTCTAAGATCAAAGCATTTCTGAAACATTGTTGCTGGTTCACACCAACCCCTCTGTACAACTAGAATCTCAAACTCAGAGTAAATGTGTTGTAGTGTTTCTTCTCCCAGGGCATAGGAACTCCTCCTGAGCAGGGCTCAGGACTGTCTGTCCTCTCCCCTGCCCCGCTAAGCACACACACACACACACACACACACACACACACACACGCGCACACGCGCACACGCGCACACACGCACACGCACACACACACGCACACACACGCACACACGCACACGCGCGCACACACACGCACACGCGCACACGCGCACACACGCGCACACGCGCACACGCGCACACGCGCACACACGCACACGCACACACGCACACACACACACACACACACTGCCAGACGGCACAGCCTATGCACGGGAACCTGGAGGTCACTGCTGTAGACTTGCTCTTACACCATGAGGACCTTCTCGCCACATGGTTGGTCCATTACAAAGAAATCAACTGGAAACTACAATGAAATTAAGCTGATTTCTAGCTGTCAAATTTGGGTTGCAGAGTGGAAAAGAAAAAAAATCATTTTTTAAAGCTGAAACAGTTGTTGCATGGTATTATATTTTAAACCCCGTAAGAGGGACTAGTTAATTAATTTCCACATTGTCACACTCTCCTTAATAGTGTCCCAAAATACCTCACTATGGTTAATCATGATTGGAATTTTTTTTTATCAGTCACAATCTAATACATTTTTCCCAAAAGAAGATTTTGTTGCACATTAAAATAACTTTGTTTGAGTGCTTTAATTGTAGATCTTAATCTTGTTTGAAAATAAAACCTTCATCCAATTCAAAGTCAGACAAAAGTTAGTGCCTCTGCTTGAGCAAACACCTTCCGACGTTGCCTGGCTTTCTCTTCTCCGCTGGCGCCGAGCCCCATCGTCTCATTTCACACGGCTTTAATGAGTAATTGTTTTCTACGGTTTCTAAGAATTTTTCTCCCCAATATTTCATTCCAGAATAAAAGGTAATGATCCATAAATTCTTAATGCCATATTTTTATAGCCAGTAAATTAGTCTTTAATGGGTTCAATAAGTTCTGTGATGTATGTCATTAATTGTTAATGGTGTTTTAACTAGATAATTGTTATGAAGGGCTGTTTGTCACTGTGCTGGTGAATGACGGGTCCACACCATTTGTTCCGCTCCACAACACTCTGCTCACTGTATCTGGCTTTGTGTGCACAGAGCAGATGGGACGTCTGCCCTCTGGGTCTGTTAGCCGGTGGTCCTTCCGGCTGGCTAAAAAGCCACTGTGGAACTCCCAAGTGGGAACGGCTCCATCATCACTGTGACCGGTGGTTTCATGGGTCCTTTGGGCTACTTGACGGACGACCACTGGGCATTGTGGCTGGGATAGTTGGTTTTGTGTCACAAAGGAGAAGCAGGGGCACTCGGTCATGTAATTGATAGTGAAGCACCATGCTGCTGTGAAGACAGGTTACATATGCTAATGTCAACATGTGTGTGTGCTCTGGCTGGTGTGGATGAATCCAGAACGTCTGTCCGCCATGGCAAAAAGTGGGCTTTCCTAGAGGAGAAGGAACTTACCCCGAAGCCTCTGCACTAACTTTGCTTGCCTGCGCTTGGCTGTGTCTCTGACAGCCTCCGCTCAGGCACCCAACTCGGGGGAACTGTCAGATATGTTTGAGTTCAACTATGCTAGGCTCTGCATTGCAGGCTGAGCCTGTCTGCACCTGTTCCTCACCCTTTTAGGCAGAGTTCATGTTCTGCTAGTGAGTAAAGTCAGAATGCGGGAGGGCTAGCCTGGGTATCCAAGGACACCCATCTCTCCTACGTGCTAATGAGCAAAGGGGAGAATGTGGGAGGGCTAGCCTGGGCATCCAAGCACACCCATCTCTCCTACGTGCTAATGAGCAAAGGGGAGACTCATTGGCAGAATTGGCAGAGAGCCCGAGGGAACCACTGGAAGAAGACAGGTCTTCTAGCAAGATGCCTTCAAAAAGTGGACTCGTGAGAATGGAAGGAAAGGTGGCGGACTACGCACGCGGTGGAGAATGGCAAATAAGAGACATGGTGGCAGTGGGTACAGGAGCAGTGGACAAAGAATAAGAGACATGGTGGCAGTGAGTACAGGAGCAGTATGGAAACCTGGCCACAGTGGACAAAGAATGTGTCATTGCTGAGTAGAACCGGTCCTCGGCCCGCCTGGCCAGCCTCTAGCATGGTCCATGCTGCTTGCCCTGTGGCAGGGAGGAGAACACGGGACTGCAGCGCTGCCCATGGACTACAAGGACAATGGTCATACCTGGTGAGCTGGGGCAAGGGCAGGGGGCAGCTGGCACCGGGGTATATGCAGAGGGGTATGCAGGGGTCTGGAGCTTTCTTGGATCCTTCCTCCTGATGCCCTGCCCAGCCAAACTCTGGGCAACAGCAGGATATCTGAGACTGAGTCTCAGCGATGGTCCAGTATATATGGTACTTCAGAAACCAGAGACTTGGACCAGACCAATGACTTGCTGCAGTAAGTGTTTGCATATAAAGCTGATTGGGCAATACACACACACACACACACACACACACACACACACACACACACACACCACTTACAAAGGCTTCAAGACAGCTGCACATCTTGCAGGTTAGGTGACCTACAATCTTGGATGCTGAAGCCTGTTTATGGCTCACAGATCTCTAAGAAACAAAAGTCACAGGGAAGCCAACCTGTGGAGTGTATAAAACCACAATTGAATTGGTCCGGTATCAATCAGCCTTATCTGTGTGGCTCTGCCTTTGGATCTTTTCTGGCATGTGGAACAAAGTATCTGTCTTTTCACTAAACCAACACGGTGGTGAGTTCTACCAGCTTTTTTTTTTTTTTTTGGTTTTTCGAGACAGGGTTTCTCTGTGGCTTTGGAGCCTGCACTGGAACTAGCTCTTGTAGACCAGGCTGGTCTCGAACTCACAAAGATCCGCCTGCCTCTGCCTCCCGAGTGCTGGGATTAAAGGCGTGCGCCACCACCGCCTGGCCTACCAGCTTTTTAATGAGTCTTGAAGTCAGGTGGGGTGAGTCCGTCAGCTCTGCTCCTCTGCCTGAGAAAACCAAGTCCTGGGGACTGTCCAGTCTATAGACTCTAGTCTCCGTCCTTTCTTTGATCAAATGTCATGTTTAGTCTTGGTCCTTTAGGAGCACTTAAAATTCGAGGCAGTCCATTTGCGCTAGTTGGGACACTAGACAGAAAGTTGAAAGGAAGTCCAGTCAAGAAATGAATTATGTAGAACAGATTCCCAAAGTGAATGAGATATACATATACATGTACATGTACATATACATATACATATATAATATAAGCTTTGTTTCCCATAAGGGCTCACTTTTCCAGTTCAGGATCACTCGCCCACCCATACCCATACCCCTGCATGCAGAAATATCCAAAGTGGTGTGTGTGTGTGTGTGTGTGTGTGTGTGTGTGTTGAATGCATTTGTGTGTACATTGGGGATGCATATATGCATAGCATATATGTAGAGGCCAGAGGTGTCCGACCTCAGGTATTTTCTACCTTTTGTATGTAATGGGGCCTCTCACTGACCTGAAAGTTTGTCACACAGACCATGCCTTTGAGCCTCGGGGTGTTTCCGCTAGTGCTGGGAGGGGTTATAGGCAAGTATCACATCAATTTTTAAAATATGGTTTCTAGATTTCCCATCTCAGGTATTCATACTTGGAAAATTCATGCGCTTACTAACTGAGGTCCCCCAACGATATATGTATTTTAAAGATTAGTAACTAGGGGTCAGAGAAACAGTTCCGTAGTTGAGCACCGACTGTTCTTGCAAAGTTCATGTCTGGCTGCTTCCTGCAGGCATGGGACGATGTGGGGACGGGGAGAGTTGGGAGTTGGTGGGCTCATACTCAGTGGGAGGTGTGGGTGGAGATGCACTGGTTAACTGTCATCCTGGAGACCTCAGGCATCTGTTTCTTGAGGAAGCAGAAAAGGCAAATTGCTAGGGAAAAAAAGAGATTGTTATCATCAGCCCTATGAAGAAGGGTGACGGCTGACAGAATGAAAGGACCAGAGAAGTGCCCTGGTTGTGCCGGAGAGGCAAGGGTGAATCAGCAAGACATGAGGGCAGATACGCCCTTTAAAACCAGATTTCAGTTGCTGGGTAGGTGCCCACTTGAGCCTGGAGAAGTGGTACCAACGGTGAAGGCCCAGGGGTTGGCGCAGGTGCTGGCATTATATGGAGGGCCCTCTGCAGGTTGGCCTTGGCACAGGCTGGCCAGGGACCTGCAGGTGTCTGTAAAACAACTGGAACAGATTTACGCCTGGTTTCAGCAAAATGCTATGGCTTTAGGTTCAAAGGTATGAACAATTAGAGGAAGTTAAAACTCAATAGTTATGTCTGACCCTGTTAGTCTTGGCCTGTGAAGTCTGTGGAAGAGGCACACCTGTCTGTACTTTTAGCAGGAAGTTTAACTAATGAACTAACGAGCTATCAGTACCCTAGTCATCAGACTCCATCAGAGAGATCTGAGAGGGATAAGTAAATGAGCAGAAGTGAGACAGCTTTTCTCAGCTACTTAGTCAATCCCACGTCTCTCCGGGGTCTTTGGGGCACACAAGTCCCAGAAGTAGTACTTGCCTTTAGCTGCTAAACCCGGGAGGCCCGACATATTTTGCTGTGGGATTAGGGACTGGTTTACCTATCTTGGCAAATGGAACAGTTGATTCCCCCAGTGTCCTGTCGTCCCGTCCAGGCAGGGTCCAGGCAACTGAGGAGGTAAAAGGCAGCAAACCTCCAGGTAGCAGTTCTTCTGTGGCTATCCATCTTCTTAGAGGAGCTATGGGATACTACAAGAGCTGGCATGCCTCTCAATCATAGGAAGCTCTTTTGTTAAATGCCATATGCTCAGACCTGTAAAGGCACTTGAGGATCAGGGTACCATTACCTGTCAGGTATGTCTAAATTAGAGATAAGCTAACTTTGGACATACAGTTCCAAATGAGAAGTTTCTATATTCTGATAAGTCTTCCCGCTGACGCAGCAATCCAAATCAGACCAAATCAAACCGAGTTAGAAAAAGCCCAGGTTTAATGGATAAAACGCTCCCAGATGGATTTTCCATCTCTCCATAGAAGAGACGAAAAAGGAAGACCAGAAAACCACATGTCTGTTTTCGGGGTGGGGGCAGTTTAAGTATCCTGTGGGAGTGGTCTTGAGCATCTCTGGGGGAGGGGTCATCATTTGCCAGGCTTTCTGGGATACATGAAGGTTTGGAAAGAGATGGGAGAGAAGGCTTGGGGTGGAGCTTCCACCCAAACAATATATATTTAAAGTAAAATAAAAAAATGCCTTTTTTAAATGATTGGTAAATAGGTTGGGTGTTAGGGTACATGTGTTTAATCCTAGCATTCAGGATAGGCAGAGGCATGTGCAAGAGAGAGAGAGAAAGAGAAAGAAACTGGTTTGTGGTTGTGTCTATTAGGTGTCTGGATGGAGAGCGATCAAACCGTGCTGTAATGTTTTCTTCAAATGACTGGAAATGTGACAGCTCATTTGGCATGCACACGTGGTTGGACCATGATCCACACACATGTGTTACATTGTTATTTAACACACACAGTGCTCAATATTCTAGCCCACTGTCTTCACTGCAATGATTGTTGTAGATACATTTCATAGACTATACAGTTAACCCTTTTAAGTTACAATGTTCTAAGTTTTTCTCAATATTCATGAACTCACAAGTCACTCCACCATGTCCTCCAGTGTCCCCCCCCAAGGAAACCCAAAGTAACTGGAGGTCAATTCCTTCCCCCTCTCCTAACTTCACCCCAACAAATACAGTTTCTGTTGTACGGACTGGCTTACTTGGGGCATTTTTATCTAAATGAAAACCCACAGTCCATGATGATTATCTTAGCTGGTTTCTTTAAGTTTTCATATTGTGAAGTTCACCATATGTAGGGATTATCGCTACTTTATCCCCCTTTGTAGCAGCGTGACACTCTACTTGTATGGGACATACCACAGTCGACTTCTGTAGTCATTAGTTCATGGGCCTTTGGGTTGCTTCCACTTGGAGTTATTGTTCATAACTTTGATATACATAAATGGACATAGTTCTTTTGCATACACACATTTTCCCAATTCTCTTAATTGTACACATAGGAGTAAATTTTCTGGGTCATATAAGTCTATATTTAAATTTTAGGGAATCTATCAAATCCAAATTGAGAGTGAGTGTTGGTGCCCAATTTCCCTCAGGGATGACCCATCTCTCACTGAGGTTTTTATCAAGTTCCTCTGCGCTGTGAGATGAAGTCCACTGTATTTGTTAGCATGTGATCTCAACCAATCCAGCACTGTTTCGATTTGTTTTCAACTATATACTAAAAGATGGTCCTTTCCCATTGACTTTTCTTGGCTCTCTGGTTGAGGGTCAACTTTCTATAAGAATGATGATCTATTTCTGGACTCTCACTTCCCTTCCTTTGACCCATGTTTGCATGCGGATACAGGATGCTATTTACTTTTGTTCTGTAGGAAGCTTTGAGATCAATGTTTCTCCTCAAAGCAGCCTGCCTACCCAGTTCCTTTGCTCATGCACGTGAAGTATCTTACCTTGACATTTATAGAAAGAATTCAGATGGGTTTTTTTTTCCACCTGAGATGGTGTCACACTGTGTAATCCATGCTATTTCTTTACCCAGAGCAATTCTCCTGCTTTAGCCTCCCAAATCCTGGGATTACAGGCATATGCCACCACGCCCAGCCAGCCTGGGATGTTTGTTTTTGTATGACATTGAACCTGTGGCATTTCCAATCTCAACATTGTTCCTTCTTCTAATCTGCCAACATCAGATGTATTTTATCTATGTTTTGTTTAATTCCTTTTGATGGTAACCTGCAGTTTTCATCATATAAATGACACTTGTTTTGTAAAACATATTCTTGGTTATTTTAATTTTGGTGCTATTGTAAACATAATTGGTTTTAGAATTCACTTTTAGAATGTTCGTTGCTGGTTGTACACAGTTGACACAATTAGTACTTGTATCTTGTACTTTGTATCTTGTAACACAGATACATTAGTTCTAGTACTTGTGTGTATTTGTACCTGTGTTTCTTAGATTATGTGTGCACAATCAGACCATCTGTGAGTGGAGGGTATTTTCTTTCTTTCTTTACAATAGGGACATTTCTTGCTGACTTGCTTTGACTAGTGTCTCCAGTGTGGCACTGAATGGAACGCAGACAGCACTCTGCCCTTCGTCTTGCTCCTGATCTTAGGGGAAAGCATTCAGTGTTTTGCTTCTGAGATTTCCACCTCTCGGGTTGAGGCCATCCCTTTCTGTCTCTAATTTCTTGAGTGTCGTTATCAGGAAAAGGTGTGGGAGTTTGTTAGACGCTTCACCCACTGACCAGGCTGTGTGCTGTTTCCTCTTATCCTCCTAGTGTCACACTGTGAAGCAACCAGTTTCCACAGGTCTGCGGCTTCCTTCTCCCGCAATGTCTTCGTCTGGCTACTGCGCTGGAGTCATGTTGGTCACATGGAACAAACTAAATGTTTAATACCCACACCTCTTCTACAGAATTAACTCTGAAAACCATTTGGTCTTGGTGGGAAATTTGACCAGCAAAGCAATTCCTTGTTACTTGTCAGTGGTGCTGGTCCCCTTTCTCATGCCAAGGTCGGCAATTTTAAATCTCCTATTTAATGTTTTAGTACTCTAAAGTCTGTCATCAGTAATATCAATCTTCTAAAGTGAACAATTTTCTCCTTTGCTGCTTTTTTCAATTTTATACTCTTGATTTCATTCATTTATACATTAATCTTTTTTCTTCTTCTTTGTTTTGTTTTATTGAGCTGACTTTTCTGGAGCGCAGGCTGACCTTTCTGGAGCACAGGCTTGCCCTTCTGGCGCACAGGCTGGCCTTTCTGGAGCGCAGGCTGGCCCTTCTGGAGCACAGGCTGGCCTTTCTGGAGCGCAGGCTTGCCCTTCTGGCACACAGGCTGGCCTTTCTGGAGCGCAGGCTGGCCCTTCTGGAGCGCAGGCTGGCCTTTCTGGAGCGCAGGCTGGCCTTTCTGGAGCACAGGCTGGCCTTGAGCTCCTATCCTTCTTCCCCCATCTCCCTGGTGCTGGGACACAGGCGCAGCCTCTCCATGCTGGGCTCTACTCTGACCTTAAAGGTCTCTTCCCTCAAGCTCATTTTGATTCACTCTTTCTTCAGGTCCCAGCATCCTGTGGCCTTGATTCTCTGTTAAGTGTGGATGCTGGCAGAGTGGGGGCAGAGGGGCTCCACTGAGCATTTCTTATTCCACTCTATGAGTTCCTGTGTTGTTGCTTTTGTTCACATCAAAATACTTCCTTGTGAGTGGACATTTCTCTCCTGCCTGCCAGTTCCCAAATTACCACACAGAGGCTTATATTAATTATAAATGCTCATCCAATAGCTCAGGCTTATTTCTAGCTAACTCTTACATTGAAATTAACCCATATTTCCATCTGTGCTTTGCCGTGTGGCCTGGTACCTTTTCTCAGGACAGCATGCCCATCTTGCTCTGAGTCGGCCCATGACACTCAACTCTCCCCCTCTCCTTCCTATCATTCTCAGTTTGTCCCTCCCACCTGACCTTATTCTGTACAGCTGTTGGCCAGCCAGGTTGTTTATTAAACAAATCACTGTGACGCATCTTCACGGTGTATGAAGGGATTATTCCACAACACTTCCTTATTTCCTATAAGGTTTATGTCAAATCCCATGTCTTAGCTGCCTTGGGGACAGTTCCTCTAGCTGCTTTGCCCATTCTGTGCAGGGATCACAATTCCTCATGTCCATGTGTGTGTGTGTCTTTGTGTATGTGTGTGCGTGAATCTGTATGTGTATATGTTTGTCCATGGTAATGTGTAGGTATTTATGTGTATCCATGTGAATGTGTATTGCTATGTCTATCTGTGTGTATGTGTGTATGAGTGGTGCCTGTATGTCTGTGTTTTTATGCATGTGTATCTATGTGTTTACATATCTGTTTATATGTGTATATATGTGTATATGTCTGTGTGTGAGTGCGTGCGTGCATGCGTGTGAATGTGAATTTGGATGTGCTATGTGTATCTCTGTGTGTATGTGTATAAGAGTGTGCCTGTATGTCAGTGTGTTTATGCATGTCTGTGTGTATATATATCTGTGTGTTTATGTGTTTGTGTATGTGTGTTCGTGTATATGTGCCTCTGTGTGTATATGTCTATGTCTATGTGTGTGCATATGTGTCTGTGTGTCTATGTATGTATATATGTGTCTCTGTGTGTATATGTCTATGTGTGTGCATATGTGTCTGTGTGTCTATGTCTGTGTATGTATATGTCTCTGTGTGTCTATGTCTATGTGTGTGCATATGTGTCTGTGTATCTACGTCTGTCTATGTATATATGTGTCTCTGTGTGCATATATCTATGTCTATGTGTGTGCATATGTGTCTGTGTGTCTGTGTCTGTGTCTGTGTATGTATATATGTGTCTCTGTGTGTTTCTCTGATCCTATTGCTGTGTTATCAAGTAGACGTGCTGTATAACACACTGCACCACTCAGAGAATCTGAACTTCCTCCCTCAGGGTTTCCTCACGCTCCCGTTTCTTGATGGGCCACCTACACTAACCCTGTAACATCTGTTTTTGCTGCTGGTAGTTGAGCCAGTGCTCAGAGAATGGTTAAATAAGTTGTCCTTCCTGTCCTTGAAGTCAGTCTGTCCCTGTCTTTACTGAGGACCAGTGATCACTGTTTTTGTTAACCCTGTGGGTTCAGTCTGTACCCACACTCAATTTGGCTGAAACACCAAATTGGTTCTGATTTTAGGGCTAGCTCTTCCAACTGAAGGTTTTCTGTTCATTCCTGTGTCAAGAAGCTTTTGTTTCTCTTGAAAGAGTGGAAGGATGGGCCAGCCTTTTACACTCAGAGAATGGACATCATGACCTCATCTTAAATGTCAGGTAGTTGGGTGGAGTGGGATTGTCATACAGTCAGCAGGGACCTTGTCCCTGGGTCCAGGAGCAGGTCTCTCCCCTGTGCCTCCAAGCCTGGGCTACACAATGGCCACCACAGTGACATGGGCTTCCTAGAACCCCCACCTTCTTCACTGGGTGGTGGCCACAGAGGACAGGTATTTGTATCACCATCTCATAAGACACCCCAGAAAGCTCCTAATGGGACCGGACAGTGGGTAGGCTTCCTGTTCCAGGTCTTTCCCTGGCTTAGTCAGAACCCAGCCAAGCTGTTCATCTGAAGAAAAGACTTGTTCTTTTGTGTTGTATATCTAAGTTTCAGAGGCTTCTCCCGGAAGTTAGTAAAGGCTGTAACTCGTTGTTCAGAAATGGCTATCAATCAGCCTGCTTGGTTAGCAGTTTATATTCTGAGAATTTTAATATAGAGGGATTCACTACCACCACATCAAAGAGTCCCCCCTGGTGAAATGCGCACGTGGGGGCAAGGCCTCACAGAAGAGACTCAGGAGACTCCCTGCCTTGTGTCCTGGAATCAGTCGCCCCTGTAGCAAGCATTAGTAGAGATGACAGTTGTCACACTGAATCACCATGCAGAGGAGAAAAGGTTCTTCGCTCCGCTTCAGCACACACAATAGCGCCATGGACGCAAGCGGCTTATGACAGGGCAAGAGGGAAAACAAGCAAGTCAACAAATCTGTGAGGGTCTGGGGGGGGGTTGTTGAGGCTCTTTACCAGGGTAGCTCATGCCTGGCTGGAGCCTGCAGCAGAGCCAGGTTCCACTCTCATTCTAGGCAAGGGTCTGGGGGAGGAGGCTCCTGAGCTGGTTGGGGTTCAAAGACCTGAGGTCTAATTACCAGCATAATTAGGATGAGAACAAGTCGCGCTCTCTGCTTGCAGAGGCCCTCTGTGCGCTGGGAGAGAGTGCAGCTAAGCACTCCCATGCCGTCGCCTGGGAGGGAAGGCGACCCCATGCCGAGCGCCGACTTGGTCTTTAGCTTGTCCTATGTAATTTTGCGCGCTGTTTGAATGTGCTAACGAGGCACGTTATTTTTAGCCATGTCAGCAAAGGGATCCAATTCCTGCACAGTTGTGCCTCTTGCGTAAGTGATTTGTTTTCTAACGACCTTCATGAGAGCCAGAGAAATATGCCTTCCCTGGAATGAGCCCGCCCCCCCCCCCGCTGACGATGGCAAAGGGTTGGGCAGAGGGGACCCTAGAAGTGGCCCGTCCCCCTGTAATAGGGGAGCTATACAGAGGGTGCTGCATGGGAAAACAGTTCAGAAGATAAAATTAACATGGCGTATGACTGTTTGGAAGTGGGTGGTTTGCAGGAGGGGCGAGGGAGCCTGGTAGGGTTCTGGCCCTGACAGAGCTTCTCAGAGAAGGACTAAGAAATGTGCTGCCTCCATGTGCGAAGGAGAAAAGTCTGGAGAACAAGCGCCGCTCCAGGAAGCACTCAGCCTGCCTCCAGTGCTCCTGACACTGAGGGAGACCAGCAAGCCTACACGGGGAATTGTTGGGGGAGGATGCTCAGTGTGGCTGTCAGTTCCCAGTGCAGTGAGGGAGAAACGGTGACTCCTGAGGAGCCACAACCCTGAGGCCATGTGGCAGCTGCCACCCTGGGGCCAAGTGACTTGGGCTTCTGTTGGGGCCAGAGGAAGCTGAGTGGGCTACTTCCGAGCCCTGAGGGGAAGAGTAGAGGGAGGCGGAGGAAGAGAGGGGCTGAAGGCTTGGTTAGTCTAGAAGCGGGAAGAATGGTCCCAGTTCACTTCTGGGAGAGCAAGGAAGATGGAATTGGGGGTAGGAGGAGCCCACCTATCAGCTTGCTCCTTCCTAGTCTTGGACTCCTCAGAAGAAAAAATTGTGTTATACTTGGGAGAGGCAGCCGGAAACAGCTTCTCTGACGTGCCCTAGGAGAGAAGAAAGTGGACTGAGCCTGTATACCAGGGTGACTCTTGGGCTGTCCTCTGAAAAGCCGCCATGGGGTCGGGACCTTGCCAGTGAGACAGACCTGGGCAAATCACCTCCCTTCAGGAACTTTCCGCTTCTTCCTTGTGTTAATTAATCTGTGAGCTCAGAGGCTAGAGGGAAGCAAGCAGCACTCAGGAAGGAAATAGTTCTAAATATAAAAGTCCTGGGTTTGGCTTTATGCCATTTTCCTGTCAAGACCCAATCTTAAGGCAGCTTTGAGGAGAGGTGAGGTTCCTGAAGCAAGAGGAAGCAGGGCATAGAGGTAGCTGGTCTCTCCGTGTGCAGTGACCCTTCAATCCCAAATCAGAAGCCAGCACGCAGAGAACTCAGAAGTCTCCAGAAGGGAAAAGAGGCTCAGGAGTCAGGTTCAGAGGCTGGGAGTGGGCAAGGAGCCAACTCTGAATGAGGAGCTGGGCTTTCAGGCCCCTTCTAGAGCAGCGCACTGTCCTGTAGCTCCACGAGGCCTGGGGACCAACCTGTGGTAGCCATTTCAACACAGATGCACTGGACCTAAGTTTAAAACAGAGAAAAACCGGCAGAAAGGGAAGACAAGAAAGAGCTATGTTCTAGAAGGAATGTCACTGACGGGGAGAGCCATATGCTGATCATGAGCCTCTGCTGGGGCCAAATGAAGATGCTCAGGGCACCCTCACCCATGTGCAAACTGACATGTACACGTGTGTGTTGTGTGAAAGCATGAGGGACGAGGGTAACCGCAAAACCCCAACACGCTTCCCATGTGTTTACAATGAACGGTCTCAGTGTGAGTTCCGGTGGATTTCCACTTTTTAGAATAAAACAGGGAGCTGGCTGCAATCTGCTGGCGCTGGGGTCCTAAGAACAGATGCCTGGCAGCGGCAGCGGCGGGTGTGTCAGGGGCACCTGCCCACTCTGGGCAAGCGGGGCTGAGACCACCTCTGACATGCAATGGCCACCAGGTCTAGGGACTGTCAGAGCTTGGGGGAGGTCACTTGGCTATGTCAGAAAGGACATTCTAAAATACTGACATTTGTCTTCTTAGAGCCAGCCCTAGCCATGACTTCAGGTACATTCCAAACCTGAATGAAAATAAAAAGAGATAATGCCCTAGGTCCCCAAACTGGACAACTTGAGACTCGTGAGACCTGTTTCCCATAGAGGCAGCTAGATTAGACATGCGTCCTTTTTGCAAGACCACCTTGTCGTTGGGCATCATGGGCCTGACCCCTGGTTGGCCCAGGGCTCCTGCTCCCCATGAGTATATTGGTTTTAGAAGATTCCTGATCTACCACTGTAAGGTGGGAACTCTGAGATCCAAGGCCATCCCACCCTTCAGCCAGAGGTTTCATTCTGCATCCCAGACACAAGGATCCCAAGGATTATGTGGATAAACATCCCAGTGGTCACCTGACATCCTGGAAGCTAGAGGCTTCTGGAATGCCATGTCCTGTTCTGTGGCACACATGAGGTATCCAGTGCAACATTTAGGGTGGAGTTGGGGATGATTGCTTCACGATCACCTGACATCCTGGCAAACGGAACCTTCAAAAGTCATCCTTGATATGGGACATTGCTGTAAGGGCACTTGTTTTTATCAGTAAAACTTCTCCTTTCAAACTGGGTGTAGACGCCACTACCTGCTACCTTCCCGAAGGCACAGGACACACACAGGTTCCTGAGAAGTGTCCCCAGTGTAGAGATGGAATGTCACAGGGAACATGAACTCCTGCTGCATCTGACCTGGGTGCAGAAAGCCATCTTTTATGGTACCCTCTGACCTGGCCTCTGCTTAGGATATTCCACCTAAAGCCTCGTCAGGACATCTTGAATGAGGCTGGGAACTCTAAGCCGGAACAGACAGGTAGTTGGAGGACGCTGGCCCACTCACACTGACACAAACTGAGTCCATAAAACATCAATGGCCCACCTTGGGGTGGCAGGCAGGACACAAAGGCCTTGCTCACTGCCCCTGCATCATTGCCAGCTACCCGGACGGACTAGATGATCCCAGGAATGGATGGGTCAAATGCTCAGCAACAGGACAAATGCAGCAGGGAGCTGCAGGCGGTGAGGGGGCTGTGGCTTTCCAAGCCCTGCACCGTCAGCCTTCCCTGAAAAGTTGACCTTTCTAAACACACACAGGTCTCATCCCCTCAGAGGGTGACAGCGTGTCCCCTGCCCCGTGGAAACAGGGCCCTAATAGGTCTCCTCTCTGCCGTTTATCACACACCGAAGGCCAGGCTGGGCCTCTAATAGTTCCTTTTCAGCGCGCTGCCTGCTACTGACTGTGGAAAGTGTAGGTTTGGCTGCATTGATGGCCCTCGGTAATGGCTGTGATTACACCCTCTGCATCCTCTTCGCAGTGCCAGCCTTTCAGCCGAGCAGCACATTATGCCTGGATAAGACTCAAAGAGCGGCTTAATACCAGGTTCTTGGGGCTGTAATGAGCGGTTCAGGATGGGGCAGACACAGCCGCAGCAGTCGCTCGGCAGCCCGCGGTTCAAACACGTCGTGGCATCCGCGGGCACCTTTTGCAGTTAAAGCTCAGCTTACACCTTTGCTTGGATCATGGGAAAGAGGGAACATAAACACAAAAACAAATGCCTTGCCTTCCACGCTGCACAAGAAAGCCACTGACTGCCACCCAGTCAGCCTGGGAAGACAGGCGTGCCTGAGAAGAGGAAGCCGGCGGTAGCAGGCAGATGTCTCAGAACGCGTGTGGATGTCTCAGAGGTGACTCTTGTCACCTCCCATGGTGTCTTTCAGAACTCTCTCGGGTCTCCTGGACTCTTTTGTTTTCGTTATTTGTGGGTGAGGTGGGAATGTCACTTAACTCTGCCTGTGTACGGTACCCACAAAGACGTCACGGGCATTAGGGAGGAGCGCACCGTCACCTCACTCCTGGGTACATTTACCATGGTGTACCCTGGAGGGGTGGTTACCCCTTTCCCAAAATGCATGGTTCTGCAATGGAGGCCCAAAGGCACAGACTGATACCAGCCGGTTTTCCTTCTCCCTGCCTTCTTACTAGAAGACTCGAGACTGTGTTGGAGGCCGCACTGTGGATCTAGTACCTGGGACCAGTGTCAGATTCCAGCATAAAGAACAGAGGTACCCAGCTAGAAAGCCAGCATGGGACCCACCTAGGCCCTCTGCATCTGGGTAACAGTTGTGTAGCTTGGTTTTGTGTGGCCCCTAGCAGTGGGACCAGTACCTGTCCCTGATGCAAGAGCTGGCTCTTTGGAACCTACTCCCTATGGTAGGATGCCTTGTTCAGTCTTTTTTTTTTTTTTTTTTTGGTTTTTCGAGACAGGGTTTCTCTGTGGCTTTGGAGCCTGCACTGGAACTAGCTCTTGTAGACCAGGTTGGTCTCGAACTCACAAAGATCCGCCTGCCTCTGCCTCCCGAGTGCTGGGATTAAAGGTGTGCACCACCACCGCCTGGCGTCTTGTTCAGTCTTGATGCAGGGGGGAGGAGCTTGGCCCTGCCTCAACTTGATCTGCTGTGCTTTGTTGACTCCCCTGGGAGACCTTACCCCCTCTGAATGAAGATAGAGGCAGAGTAGATGAGGGATGGGAGTAGAGGGAACAGGAGGAGAGGAGGGAGAGGAATGAGGTTGGTATATAAAATAAAATTTTAAAAAAATGATGAATTAAAAAAAAAATAGAGTCACCAATAGTCCAGGGCTGGCTTCAGGTGATGGCAGCAAGTTCACAGATCCAGGTCACCCACCCACAGTTCCAATGACTATTTATAAACTCAGGGTTCACATGACCTCATCACTTAATAATTCACCAAGGCAACTCTCAGCACTCAGGGACACCCTGAACTCACAATTACAGTGTTCTTGTCATGAGCACAACTCAGCACGAACCAAATAAAGAGGAGGGTCCTACAGAAGGGCTTTGAAACCCCTTCTCTCCCTGGAGTCGGAGGACCCCTCCCTCCCAGCTCGTGTGTGTGTGTGTGTGTGTGTGTGTGTGTGTGTGTGTGTGCGTGCCTACCAAGACATCCTCACTATGCTTCCTGGATAGACTCCTTATTAAGCCACTGGCTGGGACAAAGCTACTGTCGCATTCTGTTGTGGATAGTCCAGCTGACATTCCACACCACAGAGCACCTCCCTAGGTCATGTGGCTGATCTCTCAGGGTGACAGGACGCTATTAAGCTTATGGTTTCTAGGGGCTATGTGAACAACCCCAGCATCCTTGCTCTCTGGAAATCATAAGAGCTCAGAGGTCACCTCCTGAGGATGTGGGATAAGGAATCAGCATGCGCCCCCACTGCACTGGGAATACAAGATGGCGCTGTGTGGCACAACACAAATGACAAGTCACCTCGCCACTGCTAGCAATCACAGTCCCATCCGCCACAGTGATACAGACCCAGGGCACTTCAGTTAAGAGCCAGCAAAATGATAGAATAGGGTCCATTTGGCAATTCTCTATAAACCCATCTAGGAATAATCACTTCTGCATGAGCTAAGACACATGGCAACCGATTTTTGTCAAAGTCTGAAATTCTCGCTGCTTTTCAGAACAAAACAAACCGTTTGTCAGAATCTTAAACTGGTTTTATTTACGCTGTCCATTACCTTTGAATTTTGTGTGATTGTCTGCTGTGTCTTATGGAAGATTGATTAGTTAGCCCTGTAAACCAACAGGGAAACCAACACATTCAAATCGTTTTTACAAGCATGTAGTATTACCTCCAGTGATGCTTCGAAACCAGTGTTATTTTCTGCTTTTGATAAATGCTGATTCCGAGGAAGCTCAGACGTCTGCATGACCACGGGAGTGCCTAAAGCCGGTAAGGGATGGACTGCCTGTGGAATCTAACAAAAAGGCACACGTTCAGAATAAACACACAGCAGTGAGCAACTCAGAGAGCCAAGTGCCACGCCTGGACAGGAGGAAGCCCAATTGTCTTCCCTATGCCGAAGAGGTCACTCTTTTCTGCTGTCTCAGAAACTACCCTGGTGTGCACTAGGGGTGTGCATGGTATGCCAAGGGGAACTGTGGAATGGTTTGCATTCTAGGATTTTTCCAGTGAGGTGATCACATGATGTGTTTGCACCAGGAAGGAAAAGTTACAGTCCGTGGTGTGTGCGATAAGGGACATTTACAGCTGGCTCCAGGAAGAGATAGAGGCCTGCCTTATGACGGCCCCTTCAGGCCCAGATATGACATCCTGACAGTGGAGTGGGGAGGTATCTGCTGGCCCTGGCGGGGTTCTCAGCACCTGCTGTAGTGCGGCTGTGATGGCTGCATCCTAATGACTTTGAACCTGGAGTGGACTGACACATTTGCTGGGAACCCGTCTGTCACCTTCAGAGCTGTCAAGATCCTTGGTGTCAAGATGGCGGTGAGGCGCGTGTTAAAGACAGTAGCTAGGACTCTACGAGAGACCAAGGTGACCATCACATCTACACATTTAGCAGTGTTCTCTGCACAACTTGTCCCTAACCACCTACACTCTACCCTGAACCACATCCCTCTCCTCTCGTTGACACATTGAGAACTAGTAAGATCAGGGAGCTTTGCAGACGGCTGTTCTCAGTGGTATCCAAGGAGCCCCTGGCACCATGTCTCTTAATTTGGTGTCTCCCAGATGCCTTAGCCAGCCCTACAGATTGTTTAGAGGTCACTGTCGATATGTAGGCTCTCCAAGCTCAAGAAGGCCTAGACTAGATAAATGGTAATTCGTAGAAAATTAAAATGAGTTACCGAAACTAGGTAAGTAATAGGACCTTCAAGGAGAGAAACAAAATCTGCACTGTACTGAGATTCATGGACCCATAGAACAAGAAGGCCCTTGAGACATGACTGGGTGTGCTGGTTAGTTTTAACCATCACCTTGACACAACCGAGAATTACCTGAGCATGGAGTGTCAGTTGAGGGATTGTCAAGACCATATTTGCCTGTGGGCATGTCTGTGGGGGCTGTCTAAGTTGTTGATTTCTGTAGGAGGGCCCAGCCCACTGCGAGTGGCACTATTCCCTAGGCTTGGCCCTGACCGGTCTAAGAACGGATGAAGCAGCCCGGGGCAGAAGCAAGCAATGAGGATGCGTTTATCTTTCTCTGCTCTTGACTTTGCTTATGCTGTGTCTGGCTGCTTCAAGTTCCTGCCTTGATTTCTCCTCAATGATGGACTGAAATATGCAATGGTAAGCCAGGCAAACCCTTTCCTCCACCATGTTGGTTTGGGTCTGGGTGTTGTGTTATAGCAACGGGAAGGAAACTGGAAGACTGGATGGTTCTGGAATCGGTTGGGTGAAACAGTAGGAGCCATTAGAAGAAACTTGGCCTTCCAGTATTGGAACCGTCAGACATGAATGCCAGAATGGAGATGCCACAGCCACAGCAGAGGGTACAGTAGATCCTAGGGAAGCATGGGGTGCATCAGCAGATGAAACTCGCCAACCCCCAGCACCCAGCAGAAGGTAAAACACAGGAGGGGAAGCATCATGGAAACGTCTATCAAAACGTTAAGGACAAGACTCAGGGTCTCCACATACTGCTAAAAAGTGGGCATATTCAGAGCCACATCTCCGACTGGCATGACTTCACCCTCACTCCCACAACATGACTTTCCTGTCACACCGGGGACTAGGCCTCCCTGGTATCTGGTATCTAGGCAACAACAAAATCCGGACCGTAGCCTGTGGTCCTGTTCCCACCAGAAGCTCATAGAAGGCCCTTAGAGTCCTGTCCTGATGGCCACTACTATTCTATACCAGACCTCACCGGGGCTCCACCTCTGACTACACCCAGGCTAACTCATCGCAGCAGCCAGCGCCCAGGCCAGTTCAGTCCTTTCTCCAAGGACCCAACTCCAGTGAGACCTCTGTTGTTGACTGTTCTCCACCCTGGGCAGACCAGACTGTGGGACTGCCTACTCAGCTGGCAAGATGGTTGACTGGCACTCTGGTTATTGAGTTGGCCGGCTAGTTTGTTGCTTGCGTAACCTCATGGCTGGCTGGCTGGCTCACTGGTTGGTCGGGTGCCTACGTTGCTGGAACTGGTTGCTTGGCTAGTTGGATGGCTGCCTGGCTTGCTGGTGGTCTGGTTGGTTAGTTGGCTGTCTTGTTGGTGGGCTGGCTGCCTGGATGGCTTGTGAGCTGACTGGCTGGCTGGTGGTCTGGTTGGCTGTCAGGGGGGCTGACTTTCTTTTTTAACGCAATAGAGTCAGATTTAGAATTCTAAGGGTCAGCTTCCAGTTTAATAAGAAGGGAAAACATTTTAAGTCTTCTATTTTCTAGCCCAAATTAATGAATGAGAAATGCCTCTCACCCTGGTTCTCTTCCTCTGCTTGTTGAGTTTCTTTTCAATTCAGAAGTATCAAGTGTGAAGGCCTCTACTTCCAGGCCACCACCTCCACAGAGCAGGGGGATGAATAATTTTCATTAAGTGGTGTTCAAGGAGATACCTGAGTATGCCTTCCCTCCTTTCTGTGGTCTAGAAAGAGATTTCTTTAAAAATCCAAAAGGATTTGCAAAGTAGCAATATTTGTCGCAGCAGGCTATGCATATTTGCAAGCATAAAATACAGTATGCAAATATATTCCATTAACTATAAAACATGTGTATTCCCTGTATCTTTTAAGACTATTTATTTTTACTCTATGTGTATGACTGTTTCACATGTATGTATTGCACCACATACAAGCCTGGGTGCCCACGGAGGCCAGACAAAGGCATCAGGTTTCCGGGAACTGGAGTCACAGATGGTTGTGAGCAGCCATGGGGCTGCTGAGAACTGCACCCAGGTCCTCTGTGAGACCGGCTAAGTGCTCTTAACTGCGGAGCCATCCCTCCAGCCCTCTGTCTTATGCACTAATAGAAGCTTCTATTGTTTTTGAGGAGTGACTCAGGTCTTCAGTAACAGCACATAATATAGTGTCTAAATGCTTCCTTGACAGTTCTGAGGTCCCCTTCTGACGGTTCTGGTCACTTCCCCTTCACACATACAACACACCGCTTCCTTCGTGGCCTCTATACTCTCCCTTATTATCTGTTACCTTAATCCTCAGAGTCAGTGCCTGACACCTAGGTACACCTGAACCCACTGAGCCTGCTTACCTGCCTCAGATATTACTTCCTGGGAACCAGTAAAGGCCACCATGTGGCCCTGACTGATCTTCATGCCCCCATGCGTGGCTCTCCATCTACCAAGGTCTGTGAGATACAGCGTTTCTTCTCGGAGACCTCTTGGTATGCTTACCTTACCACAGCAAAATAGCACTTGAAAACCCAGCAGTTAGCCAACCCCGTTTCTTTTCGGATGAAGGAGCATCTAGCCACTCCGTGCATGGCCTGGAAATCTGTTAACTGGGATAGAGCAGGAGAGCACCCCTTCCCCTTCTTCCTACAGCTGGGCAGAGGCAGACACTCATTGAATGCACTTGTTTGTGACCAGGTCTTCAGAGAGCTGGTTCTTGGTACTTCCCTGGCTCTGCAGCCACAGGAACTGTGGCTGAGGGGAGAGCCAAGTCTGGGCACCTCCATCTGTGCCATCTAACCACAGGCTCTCCATCTTGCATTGAACCTTCTCCAGTTCTTCAGTTGCACTATCCCTGACCAATGTCATCCAATGCCTATCAGTCAAGGAGGAGGTTCAGGCCCTGCAGCTGAGGATGAGCCCCTAGTCCTCTCAGCTCTCATCCAGTACACCATGGGACTGTGCTGCTTACCAGGGTCTCCGTGGTGTGTGGTTCCTGGCAGGGGGCACCCTGAGGAAATGAGAGACCACCGATTCTGGAGCAGTACTAGTGGACAGAGTCGTACTGGTAGAGGAAGCTGGCTTCACAGCCTGCGGGATGTGCAAGAGCAATGGCATAGGGACCGTCCCAGACAGGAGCAACCATTGATGGCCATTTGGGATCCTGCACGGAATCCTCCTGCCCAGTTCCGGTTCCAGTGTCTTGTATCCTGAGCCCTCTCCCCCCTGCTCCTCTGAATACGGGTATGCAGCCAAACTCTGTTTTCCATCTGGCACCATCCTCAAACTCCTGGCCTCTTGTTAACGCAGGCTGAGCAGGGCTCCTCCCTTCAGGACCCCAGTCAGGCCATCACTTATTCTGTGGTGTTTACTGCTCCAGAATGGGCCCCATAGAGGCTTTCTAAACACCACACTGAAACGGCCGTTAGAAAGAGTCAGTAAAGCCGGGCGGTGGTGGCGCACGCCTTTAATCCCAGCACTCGGGAGGCAGAGGCAGGCGGATCTCTGTGAGTTCGAGACCAGCCTGGTCTACAAGAGCTAGTTCCAGCGCAGGCTCCAAAGCTACAGAGAAACCCTGTCTCGAAAAACCAAAAAAAAAAAAAAAAGAAAGAAAGAAAGAGTCAGTAATTCCAGCCATTTAATTCTTGAAGGAAAGCCAATTCAAAGAAACACCTGGAAACTTGAGCCACTCTCTAGTGGGACAGGACAATGATGTGACTCTGCCAAGTGACAGTGATAAATGTGCCTGGAGTCAGCAGGAGTGGAGAGGAGTGGGTGAGATGGCACCGAGTTTCGGGCAGAGCTCACTGGGAAAGTCTCCCAGCACAGACGTGACCCAGAGCCAGCACAGCTGAGCACACATAGCTCACCAGCTTCCTGAAATCCACCATGAGCAGAATTCTTCTATGCTGAGGAACCAAACCAGGGGTTTTGCTGCTGGGCACAGAGCCTGAGGAGGCCTGATTTCCCCTCCTCTCTTGACGCTGACTTTTTGTGCTTAGCAAAGCTTCATGGCATTCGGTTCTCAGGGAATCAGCCGTCATTAGGGTGCTTTGCCCACTTACTGCAGTTTCCAGGGGCTGAGCTACCTGCAGAACCATCTCCTTCCTCACTCACGGGCCTACATTCACAGATTCAACGAACCCCAAATTAAAACTGTACTCCAAAATTCTTTCTGTGTCAAACTCATGTGAACATTGTTTTTTCCTCGTAGTTAGCCCTAAACAGTACAGTAGACAGCTCTATGCATAGCATTCATGAACGGGTACACAATATCAGAAGATGATCTCGGTATATAAGGGCGTGTGTGTGTGTATGTGTGTGTGTGTGTGTGTGTGTGTGTGAGTGAGTGATATTCAAATGCAGCATTTTGTGTCAAGGGCTTACCACGTGTGTATTTTTAAAATTATTATTTTTAAGTGTGTGCAGACACCCGTGCACATATGGTGTCTGTAGAAACCGGGGGTGTCAGACCCCCTAGAGCTGAAACTGCAAGCAGTTGTGAGTCACTTGATATGGGTGCTGGAAATTGACCTCTGGCCCCTGAGAGGGTAATGCATGCTGTTAGCCTCTGAGCCATCCCTACAGCCTCCCCTATACGGATGTCGACACCTGTGGCAGGTCCTGGAACCAATCCCCATGAATGCCAAGGATAGCTGTTCTCAGCCTCTGTAGAATCATGACACTGGGCTCCTTGGAGCAGCAGCCTAATGGTCCCACCCCACCCAAGGGATGCTGCCCTTGTGTATGCCAAAGTACAGCTAGGATGATGTGGGCCCCTGCTGACCTCAAGAGAGGAGTTAGAAATGGGGCCTTTGTTTATGTTTGGAGTTCATCGAGAATCACAGCCTGAACTTTACCCTGCCGTCTCCCAGCATGTCCCCTGCTTGAGGTCCCATGTGCTAAATAAACTACACCCTCTGTTCAGCCCTCAGCATCTACACCCCAGTTCCATTCTAGGTCCCATGTTAGAGAACTGCAGAGGTCCTGGTAGCGGGCTCAGTCTGCTCCCCTTCTGCATCTCTGGTTTCCTGACTGGACTTAGGAGTCAGGATGTGTTCTTAAGTTAAAGACTGACAATGAGACAAACTCCAAACGGTCATATGCCTGTGTGTGTGCGTGTGCATTTGCATGTGTGTTGTGTGTGTGCGCGTGTGCATGTGTGTGTGTGCGTGTATGCATGCGCATGTGTGTATGCATGTGCGCGTGTGCATGTGTGTGTGCATGCGTGTATGCATGTGCATGTGTGTATGCATGTGCGCGTGTGCATGTGTGTGTACATACATTGTCAGTATCTCTAAGGAAAGCCTTGGCATATAGAGAAGCTGAAAAAATAATGACCAAAATGAGCTGCCAAGGTGACAAGATTGTAATGATGGGTGAGAGATGAAGACCCGTCACTCAAACCTCCATGAGCTGACATTCTGCGCGTAACATGGGATTTCCCAGCTCCACAGCCAACCTGTCAGGCCTCAGGCAGTGGCTACCTCAATGCTAGTGCCCCATGTCACTGCTCTGCTGCCCTGACTGTGCAAAGATGTCAGACACTAATGTGGCCTCAGATCTCAGGCCTGACAAAGCAGTGCATTGAGCCCAGAGCTGGGGCTGGAGGTGGGTGGGTTGAGGGTCTGGGGAGAGGCAGAATGCCGGAAAGAGAGAGTAACCTGAAGAAGGGCTGAGGGTCTGGGGAGAAGAGAGAACCCAAGGGACACATAACCGAGGAGGGGAAGAGAGGTCTGATGAGGAGAAATGCAGGGGGGCGTGATCAGGGAACAACCAGGCTGTTTGGGGAGCAGGAGCGCAAACCTGGACTCGGTACTTCCCGCTTTCCCTCTCTGCCGCCCAGGAATGAGACAGGCTGCTCCGTTCTGCAGAGTCCCGTGTTCACAGGGAACATCCCCAGCTGTGTGCCTTTCTTCTGTCCGCTGCTCCCCTCTCTTCTTTGTGTTTCCTGCTTTCCCGGGGCCCCTTCCTTGCAACTCTGTGCCCTGGTGAACTTGCAGGGACCCCCTTCTCAGGTCTGCACCATGGGTCCCACCCAAGGTGGAAACAAACACATCTCTACCGCACATCTCACTGGGGAGACCATGCTGGAACCCTACGGTGAGCTGGAGGGTGTTATGGTGTGTGTTGTGAGTTTGTGTGAACAGGTTTGTGTGAACGTGAGTGCTTTGGTGTGAGAGTAGGTATGCGTGTGCCGTGACACATATGTAGGGGTCAGAGGACAACCTTGATGTGGACCCTCTCCTTACACCTTGTTCTGAAGTTTCGACTATGCCAGGCTGCTTGACCCTTGAACTTCTGAGGATTCTCATGTCTCCACCTCCCATCTTGCTGTCGATATGATCGGATCCCAGGTGTGACTTGAGCTCTGGGGACTCTGAACTGGGGTCTCTACTCGTTCACAGCAGGCACTTTGCCTACGGAACCATCTCCCCATCCCTGGGCGAGCCCTTTCTGCTGATGACGCAAGGAATTAGAAATAAAAATGCAGAAGGTTCTAGAGCATTCTCCTCCCCCTCGTGTCTTCCTGTACTGTGACAACTGTGTCCTCAACAGCACTGATGTCACCAGTCTACACGAGCATTGCTATAGCCAAACAGAATGCCAGGCAGGGTCGGCTCGGTTACCATAAGTAACGTGGGCCACCACGGAGAGGTGCTGTCTGGACTTTGAGGATGCGTCACTGGCTGTGGTCAAAGAAGCAGGTTGGTTTAAGGGACGAGCTGCCGCCAAGCAGCCAATGGCAGAGGTCCCTTCTGGCTCCCAGCAGGAGCTTGGTTATTTAATGTGGACAAAATTAGACATCTGCTTCACAACATTTACCACATCTGCAGGTACCACATCTGCAGGTACCACATCTGCAGGTACCACATCTGCAGGTACCACATCTGCAGGTACTTGTCTCCTACGCGTTTGCAGAGCTGGTAGGATTGGGAATCGGCGTGAATGTGCTGTGGGAAGCTAGAACAGAAATCATATATATTTGCTCTCTGGGAGCAAATAGAAGAGAGGGTTAGAAAGTCATCCTGGCACTTTCCTCTAGAATACACTGGAATCTGCTTGGGTTGCGAAACCGGCAATCGTAACCATCAGGGATCTGCCAGAAGCAGATACTTCAAGCCAGCACCCGCTGACTGCGTACTTCACGCTTGACATCCCTGCGGTCTGTGCTGGAGCTAGCCCCAGGCAGCCGCCGCTGAGGGACGCCTTGTAGCCCTCAGCTCATTAATACTGGAAAATATACAAATTGAGGTTAACGGGATTATCACAGGTTTTCTAGGCTGTAGGGGTTTCTGGAGATTGCACAGGATCTGGAAGTCACGGGTCTGCTTAGACTGCTGCTTGCTGCCCTGCTCATGGTCCCCGGGGTGTTTTCAGGCATGGGTAGGAAGGAGCAGTAAGCATCACCCATCACACAACCAGCTTCCTCTGACGCAAGCCCAGCCACCCATGTAAACCATGGGAGCCTTGAGAAAACCAGTCCCTACTGGAGCCCACCTGGACCAGGTCTGTCTCTGCCTTGGAGCCACTCCATGAAGTGGGATGGCCAGATCCACTTTGCAAATAAATCAGATGAATCAATGCGACTTCTGTCTGATTACAGAACTGGTACCCTCCTAACTGCCAGGAAATCTTTCTGCCACAACCCTCTTCTTGGGGTCTGCTCCCACATAATTCCCCACTGTGCGCAGCTTCCGGCAGCCAGGTGCTCATCTCTCGTGCTCTGCAGCAAGTTCATTTTGCTCATCTAGACCCATCAGGGCGGAGACCTGAACGTCAGCTTGAAGTTCATCTGTTTTAAAATAGAAGATAATGTTTCTATTGATTAACAATTTGAAAGCTAGACAGTTACAATTTCCTGGTTGTTTTCCATCCCCAAGACAAGCCTCTTCTTCCAGCCTGGTCCCGCCAAGTTCCTTTTCATTTCCGGGACGTCTTGCCTTAGGCAAGTGAAGATGGCTTCAGAGTGGGACCCTAGGCCAGCTTCTAGCCACACCCATTCTGCCCTCCACAGCCCTGCCTGTGACTCTAAGTACAGTGGTTGCTGCATAAACTTGAGACCATGCAGTGTGAAGAAGGGGCCTTTGCTTGCCGCTGATGTCCCTGCCCCACCTGGGCCTGCAATTGCTGAACTCTGAGCCTGGAGCTGGCTCATTTAGGGGACAGGTTCCCACGAGGACTCTGGTGTTAGGTGTCCAGTTCCCAGGCCCTGAGCTCCATCAGGGCCGCATGGCCAGAGCAATCATGCAAATGAGCTGAAATCCATCATATAATGGGGTCCATTTGATACTCATCTTTGGGGAGGAATGAATAAATCATTGTGCCCATCAGGAGACTTCTACACAAATTGGCCTGGGCAGAGCCACGGTGACACTTTGATGAGCGGGCTGCGAGACAGCAGCCATCTAATGATGAATGCCCCTTTCTGTCCTGGCTCACCCAAGTCCCTGGCACCTGTTGTAACTAAAACTGGACCTGGGCACAGCGCGCAGCTGGCAGCCAGAGAAAGGTGGAAGAACAATGCTGTCCACTCTCACAGTGCTGCGGCCGGAGGCTGGCAGAACACTGTGGTGGCACAGCGCATCCTCGAAGTGCCCTCTACAGGGGGACAGCCCCCCTTTGCCACCTTGGTCGGCTCCGTCCTTCCATTCCTGCAGGCTGCTGGAGCCAACCTACCCCAGTGAGGTCACGCTGCCATTCCACTTCTCATTTTAAAATATAGCCTCCAATCCCAGCACTCGGGAGGCAGAGGCAGGCGGATCTCTGTGAGTTCGAGACCAGCCTGGTCTACAAGAGCTAGTTCCAGCGCAGGCTCCAAAGCCACAGAGAAACCCTGTCTCGAAAAACCAAAAAATAAATAAATAAATAAATAAATAAATAAAATAAAATATAGCCTCCAAAGCCTCCTTGGCAAGCCAAACGTGGGGGTCCTCACACCTGGAATCTCAGCACTTGGGAGACCCAGGTGGGTAGGAGAATTTCAAGTTTGAGGCTAGCCTGGGTTACATAGCCCCCATTCCAGCCTGGATTGCAGAGTGAGACCCTGTCAAAAAGGGGGGTTGGATGCGAAGTTCTTGGATTCTTCCCTTTGGGGTGTGACATGGCAGATAGACCTCACTGCCCAGGGTCTGGGGGTCCTGGCAATAAAGCCCTTGATGGGCCTAAGCAAGGTAAAGAATGCATCAGTGACATTAAGCCACCCATGTGACCTCCACTTGTAAAGACTTATATTGTAAGTCTCTGCCTCAGTCCTGTGAGAGTCTAGATGATTCGGACAGTGGCCAAAAGCTTCCAGACGCCAGTGTTTCAGGACCTCCATGTGCTGCCTTCCCTTGGGCCTAGGAGGTAAAAGGAAACAGTACTTCATAGTGTAGATTCCCTCAGCCCCTACAGTGTATAGTGTCCCTGTTCATTTGCATAAGCCAGGGTGACATCCAACCAGGATAACCTGGCTCCACTAAGAAGTGGTGACTTGCATTCTCCACATTGAGGGGTTTCTGCCACATGAGATCAGGTGTGCTGGGTGAGCGGCACCTCCCCAGCTTCAGGGAATCTTTGGCCAAACGCAGCTAGCTTCTCTCTCTCTCTCTCTCTCTCTCTCTCTCTCTGGTTTTTCGAGACAGAGTTTCTCTGTAGCTTTGGAGCCTGTCCTGGAACTAGCTCTTGTAGACCAGGCTGGCCTCGAACTCAAGAGATCCACTTGCCTCTGTCTCCCGAGTGCTGGGATTAAAGGCATGCGCCACCACCGCCCGGTGCTTTTCTCTTTTTAAAAATGTTTCTTTCTCCCTTTCCTTTGTATAGAAATGAAATGCAGGTATAGAAATCTTGGTCACAACGAAATGGTGACCCCGAGCCACAAAGACCAGCTTCCCTGGGGATGCTGAAGGGCTGGTCTAAGAAAATGTTCCCTCCCAGACACAGGGCAGATGTCCTGATATGTGGGCAGTGTGTGCTCTTCCTGAGTCCTGTCCTGGGCCACTCCTAGCTAAGGGTACCCCAGCCATCCTAAGTATCACTGACCGCAGTCTTGACCTTCATGTGGAGTTCTTCTTTGGATGGGTCTCTCTTCATTTGGCCATCTTCCTGAAGGAGCACTAGTCACAGTGAGGTGGGGTTGCCCCAGCCCTGTGTTGCCTCTTCCCAGCCATTGCACCTGCAAGGGTCCTCCAGCAAACACAGCTACGGTGGCCAAAGGCGAGCATCTCACATAGGAACTTTATCCATAATCCACCTACAGTGCCTGCTGGCTATGTCCCCTATTTTTGCCTCTCTAGGCCTGGGGTCTCTGGGTCTTTCCAGGTTTTCTTTATGTACCTGCTTCTTGCATGTCTTTAAGATGACATTTAAATTTTATAATTCAGTTTTGTTTTTATATTTTACCTTTAAGAATTCTATTCATGTATACAATGAGATATATTCATATCTACTTCCTAGTTTCTCCTCCAACTCCTCCTATGTCACCCTCCAAAAGACCCCCTCCAACGCAATTTAATCTTTTTTTAATAACTACTGAGTCTGGTGAGAGCTGTCTATGTGAACAAGAGTGGGGCCACCTACTAGAGCATGGAAATCCTACCAGTGGCCAGTCTTAAAAAAGAGTGATTCCCTCTCCTCTATTAAATAATAAGCTACCAATGGCTCCTCAGTAAGGATGGGGACTGGAGATCATGGACCCCGTCTATGCCAGAATACTGGCTGACTTGCTCTTGTGCAGGTCCAGTCAGCACAGCTGCTGTAAGCTTGTGATTATAGTGGCCATGTCATGTCCCCAAGACTACATTTCGCAGCACCCCTCCAATCCTCCAGCCCTTACATCGTCTGCCTCCTGTTGCCCCGGCCTCGGTTGGTGGGAGGGGTGATACAGAGGTCCGTGAAGGGCTGAGCACTCAGTCTTATTCTAGCACTCTGCCCAGCTCTGCCTCTCTCCACTGACCGCTGCCCATCACAAAGAAAAGCTTCTCCGACCAGGGTTGAGAACAGCCCAGGCGTACAGGATAAATGTAAATATGTAGAAGACAATTTGGCAGCATGACCATATCTAAATTGGTGCGGGAGAATTGTCTGTATTCTGTCAATCATGTTTTAAATAAACGCCGATTGGCCAGGCAGGAAGTATAGGCGGGAAAACCAGACAGGAAGTAGAGGTGGCACAAGGAGAACAGGGAAGAAGGAAGCTCTTCCTGCACTCCTGCCAGTCCACCAGCATGTGAGCTGCCCGGGTGAGAAAAGGTACCGGCCAACATAGATAAGAACAATGGGTTAATATAAGTTACAAGAGCTAGTAAGAAGATTGAGTTAATGGGCCAATCAGTTTATAACCTAATGCAGACTCTCTGTGTGATTTTTTCTTTGGGGCTTGCCAGCTGTGGGGTACTGGGCGGGACAGAAACCCTAACGAGCAGGCTCTCATTGTTACATAAATAACAATAGCAGTTCTACCCTAGGACCTGTGAAAGGCTCCGCCATGAACTTACGGCCAGCCCTATAGGAGTGGGCATGAGATTCCCTCCTGGGGAGCAGACTCAGAGTACAATTTTAAGTAGTCATGCTGGGTATGTTTTCTTGTATGTTGACACTATTAGAACTTAGCATATTCTTCTTATGCAAAACATTCATCATCACAGTGGTCTGAGCATCCGACCCTCATTTTCAGGGTAGCAGTCATGGGATATGCTTTCTGCATTAGTAGGGGATGCTAGGTCTTGCTGCTGTAACACACAGTCCAGAACTTGAGCATTCCCAGTTCGTAGGAAAGGAGTCTGCAGCAAGGCGGACCAGACAGGTGGGCAGTGGGCAGTCTGGATGCCTGCAGAGCCCTCCATGTGAGCTTCAGCTCATCGCACAGGGATGAGACAGTAAGGCTTGGAGACGTGGTCTAGGCGTGGTGTGCCTCGCTTCCGACTCATGTGATGGCCACAAGAAGTCACGTGAGTGCCCAGAAGGAAAGGCCAAGCGTGTAGATGAAGGGCTGCTGACGGTGAAGAACGGGATGGGCACATCTTGGATTAGAACTCGTGCTAGTGCAGGGTGCTGGGCCCGTGTCTCATTCTCCCCCTGAGATGTGCAGAAGCAGATATAGGAGGGTGTCGTGGACAGATGGACAAATGGACAGATAGAAGGCTCAGAGCCCTGCTTCCTTTAATGTGTTCTCTTGATCCCCTGCGTTGTCATCTGGAGCCCAGCAATGCTGCTGGCTGGGCCTAGAGGAGTCTATACCCTGAGATGGCACACCACAGAGAGCTTAGAGCAAGTGAAAGATTCACCTGTATTTTCAATAGGCAAGAAGGGAGGGGGAGGTAGAAAAGGAGAATGGCAGGTAGCTACATGTCCCCCAGCGGAGAAGATCGGGACACTGAAGGTCTGGACAGCAGCCCACAAAGGCCAGCTGGGTCGAGAGAGGCTGCCATGTTGAGCCGTAGTACTGTACCTGCTGGTTCTATGCTGTGTGGCTTTAGTTCAGTGGGTTGATCTATAGTGTCCCTGACTTGGAATAGCCTCAGCCTTTCCTTTCTAGATCCTTTGGTCCTGCCCTCTACGGTCTAACCTGGAGTCCAAGCCAGGTAGCATCTTTCCTCCAAGTACCAGCATCTTTCAATGTGTTCAGTATCCACATACTTTCTCCGAATGGAACCCTCCAGAAAGCATCAGGCCGAGTAAAGAAGGACAAGGCAGTGATGGATGGAGATAGAGTCAGAGACCCACGTTCACATCAGAACAACGGACTGAGCTCCCAAGGTCCAGTCGAAGAGCAGAAGGGGGGAGAAGATGAGCAAGGAAGTCAGGACCGCGAGGGACTGGCCCATCAACCGAGACAGTGTGCCTGATCTATTGGGAGCTCATCAAATCCAGCTGGGCAAGGACTGAAGGAGCATATGACCTAACTGGACTCTCTGAATGTGGCTGCCAATGGGGGCTGACTGAGAAACCAATGATAATGGCACGGGGACCTATCTCTTCTGCATGTATTGGCTTTTTGGGTAGTCTATATGGATGCACACCTTCTTAGGCCGGGATGGAGCGGGGAGGGCCTTGGGCTTCCCACAGAGCAGGGTATCCTGCCCCCTCTTAGGGAAGCAGGGGGAAGGAGGAAGGGTGGTGGGGGAGCGGGAGGGCCTGGGACAAGGGGAGTAAATGTAAGTTTCTCTTTTAACAATAAATACAAAAAAAAAAGAGAAAGAAACGTTAAGGAGAACTAAATGCATACTGAATTTACTGAATTTATAAACAAAACAAAAATTGCATGAGTGTTCTTTATCAACTAATGCTCTATTGCATGTAACTGAAAACACACAACCGAGTTTATTACAATAAATTTAAATATTAAAAAAAAAAAGAAGGACAAGGCAGGCTTACTCTGGGCCTCAAAGCAGCGCCTAGGACACACAGAGGCACTGAACAAGGCAAGAGCTCCTTGAAGCAGCTTACAGACTCCCTCGCTGTGCATCAAGACTCTCATTGGGTGCCTAGGCAGCCAGGTGTACCTGTTTTCAGGCTGCTGTATCTACGAGCCACAGGGACACACCTACAGGCTGTCCAGGAGGAACGTGGCCAGCCCATCTCAAGCCAGAGCAGCCGCTGGCCACTGCCGTTTGGGAATCTGGCAGTGCTGGAGCCCTGGTTTCGAGGGAAGCTCTGTCAGCTCTTCCACTCTGAATCCCTAGTTTCAATGATTTATAATGAGGCAACTCTCTTTAAAGCTGGCGTCAGCTGCTTGAGCTATATGCAGCCAAGAGAATAGATCCTGGGCCTTTTTTAGCACGCCACTAACTGTGAAATTGTTTGATTTTTACAAAACATATTTAGCAGATTGTTAAAAGTATTGGCTAAACACAGCATTTCATAAATGGTATGTTGAGGGGATGGGGACGTGAACTTCGCAATCATCCGCCTTCGTGGCGTGGCGTCTTGCTCCGCGACGCCCGGAGGAAACTGCAACCTGGATCCACACATCAGAAGTACCCCACTACAGGCTGCGGATATCACACATCTTGATTACCTGATTACATTCATTTACATTACATTTGTAATTAAATGTAATCTCATGCATATTGAGTGAACATCCTTGGGAAAACCCTTGACTTGGGTACAACCGAAAGCGGTGGGACCCGGTGCATGGAGTTAGCTGCCAGCGACTCAGCTGTAAACCGCAGTGTCCTAAGCACATTGCACATCAGGCATCTGTTGAGGTGTGGAGACAAACCCCTGTGGGTGTGGCCTTGACCTTTTGGGGTCGTGGGAGACTGAGGCACTTTGCGTCCCCCTGTGGCTCTGACTCTGCTGTGGGAAATAGCGGTGGATGCCGCCTGCCTGTGCTCTGAACCCTGTCTTCACTGTAACGTTTTTGCAGTCTTTATCCAAATTCTGTCTCCTACATCACCATGGCAACCTCATCTATGGCAAGCCTGAGGACATTAGGATCAGCTAGGAGGAGGAGGCTCCGCCCTGGATTTGGCCTTGAATGACTAATTGTACCTTGTGCGCTTTGGCAGTAAAGCAACGGAGACGGCTCTATGGCCAAGGCAGGCTGGGGGGATTTCTTGCTGAAGCTTGGCGTCCTCTGACCCCATGGTACTAAGGATGTCCCAGAGTGCTCTGCTCTGTCTAGCAAGGAAAGATGGAGAAGTTCCCAAAACATCTCATCTCATTTCTTACCTATGGGGAGCCAGGGTTTTCCAAGGGAGGTATCTCAGACATTCTTGGTAAGCAACACCAAACTGGCTTCAGAACTGGACCTTCCAGCCCACTGATGCTCGGCGATAATGTCTCCAGTCCCGGCAGGCAGCCCCTCTCTATAGCAGGAATATTTGACTCGAACAATGCAAAACACAGAACTTTCTCATGAAAAGGAGAGTTGTGGGGGTTGACAGATGGTACTCCAACTGTGCACATATCAGAATTACCTGGAAAACTGTCTCAGGAGGTCAGGGGGAGCATAGGCATTCCTCAAGAGTTCATGCATAAGGCTAGGAACCCTTGACCTGAAGGAAGCCTCCTCTCTGTCATTGCATTGGTCGGCCTTTCTCAAGATTGTGACAAAATCCTGACCAAGTTGTTCTTGGAGAGGACCTGAGTGCAGTTCCCCAGACCCACAGAGCAACTCACAACCATCCATAACTCCAGTTTCAGGAGACCAAGCACCCTCTTCCAACCTCCACAGTTACCAGGCATGCATATTTTGTGTGTGTGTGTGTGTGTGTGTGTGTGTGTGTGTGCAGTCAAAATGCTCATACACATATAAAATAAAACTTAAAAACATTAAATAGAAAAATGTAAAAGCAACTTAAAGAAGGAAGGAAGGAAAGAAGAGAGGGAGGGAGGGAAAAAGGAAGGAAGGAAGGAAGGAAGGAAGGAAGGAAGGAAGGGGTTTTGGGCTCATAATTTGAGGGTACAGTCCATTGTGGCACAGAAGGCAGAGAGGCAAGAGGATGAGGTGGCTAGTCACGTTCCATCTGCAGTCAGGATGCAGACAGAAGTAGTTGTTGCTGCTGCTTGGTCACTTCCTCCTCTTTATTCAGCCCAGGTCCCAAACCCATGGGATGCTCCCACTCATATTTAGATCTTTGCCCCTCAGTTAAACCTCTCTGGAAACAGCTTTACAGACACAGTCAGTTGTGTCTCCTAGGTGACTCAAAATCCAGTCTGGTCAATAATGGAGATTAACTATCATGGTCATGTCATTTGGACACCTAAAGTGACTCTCATCACTGAATCCCAGGATGGCGTTGTGGCCTTGGTCACCCATCATTGCATGACTGGGGCCACATGGCCCAGGGCCACAGGACGAATCTGCCCTGAAGACGGTTTCAGTTTTGTGCTACTCCAGAGAGGGTGTCAGGCAACCTATAACTTGTTCTGTCAAGTGTTCCCTTGAGAGGAGGAGGGAGAGAGGAGGAGGGGAAAAGAGGAAGAGGAGAAGGAGGAAGAGGGGGAGAAGAGGAAGTACCTCTGCAGAGGGCAAGAGGCTGTTCAGTGGGTGCACCCCAGAGAATCCATGTATGGAGCTTCTCACTCAAGGCAAATCCAGGCTTGCCAAGGGTCCCACACAGCTAAGGCTCTGTCCCTGAGGGACCCAGATAACAAAGTGTCTGCCACCAATACCAGCCCCAGAGAACTTTCCCATGGCCAAGACTTATGCTTCAAGGACACTGTCCTTAGACATAATTTTGTAAGTAGCTCTCCCCACCATAGAGTAGCAGAGTGGACAGATCTTCTTGTTCCAAACTGGAAGAAATCCAGTGTCATTCTCGGCTCATGTAGGTCATCTCTCCTTGGCTTGAGGCATGCTGTCAACACTCAAACACATCGAAAAGTATTTCCGAAAGGAGACAGGGCGTCGGGTGGCAGCTATGCACTAGGTGGTATGAAGTCTAAGTCGCCGTTTCTTGCTTTGGCATGGTTGGAAGGAGGTACGGGATGAGGGGTGTCGGTTACTGAGACTGCAGGGACAATCACCAGTACCTGCTAACTCCCTGAGCCGCCGAAGGACTGGGCTTCTTCCGCCGGGTCCCTCCCACAAGCTGCAACTCACAGCCAACCTCTGTGGTGTGGCCTCACTGTGGTGACCAGAAAGCAGACCCCTGGTGTCATTTCCCAGCAGCACAGTGGTTCTCGGGGTCACTGCGTAGCAAACTGGTGCCCTGTGTGCCAAAGGCTTTGTTTTGATGCTCTTTTTGGGTGTGCTCACTTGTCTGTTCGTTCGTTCATTCATTCATTCATTCATTCATTCATTCATTCATATGTGACAAATATTCTTTGTGCCCAGCTTGTGTACTGACACTGATTTAAAGTATTTAAATTTAAGGAGAATCCAGGCTCAGGTGGAACTGAGAGCCAGTTGATCACCTTGCGCAAGACCTGGTATCAGGATTTGCTGAAAGAGGCTACGAGCCCTCTTTCCCTGGACTTCTTTGTGCCCTCCCTTCTCCCTGCAAGCTCAGCCCTTTCTGGCTCCTCACTGAAATGCCATTTCCACGTCCAGTCTGTTCCAGAGACACGATCTCTGACATCCAAATATCCTGGGTTGAACTGATTCCGAGCCCTGAGGTGGGCTCTGCTAAATTGTTTCTAACTCATCCTGTCAGTCAAAGGGCGGGATTCTAGTTCCCTTCTTCCTCTTGTGGTTGCAAAACACTGGGCAGGAAAGCAAAGCTGAGGAGAAAAGGATGTGTTTGACTCACACTAGCAGGTCATAGCCCCTCACTGATGAAGTCAGGCAGGAACCCAGAGGCAGGACTGAACTCCACAGTGTTCCCTCTGACCAAGGAACTCACAGCCACGAAATCGTGGGAACCCTGGGAGGACACTGCTTTACAACAGCCTTGCTTGCAGGCTCATGCTTAGCTAGCTTTCGTATTACAGTCCAGGATGGTCAGCCCAGGGCAGCTGGAGCGGGGTTCATCCCTTAGTGCCTGCCTCCCTGTGTAGGGAATACAGACCCCTTTCACCTGGGTCACTTTCCTGGGATTGCCCAGACAGAGGACCTGACCGGTGTCTCCCTCTAGGGCACCGACTTCCATTTTAATTCATTTACTTCCTCATGAAGCATTTTACATAAGCAGGAGCGATTTTAGCAGCTGGACCTAGGGCCCCTCTTCCATCCTGGGCCCTGCTTACTCTCAGTCCTGTCTTCTTGTATCAGCCTGAACTACTGGTATTAGAGCCCAGCCTGACTCCTTGATGTGTGTCCGTGGTTACCAGCATCCTTGCTCCGGGCCTGTGTGCATGGTTCGCTCCCTGCCCTCCTTCCTGGCTTTGTCCTGGTGCTGCAGGCTGATAGCAGCGCCAGATCAGCCAGACCTATCTGCGATGAGCTGCTGACATTTCTGAAGCTCCAGGTGCAGGAGGGAAAAGGACCCCGCCGCGTTTCAGAGTCAGACGGCATTGTACGGCGAACAGCTGATTTCAAAGCCAGGATCAGGTCCTTTCATGCGTTCAGAATATATCAATTTGGAATGCGCAGTTTGAAATTGCTGGTTATAGAATTTGATACATTTGATTGTAGTATAATTTTCCAAAGGCTGTAATATCCAAACCCTAACCTGGGGGTGACGAGCTCGTGTTCAGGTTTACGGCTTCTGGAATCGTCACCTGGTGCCCGGAGACTGGTTCTATCTTGTTTGAGGCTCACAGAAAACACCTTGGGTGCTTTGTGTCCTTGAAGCAAGTACCTCACTGCCTGACACTGCCCCTTCCCAGCTTCCAGGACACCTTATTTGTGTTTTCTCTTCCTTTCTAATTGGCTCCTGCCTAAACACATTTCCATATGAACGGAACCGTTGGCAGTAACTCCTATCGGTCTGAGTGTCCCTGTCCATGTCTGTCTTTCCAATCCCAAGGGCCACAGCTCTTGAGACCGCAGTTGGTGCCCTGGGAGCAGCACCAAGCACAGAGCCGGACCTGCTCTGCCCAAGAAGCGACAGCAGCCCACTCTGCTAAGAGCACTGGCAAACAAGAGCGCTTTCTCACACTGCAGAGGTGTGGAAGACCCTCTGGCAATCATCGGATAACAAAGGGGCACCCACCCCCATCTCCGGGAGCTGCCAGTCCTGAGCCTTTGGTGGACTGGCTTAGCTGGCAAGAAGCAGGCATCCCCTCTCCTTTCCACTGTGCCCACACCCGTGTAAGAGCAGCGTAGATCTCACAGCCACAGAGCATCCTGCCATGGCTCTCTCTGACATCCCCACATGTGCCGTTTGGACCACCTTGAAACCAGAGATCGAGTTCCCAGAGCCAATCTGTTCCAAACACAGCAGTCTCCATGTTCTGATGGACAGAACTGTGCCTAGAAGTCTTTGCCTTAGAAACAAAATAACAAAATTAGAAGGGGGAGAAGGAGAAGAAGAGGAGAAAAGGAGAGAGGGAGGGGGAAGGGAAGGAAGGAGGAGGGAGAGAGGAGAGGAAGGGAGAAGAGAAGGAGAGAGAAAGAAAATCCATCTTGCTATTAAGTTCAGCCTAGAAGACACTGAAACCTTGGGACAGCTTTGGAAGTGAGGCTGCCAGCTGGAGTCCCCAGCGGATGAGAGTTTTATCGAGTACTGCATTCTCAGGGGTCTTGACACACACGGCTTTTTCTCTTTTGCCTCTCTGTGTTTATTTATATTGCGGTTTTACTCTTCTGCATGTATTGGCTTTTTGGGAACTT
>JAQHUG010000020.1:3421366-3440493 GCA_028555095.1 Dicrostonyx torquatus | reverse complement strand
CCCAGTGTCTCACACACAGCACAGCACGGGTGAGCATCCTTCAGTGGCTTCATGCTTGGGGAGCATTTCTCTAACATGAAGTGTTAGGGATCAAAGTGGGAGCACGTTAACACTGTCACAGTGTGGCACACCAGGCTGGTGCCCCTTTTCCAGCCTACACTGTACCCATCAGTCTGGTCACTTCTGTGACAGTGGTCACCTGGCCAGAGAACCATCCCCCCCCGTAAATCTCAGCCCTTGCCTCTAGTGTCACACAGGGGAAATCGTGAGTGGCTCTCACGGACCTGCCACACAGTGTGTGCACCGGGGTCCCAGCCTCGGTGTTCGTCTTTACTTCCTTTTCTCCCATTTGCGGAGCGGAGTGATAGCTAAATTATAAGCTTTTCCTTGGTCCCATCAGTTAAATCTGAATTCCCCTGAGTGCTGCCTTTAAGAGATTTAACCAGGCGTTGCGAATCAGCTGCTGATGGGCTTGCTTCCCTCGACTGAGCAATCACGCTGGCTCCCCGTCACTGCCTGCACGGCATGTCCCGGGGCTGTGCGTGCCAGGTCTGTATGCAGGAGCCAGGTAGGACACATCTAGATGGAACCTAGCCATCACGCCTACCTCTGATACCGTGTTTCTGTAAGGCACACTGCCTCTTGGGGACAGCATGCGGGTCAAGGGGGGCAGAGCCTTTGCTAAACTCGGAAACTAGGAGGGAAGGGTCCACTGCGATTAACCTTCCTTCTGTTGGCTTGTAAGTATCAGACATCTATCTGCAGCTTGTTATTCCAGGTACACTTATCCCTCAGCCTGTTGTCATAAAGTCGGGATTTGTCAGAATAAATGCACCCCCAAATGAATGGCGTCTTCGCACGGGAGAGCGGAGCCTGCCATCCAATGGGAGGACTGATAGCTGGTAGTCAGGGAGCACTAAGACCCACGCAAGATGACAGCGGGGATCGATTGTGTCCTCCTCCTCTTCCATCTCACAGCTCGTGGGGACCTTCATACCGGATGCTCAGCCAGCCAGTACAGCATCTCACTGCTGCGTTTCATGGGCACCCTCCCCTCTGACTCTTTTTTTTTTTTCCTAGAGTATTTTCAGGGCGTTCTCCTCAAACTTCACAGGTTCCATGCTCTGCGTGTGGCTAAAGTCTCTGAGACCCAGACTCACAGGAGACCCAGTCCTAGGGATGCCCTGGCTACAGGCCCAGCTGTGTTTAGAGGGGCAAAACCTGGACCTCATATCAGTTGTAAATAAATGTATATATATGTAATCAGTGTAAATAAATGTATATATATATATATATATGAGGAAATAAACTCCCATGAGTCTCTTCTCCCTCCTGTGACCAGACTCACACTCTTGATGGGGACTTGAGGCACTGAGCATCTGGAGTCAGCAGGAGGAAAGGACTAGCCATCTCCTGGTCTGGGCTACCAAAGCTTAGGTGTGTGCTATAAAATTTTCTAATACTGTGTTTCAAAACCAGTGAACATGCCCTGGCTGGATGGTGCTAATCAGGGTATCTGTATGTGCCCTTAGCTCCTTCTTGTAACGTATCTGTTCATTTGGGCTTTCTGCTGCAGATTAGATTTGATGAGTGTTGTGCCAGGAACACCACCTCCCCCTGGGCACCCACCAGTAACCTAGCAAAAGAGGCCAGCATGGTGCCTTTGGAGACCCTAAGCTATGGGCCTTTTAGCCTCTTCTCTAGCCTCCATAGGATTCCCCCAGCATCAACATGGGTTTCTTCCTGGGTTGGGGGTACAGGGAGCAGGTATTCAATGGAGCACACAGATGTTGGTAGCTATGGCTTTATTCTAACCTGTACTAGAAAAACTGACAGGGACACATCAGACTGATTTTATGAGTCGCGTTGTTTAGCTAAATTCAAAAGAAAACTGGTCAGTTTGAAGAAAATTCCGTCAGCGTCAGTATGAGTCCATGGGTACTAATGAAAATGGTGGACCGGAAGCGCATGGCCCCCCGTCCTCCTCTACACATGCACCCCGGCACTTAGCTGTGCTCTCCAACACACTTGTGCTCACACCTGAGCACCCACACGCCTTTTCTCCTTGTCCACGAGGAGAGGTAGGTGGGCCTGCTTGGTGGCAGTCTCTCATTATCTGAGTGTTAACCCTGGGCTTTTGTCTTCTCTCTGGAACCAATGGAAAGTTGCTTCCTGGCCAGTTTATAATCTGTATACATTCGTGCATAGTGGGATTTACTCTAACTGTAGAACAAACTCTTGTTTGTTTGTTTGTTTGTTTAAAAAAAGAGCCAGACAGAAAGTATACAGTAAAAAGAAACAGCTATTACAGCCCAGGAAATGAAAATTGATTTTTCTCTCTCAGCACACACACCCACGCACACTCACAGACTGGGTAATTGTGTGCTCTCAGCGATCAGTGGTGTTCCCTTTGTGAGAGTCTCCTGTGTCCTCATTTCGGTTTCCCCAGCTCACACAGACCTTCTTGAAAGTTCCACTCATGACCAGTTTTCTTCAGAGAAATTTTTACAAGACCTCAGGTAAACAAGCACACGAAATAGGTATAAAAATCAAATACTTACTGGTAATAATTCATAAATTTATATTTGAAAATTCATATAACATCACTCTTATTAAAAGACAAATGAAATTTGTGTGCTAATGACGTGGGTTTGCTTATTTGGTTTTATGCAAGGAAACCTTGGCTGAATATCAACACTGTGGTATATAGAATTTTTTTCGACTGTTTTTCAAATTCCTGAATATTTCTGTTTTACAAGCATCAATGCTGGCAATGTAAATTAGCAAAATAAGACAGCAGAAGGATGCTCAGGGCCAGTCAGAAATTGCTGGAAATTCTGTTCTAATCCCAAGCCAAAATTTACATGAAGCTCAAGTTAGCTCCTGAAACAACTTTTGAAACGGAACTCCTAACAGTGTAATCCAAACACAGTTCCTTTGTTGCTTTCCTCGTTACTAAACAAAACAACTTACAAAAGCCATCTTTTGAAAAATCTGGTTTTGTCTTGTTTCAATATTTGTTTTCTTTTTTATATGTTTTTGTGTATGGGTGTTTTGACTGCAAAACAGTATGTGCACCATGTATGTACAGTACCTGTGGAGGCCAGAAGGGGGCATCGGATGCCCTGAGACTGGAGTTACAGGAGGTTTTGAGTAACCATGTGGGTGCTGGGATTCAAACCTGGGTCCTCTGAAAGAGCATCCAGTGCTCTTAACCATTGAGCCATCTCTCCAGCCTCTACAGAAAGCAAGGAAAGAAGGGGCTATTTCAGCTCCCAGTTTGAGGGTGCAGTCTATCAAAAGTCATGGCGGCATGCATAGGAGGCAGCGGCTCTCACTGGTCTGCAATCAGGAAGCAGAGAGAGGCAGGCGCCCTATTCTGCTGACTTTCTCCTTTTTACTCAGCCCAGGATCCCAGTCCATAGATGGTGCCAACCACATTCAGGGTGGGTCTTAGACATCCCGGGAAACAACCTCACAGGCAGAGGGGTGTCTCCTAGGTGATTCAAAGTCCAGTCAAGTTGGTACTAAGGATGATCACAGATGCATTCCTTCGATGCTTACACGCCGAGACATGATGGTAGGCAAATATCAGAAGTCTTTGTTTTCTGTAATTAAATAATCCATTATACTCATGTAGGAGCAACACAATTTGTATGCACAGTTAAAATACTGCCGTTCATAAAGAGAATTCTTGGACCTAAGTCAAGTGTTTCAGACAGTGTTTGCTGGCACTGAGTGTGGTGGCCGCATGCACAGTGCAAAGCATCCATGTTGTGTGTTCAGAACACAGCTGTAGTGAAGTCACACAGCGCGACACAGATAAGCACAAGCTAGCAACACCCCAGATTCGTGGCGCATTCGATTTTGAGCTAATTTGAGGCCATTGTGCATCACTGTGCAGAAATCTTTTAGTGTTGTCTTATTTTTTTCCTCAGCTCCCATATTCAGTTACTACCCTGTGGTATTGCAACCCACAGTTTAAGAGGCAGGATCTGGACTCCACGTGCTCCAGAGTATGGTTCCGTTGGCAGTCCCAATGATCCGTCGGCTGGGAATCATGGTGTGAAATAGATGCGTGGCTCTAACTCTCCAGTCATCGACGCGTTGGTTTATCACTGGTGGCTCGCAGACATCTGAGCATATAGTTGGGTTAGCTCCTCTTCTCCATAGATAAATGAACATTTATATAAAGTAATCACTTAGACAAGAAGAGGGGAAGGATGGAGAAACACTAGTTAAACACAGATGGGTTTGAGAAGAGCTGTTTGCTGGGGTTGAGAAGATGCTGTGCTGTCGGGGAGCTTGGCGTGGTGACTTTTTCAAAGAACAAGATATGGAAGACACTGTGAGAGCAAGGCAGAGCGGTCCCCAAGGCAGTGGCATCCCACAGCTATCACTTCAAACGCTAGAATGTCTCCTCCTGGCTTTGAAAGTGCACAGGGTTAAATGCCAGTAGCTAACCCAGGCTTAGAAAGGAATGCGGCACAGAAAATACACACATCCTAGATCATAAATGATCCAGCAAGAAGGCCAACACTGAAGAAGGCGTAACGTGAGCTTACAATGGAATGCGGCGGTTTATTTCTCAATGTTCCTATTGTTCTAAATTACAGTGTACGAGATCAATATTGGTAAAATAGTAGACTAAATGTAACTTTTTCTTTCTCTCTTCCTCCTAACTGACAGTAGGAGAGTTCTTTACGGCTTCTCCACAGTCTAAAGGTCACTGAACAATTGGAATCCCCTGTTGATACGGAGGGGGGGATGGGTGCTTTCTGCAGCAGTTCCAATGTGCAGGGCAAGGACCACTACGAGTCCTGAGTTCCCCTGAAAGCATGCACCTCCCTCCTCAGTCAGTACGTGTGGACACAACCCACACTTCTTTGCGTTGCATGTTGCCTGGGAACCAGCTGATGCAAAGGGTAGCATGGTTAGCCAAAAAAAAATCCAGGCCTTTCTTGTGGGGGGATTTTAGGTAACTTGAGATTTATTCTTTGTTATGAGCAATAGCACCATAAGAAAATACACACACACACACACACACACACACACACACACACACACACACTTCAGTCCATCACGCTACAGGCTGAGATATATATATATATATATGCAAGTAGGAGTTTGGTCGCTGGCCATTGTGGGTACCTATTGGTGACTTTTTCTTGGGAGGCGTGAACAGCTGTCTCTTTATTCTAGATAATGTCCTGAGGGTCTTATGGGGGGAGGGGAGAAGCATCTGCCTTGGGGAATCATTGAGTGTATTGGGGTGATTTACAGGATCATGGGTGACTCAAAGTCAGATGCTCCACCAAATAGCTCGTCCCTACCCCAGGCGGGTAACACCTGAGGAAGGGTTCATCTCAGAAGTTCCCTATTTAGCTTGCGGGGCTCTTGACTGGCCGGTATCGGCTCCTCAGTAGCCCTTAGTAGGTACATAATCCAGACAAAGGACTTGGGGAACCTTGTGAGTTTGAGAAAGTTCCTGTCTTGGAGATTTTGTTTAGCTTCGGAGCCTTAAGCGTTTTGTTTCCCACTTGTGTTAACAGTCTCCCTCCTGAAGGAAATGCCTGCTCTCTGCCACGCCTCTGCCTCCCACGGCAGAGGGCCTTTGGAGGCCAAGTGTTACTATAGCTGGTGCAGAGCTGGTGGCCCTGGACCCTCAGTGTAACCTCTCCCCCCGCCATGTTCCTGTGCCCAGTGGGGGAAACAGGTGTAGAGTTACCAGCACTGTGTAAGCATGAGGATAGTGTGGTAGCCGTGCTCTGGCACGTGGAGCAGTGGGTGACAGTTTTCTAAGGGCTCAGTGGGAGACAGAAAACTGAAGGTGAAGGTCCCCAGCTAATGTGGGGGCTTGCTCTGTGCTTCCCTGAGTGACACTGGGGTCATCTCTCAGCCTGGGCACCGAGACACAATAGGCTTGGCAATCCTCTCTTTAGATGTCCAGTAGGAAGGTCAGGTGGAGAGGAGAGAGAAGTGGCTTACTGCTGATTTTGCTAAAGCTCAGCATAGCCATAGAAGCCCCTCTGCCCACTTGGAGCCAACGCTGTTGCGTGGAAGCTGACACAGACCCTCCCCATGGCTTCTGGGCAACATGTGAGCAAAGTGTGTGTCCCCCCACCCCACCCCACCCGCCAACTCTGGAACTAACTGGTGGTTGCAAGCTAACCAGTTGGTAAGAGATTTGGCAGAATCAGAAATTCACCTTCACTCCAGGACACACACGCACACATACACACACACACACACACACACACAGACGGATCTCCCAAGGAAAGAAGCCCTCTTTTTCCCAGTACAAAGACCTGAGCCCTACTTTGTGCCCAGTTGCCCAGTCCTGATATGGGAAGTCCCTTGACGGTGGCCAGTCTACAGGCCTCCCATTCAAGAGCAGAAGTGTCCACAGAGCAAGCCCTTAGCGCTTCCAATGGATGTCTGAATCACAGCATGTAATGTGGGGTCCAATAAGCAGAAGGTATCCAGTTAGTGTCCATGGTCAATTGAGCAATCCACTGCCTGCTTTCATGGCCATTGTGACTCCATTCCAACTCCCACGGGGAAATAGGACAGTTCAGGAACACAGACACACTTAGGATGCCCCGGGTTCCATCTTGATGTCTTCTTCATCAGGAGCCATTCGCTGTTGATCCAACTAAGACATGATGGATTGACTTGCAGGGAATGGAGGTGATGCATAAAGACAGGTTGTCCCACATTGCAGAAACCAACAGGATACATGTGCACCTGCTGGGCTCGCAGACATGCCACAGAACATAAGCAACCAGACCCCATCTCCCTGCAGAGGAACACACGTGACAGCACACTGAAAACAATCCTTCTTTTTCCCAATGCAACCATCGAAGGTTGGAAGCTACTTAGTGGCCAGGAGCCGGCCCTCTCTTTACCTAGGTAACCTGACAGTGGACAATCCACAGTGTCCTGTATAAAAACAGAGAATCAATTGCTAAAGAACAAACGCTCTCAACTAGACGATTTTCAAGTTGCCTGTTTAGAGACACCTGTGAGGGTCATGGCTATCACTGTCACTCACCTTCAGAAGTCCCTTTACCTTCCCAAATTCTGTCCCTAGTAAGCACCAACCCTCCACTTCTCTCTACCTTGGAACCATCTTGTACCCTGTGTCCAGGTCTGATCACCCTAGAGACATCTATAAATACTTCAGTTGATATCCTTATGGTGGTTTACTGATTCTATGTAATAACCTCAAGGATCGTTATTCCGCAGCGTGGGTCAAAATATCCTTACTACGAAGGCTGGGTAATTTGTCACTGTGGGTAGACTACGTTTTGTCCATCGTTTATCCATCAGTGGACACTCAGGCTGTTTTCGGTTCCTGTGGACATGTTATACAGCAGTGAACATGGCCATAAAACTACCAAACTCCCTTTGAAAATGTATGGGCCTGGGGTTGGAGAGATGGCTCAGTGGTTAAGGGCACTGACTGCTCTTCCAGAGGACCAGGGTTCAATTCCCAGCACCCACATGGCAGCTCACAACTGTCTGAAGATCCAGTTGCATGGGTTCTGACACCTTCACACCAATGCACATAAAATAAAGTTAAATAAACCATAAAAATATTCTTAAAAAAATGTATGGGCCTTTGAAGCCAGGTGTGAGCTCCCAAACATCTCCCCATCATTCCACAGAAGCCCAGTGCGGTGCGGAGCAGCCCCAGATCCAGCACCCAGTGTTGCTATTGTAAGAGGAAGTGTTGTTTTCGATAGAGATATCACAGTCAGGAGAGAAGTGGTTGGAAATGCAACTCTCGGAGTACCAGCAGCTGGTCTTGGGCTGGCCTGTGGCTAGGGCCACACCCCCAGGTCTCTTCACCTTTCCAGCAATAGGGTACGGGTCAAGGTCTCTGCCATCCACCAGCACGCTCTTGGAACAAGATGGAGATATAGCCTCATCTACTGCGGACAGATACACCCCTGTGCATGGGCAAGGCAGCTCAAGCTTGCCTCTGGGCTACATCCGCTTCTCAGCTAGGTCCTTTCTCCATCCCTTTTACCTATAATCTTCAGGTCAAGAGGCCTCTCCCTCTCTCATTAGGTAACCTGTGACATCCGTGATGGAGCCTGATGGCTGGGTGTCTTGTCTCTCCTGTTCATAGCACGCCCGGGGTTTCAGACTCAAACCCTGACACTAGTCCTCCTATGGGTGCTAGCCATTACACTGTCAGCAAAGCAGGATGTGGCATGGGCCAAGTGTCAACAGAAGGTGAGCAAGAAAATCAGCCGCCATCTGAAGTTAATTGCCCTGCCTAGAAGTTAATTAAATACTTGTTGGGAGCGGCGGGGTAGATCCTAATTAAACGTGTCTAATAACAGGGCCCTGACTTTTCCTGACACTGGGGATTCCAGCCGGCTTAAATACTTCTGCCGAGGGCAATAAGAGCTGTCAGGTTGGCATGTTGCGGGCGGACTTCGAGGCACAGGCTCGGTATTCTTGTACTAATTTGCCACATATTGGCCACTTCACCATGTGTTTAATTTACACACATTTTAATCTGTGAGACCCTAGATGGTTCCTGATAATTTTACCACTTTCCCCTCTTTTCCAAGAGTAACAGAAAGGAAACGGGAACTCAAAAGGCACTTGGAAGCGGTCAAGAACAGCATTTGGTGTGATTGGGGTAACGACCATGATTAATGCCTGTTTACTGCTGCCTCTCTGGCATGAGGCAAACAAAGCTGTGGCCTCTCTCCCTCAGCCTCTGGGGAGTAAAGCCACTTCCATGTGGGATGGACTTGCCGAAGTCCCTGCCCGCTGTGTCCGGATGGACTTGCCGAGGTCCCTGCCCGCTGTGACCGGATGGACTTGCCGAGGTCCCTGCCCGCTGTGACCGGATGGACTTGCCGAGGTCCCTGCTCGCTGTGCCTGGATTCCCAGGCACTGTTGGCATAGATGTGGTATATGGATCCATCTTGTTCTCCTTCCTTTGCTCTCCGGCTACACCTGGAAGTGCAAGCCACAGGAACGTCTACCCAGAGTGACACGATGGATGACTGACCTCCACTGGCTGATGGGGAGGTGAGGGTGTGACCCAGGTGCTGTAGCCCCAGCTGTTTTCCGAAGGCTCTGGTTTTTACTCCTTAAGTGCAGAGAAGGTAGAAGGATGCCCAGGCTGTGTGTAGGGAGGAAGAGAGAGGCCCCAGTCACTGGGCTCACTCTAGGGATGGAGCCTTTATTCTCAAAGTGTTATGATACCCACTGTGTCTGCATGTGCCCCCATCTTTCTCATGTCAGGAGATCTGGCCCATTCTTTTTGTCTCATCACCCTGTAATACCAACACTCTTTTTCTTGCCCACAGAAACACTCTGAGCCTGAGGCAGGTCCCACTGTCCCAGCCGTTCCCCAGAACAGAATCCAGTGGCCACTCTATGATGACTAGTACTCACTCCACCTCCCTCAGGAAGCCCCAGCTAGGCCTCTCCCAGGATGATCGGCTGTTCCATGGTGCACAGCTGGCCATCGGGGTCCTGGGAGCTGCTGTGTGGAGGCTACCACCATCCTTAGTTCCCAAGACTCAGCTCTGCAGGAGGCCCCCTTCTGATCATCATGGTCACCACAGGGGTGGCCAGGTGGTGACCCAGCAGTGATGCCCAGACCCGCCTCGCCATCTTCCCTAGAGACAGGGCCATGAAGGAGTTAAGCCAAGCAGCCCCTTCCTGCTTCTCACCGTCTCACCAAACAGCGGGAATTAATGAAAAGATGTAAGCACTCAGATCTTTTCTGGCAAGAAAGCTTGTTGAGATAATCAATTAACCTGAGATGATCAAATTGACAGGGCTTAAGAGCAGAGTCGTTTGAGACGCCAGATTATCTAGCCCGATGATTGCGTTTGTTGCAATGCGAGGAAGCAGTAAGAATGCTTTTGAGAAATCTCGAGCCTTCGGAAAGACTTAATGTTATTTTCCCCCACAGAATTAATCTGCCCATTAGAACATACTTTAACCTCTTACGAGAAATACCCTGGGACAACCTTAATTTACCTCGTTCCTTTCTTCAAACTGCGAAAATGATTCAAAGACAGCAAACATATAAATTGGTTCCAAGCTTTTGCTTTCGCTTGTTCTTAAATGGAAGGCTTTCTTTCAAAAAAAAAAATGAAATGAAATCTCAGTGTGCATTGCAGTCTTCCTCCAGTCCAGGTCCTTCCAAATCACCAGCATGTCTCTTGGATCCCCTCTGTCTCGAAGGAGGCTGTGCCAGCTCTTGACTGGTCGCTACAAGGAAGTGTGTGGAGGTGGCCTCCCGATAAAAAGCCAGCCTGTCAGCGATGCCCAGGCCAGTCTGAGCATCTCTGCACACACAGCTCTACACTGAGACAGTGTCAGCGGAGGCGGCCTCGGGTAGGGGGTACTCTGTTGACAGAGGGCAGGCTGCTGTCAGAGACGCTGGTGCTCACTCACACAGGGGTGAGGGAGCAAGGATGCTTTCTTAAAGACACCCTTGTAAAAGACAGTGTTAGAAGCAGCCAACTCTCATATAGTGTCTTCTTCACCCACTTTTTTAAAAAGTCATTTCCGGGACACGAGCATTGCTGTAACTTGGAATGGTAACTCAGCGGACAGCATCCAATTCAGACTCCCATGCTCCGACCCGGCGAGCTCTGCCACAGTTTCTGTCTGAAAGCAGCCTGCTTCTTGGTGATTCCTGCAAATAAAGGAATTATTTTCCTGAGCAATTGGTTTTGATGGTGCAGTGTTCCAGTTTCTCCTCGGCTCTGGAAGAAAAGCTAATCTCCTGGCTTACTAACTTGTGCAGCAGAAAAGACAAGAGGAAAAGGGAATTTTCGACAAGCTAAACTCCTAATTTTTTTTTGTGACAAAATGTGAATGAAGATGATGAACTTATTCATAAGAGATGAGAAGTTTGAGATGAATGATTTATGGGTTGGAGCATTAAAATATATTAATTTACCACGCAGGCAGCCGATCTGAACGTTGACTTGCAAAAGCGATGTGCACAGTGATTATTGAGGTGCAAAGAGCATGCACATGGGGCTGTGCATTCTGAGTGGCATGTGTCTAAGAGCTTTTGGGGTGAACAAGCCAGTTGCACCTTCAGAGCATAGCCAGATGCTAACTAACAGGTGATAGCCTTGGCAGAGCCCGAAAATCTGAGCACACCCCCAGAAAAGGCACCTCATGCCTGCAGGTCGGGTGGGTGGAGTAGCAGTGGGCGTTCCATAGCAGCCCATGTCGACAGTGCATGGCTTCTGCACCTCCGTGTTGTAGACACGGTGGATGGTTCTTTGTTATGGGCCCACTCTATGCTTTGTAGAACGGCCAGCAGCCTTCTCACCTTCCAGCCATGAGACACTAGGAACACACACTCTAATCCCGAGGCAGAACATTCGAAACTGTCTTCGCATATTTCTGTATGTCCCCTGAAGCCTGGCTGAGTGCCACCACTGTGATTCATAATCATATGACAGACAGAGGCCTCTCAGAGGACATGCCACGGTGCCGTGAAGCCTGAGAACCATACCATCTTAGCAGGCTGAGATACACTTGTGTGTAGACACTCGTAAGAAAGCAAGCACATCCTTAGGACTCACCACAGCCCCGGTTCCCTACTATCAGTGACACTCTCTACCATGTTGTCCCCCTGACCTTCATGATGGTCTCTGTTAATTCTGGACCCTGGGTAGGTCTCACATGTGTTCCTAGACATTCCTCCCCTTTCCCTGAGATCTGGCACCATCATCGTAGACCACATAACTGTGGGAGCCCATGTGTTCCAACCTTCCATTGGCTTGAGCCCATAGCTGAGGTGGGTAAGAGTGTCAGGGTGAGCCCTGGGAGCCTGGCCTTCGTCAGGTCCCCCGGGGTATTGTGCACCACCTCAGAAAGCTTCCCCTGGACCTCTGCAGGGGAGGAATCACATTGGGAGTAGCCTGTTCTCAACCCAGAGGCACTGAGCGCAGGGGAGGAGCAGACATCTTGGCACCTTGTGCCCAGCTGTGTGACCTTGGAAGTGGTGTCACCTACTGAGCCTCTGTAACATGAGGGTCCTGCTCATTGGGGTTTCTGTCCCGCCCAGTACCCCACAGCCGGCAAGCCCCAAAGAAAATCACACAGAGGTCTCCATAAAATTATAAACTGATTGGCCTATTAGCTCAGGCTTCTTACTAGCTCTTATAACTTATATTAACCCATTGTTCTTATCTATGTTAGCCACATGGCTCAGTACCTTTCTCAGCTGGGCAGCTCATATCCTGGTGGACTGGGCAGGAGCGAGGGAATGGGCTTCCTTCTTCCCAGAACTCTCCTGTTCTCCTTGCGCCACCTCTACTTCCTGTCTAGTTTTCCTGCCTATACTTCCTGCCTGGCCAATCAGCATTTATTTAAAACATGATTGGCAGAATACGGAATTGTCCCCCACCAAGCCTCCAACTCTGCCACACCATGTGATGGACACAATTCAGTTCTTCGGTCCTTATGACAACCCATTGGGGCCCCACAGCAAAACATTTGCTTCGCACTGGCACCTGAGAAAGACTGCGGGGGCAGTCACATGTTCTCCACGGAGATGACTAAGGAACAACCGTCCCCTCAACTACTTCCTCATTGGTGCACACATGCAAAGTGTGAAAGGGTGACCCTGGGAAGATGATGGCTGCCTATGGGGAAAATGGCTGCCTATGTGTCAGGATCCCTGGAGGCCAGCCTTGGTCTCTGCAAGCTCTCCCAGTCCTGGGAGAGAGTAGGCAAGTGTGTTCTACCCCATGAGGCTGCCCTTGTCAGTCCCCCTGATGAGCCCCTGTGCGCCCTGTTTGGAAACTGCACCAGGAGAAGGAAACTTTTGCTGACCTGCCCCGCTCCTCATGCTTTAGCCCTCAGATTAAAGCATCTTGGGCCCATGTTTCAGCCATTGCCAACAATTGAATGAGGCCCCCGAGAACCAGTGTGGGAGCTCAGATTAACGTCACTACTGGAGAAGACAGTCTTGTTGAATAAGGTCACTGGGAATACTTGGCACCTCAGGACAGGTGTAGGCAGGGAGCCCTGCCTGCCAAGCCAGCCATGTGCTCAGCTCACATTGGAGTCTCTCTGAGAGTCCGCCTGCATGGCAGTGAGCCCCACACTCTGCTTTTGGTGAGAGCATCAGAGACCTACCTCTTATAGCTTCGTCGTGTCCCTGAGCATGAAGCCGCCAAAGAGTGGACAGGAGAGTCAGCACTGTGGACCCACAAAATTCACATCTGGGGCAGAATTCTTGAAAACAGTTGAGTTCTCAGGGACAACAGCCACCTCACCTAGGGTGTCAGCTCCTTTGTCACACTGGCTGGAAAATCATGGCCTTAAGATACGGATCTGTGAAGGATGCAGACGCTCCTCTTTCACACTGATAAATGATTGACCAAGCCAATCTAATCCATCGGAAATGGTATGGCTGAAACTAGCAGAGAAATCACATGATACACAAGGCCCTAAGTCCTCTAACAAAGCAGCAGCTCCCACTGTGCCTCTAGAGATGCAGATCTTGGTCCCACAGACTTCTTCAGAGCACCCCATGACTGTGCTGGTCCAACATCGCCTCCAGAGCAACCCAGCCAATGCTTCAGCCACCTGTACGGCCACTGTTTCCTTCTGGGGTGGCATGCAAGAGTTCAGAGGAGCAGCATGGGCAGTTGGCAACTCTGCCAACAGAGTTGGGGAGGTGGGGGATGGTTTATGTGGCACGTTCTACTACATTCGTGTTCCCATGATAGTGTGGAAGTGAGTCAGGGGACGGTGGGGAAGGCAGGGCCTCCATCCTGGTGTGTCTGATGTCCGTCTCCACCAAGATCAGGTATGCTCAATTCAAGACTTTCATTTTGATCTAACTCTTCCTCAATAAAGCAGCACACCAAAAGCTGACAGCCACCGAGTCCTGGAAGGGTGGGAATCATTTCCTCCATCCATGCTCCTGAACGTATGACCCCGGTGACCCCTATAATACTCACCATGGCCAGTGGAGCTGCCCAAACACAGATAGTTGGCATGCTGTGAAGAGATGCCAGGGCCAATGCGCCTCTTATAAAAAGAAAGCATTTAACTGGGGCCTTGCTTCTATTTTTAGAAGTTTAGCCCATGATTGTGTCAGGGAGCATAACGCCATACATGGTGCTGGGGCTGTAGCTGAAAGTTAGATTCTGATCCTCAGGCAGAGAGAGAGAGTCAGACAGACAGACAGACAGACAGACAGACAGATGGATGGATGGACACTGAGCCTGGTGTGAGCTTTTGGAAACCTCCAAGCCCACCCCAGTGACACACTTCCTCCAACAAGGCCACACCTACTCCAACAAGGCCACACCTACTCCAACAAGGCCACACCTCTGAATCCTTCTCAAATAGTGCCACTCCTGGTGACTAAACATTCCAATATATGAGCCTATTGGGGCCATTCTTATGCCCCAATTCAAAGCACTGAGTTAGTGCTATCTCAAGGTAACCATGTCCTGGAGTTACCTGCCATAGCAGGATAGAGTTCAAGTTCACAGAGTCAGGTCGTCAGGATGGACATTACCTAGGAGACAGATGCTGCTGACGTTGCTAAGGAACCAAGAGTGAGCCAGTCTTGGGTTCTAATCCCATCCCAGTGACTGGCAACCATGACTGACATCGCATCTCTTCCTACGCAAATGGTGCTGGCATCCACCCTTCTGCCCAGAATTCTGGAGGGTTGCATCATTCACAGACCCAGCACCTGACACTCACACAAGTGCCCACCACCACGAGATCTACCACGGACGCCAGCTGCCACACACGTCAAAGCCGACACAAAGTAATACGTACTAAGGTAATGAAAGAGCAAGCCAAGTTTTAGGGGGCTGAGAAAAAAATGGAAAATGAAATGGAGAGCGTTTCTCTAAATGAGGGAAGAAAATGAGAAGGGCTGAGCAGCATGGGAGAAAGGAGGAGCCTGGGCTCTGTGCAGGCAGAGAGAGAGAGCGAGAGAGAGAGAGAGAGAGAGAGAGAGAGAGAGAGAGAGAGTGCTTGCTGGTGGGCACAGGGCAGCGTGCCAAGTTCTGTAATAAAGAAGTGATTAATTGAAGCGGCCCAGGAGAGGATTAGAACAGAGCGCTTTTGATATTGTGCAGTTAGGAAGGAAGGCTGCAAGGAATTTTAAAGCATTATTAGAAAAAAATAAAAAGGAAAAAAGAAAGCGGAAAAAAAAAATGAAAGCCCATGTTTTGTGCAGGTTTGCTGTTGAGCCCAGTGGTGCCTGCAGCCCACCACAGCCGTGTGAAACGCCCCTCCTCAGTTACTCTTCCGGGGAATCCAAAGCACACCAGAGCACGGAAGGGGAAACAATTCCAGGAGTAGACGGTGAGGAGTCACGCCATCGAGGCTCCTGAAGGATTTTCACAATGAAGCCAGGATGGCAGGGTTCCCCTGATCCTTTGTGACATGTGTGGATGGGTATCATTCTGCCCGGTCAAAACGAGGACTTGCTGTGTGAGGGGCTCCGAACGCTTGAAGGGGGGTGGGGGGACCAGGCCAAGACAGCAAGAGGGTCCTATGACTTCAACATTCAGTCTTTGGCCACTGCTCTTGGAAGGCAGACTGGGATTTCAGCAGATTCAACCCCACACCGTGCCTCCCTGTCTCCGAGTGGGGCATCTTTGTATCTTCACACAGCGAGAAGCAACGTGGTCACTCTGCATCTGAGAACTCCGTGAGCAAAGACAGAAAAACACATAGAAATAAGGGATGTGTGCTTGATTAAAATACCTTTTAATCTGCTCTTCAGAGATGACATACGGTTGTCTCTTAGTATCAAAGCGGGGAAGGTCCAGAAGTCCATGTGGGTCCCCAGACCCACAATGCTCCAGTCCCCAAATGGTGAAGGATATGCCCATATCCTTCCAGTCCTTGAAATGACTTCTTGGTGGCTGATGTCTAGCAGAGTGTGAATTCTATACGGGCGATCCTTACGCTCTGTTGCCTGGGGAATGGGGACACACACTTAGGAAAGCAACCCTTTCTTTCAAATACTTTTGACCTGTGGTTTGGTTGAATGGTCAACGAGGAAGCCACAGATAAGAAGAGCTAACTATATTGTTAAATTTCATCCCCCGGGTGGCTGAAAACATCCGGGTTCTAACCCCATTTGTTTACTAACTAAGGAAGAAGTTGAATTTCTCTGAATCTCATTCCTCCTCCTCTGTCAAACGTCCACATTACAGATTTCTTAGACTCCTCTGCTGTCTCCATGACACACACACCCTATTTCAGTTTCCTGTACCCTGGAGTTATGTCCATCAAAGTCAAGGTGAAGTTAATGACCCCTGAGACATTTGGTTCCACTTGAGGCCCACAATAGGCCTCATTAGCCACACAATGGTGCAATATTTTTTTTTTATAAAAGCCGAAAAATGCAAAGGACCCTGTGGGGAGCGGGGGTCATGTACCCAAGTGTGCTGCAGACTGGGCCTCCACCCATCCATCCAGAAAGGTGCCCGGTGTGGAAGCCATGATGCTTGCTGACTGGAGAAGCCCCATCCAAACCATCTAACCATTGAGGTGGATCAGTTCCTTCCTCTTGCTGACAGCCTCAGCCTTAGAACCAATGGCATACACAAAAAGCCACCCCTCCTTTCTGAAAGGCCGGGCTACCGTGACGCTTGAATTCTGTGAGTTTATCACTGCTTGTGGTAACCCTTATGACTGTATTATGAAATGGGAAGGGCTGAGGCTCAGCGAGGCCGACCCCGTGGACGCTACAGCCAGGGCTGGAGCTCGCCTTGCAGGGATTTTTGTGTATCTTGTTGATGCATTCACCGTACAAAGTTGTCTAACTTTTCCAGAGTATTGTACTAAAATAATTACTATTACAGCCTCTGAAAACATGGAATTCTCCAGAATTTAAAGACATTTCGAAGGATCCTGATTTGGGAATGTGTGGCGATGGGTCGCCGTGCTGTCATGGAACAAAAGTAATTTTAAAAGGTTCCCTTGGACACAGATGTCCTGGGACAATATCAAGGCACAGCCGTACAGTAACCATGGGACGTCCGGGAGGTTCTGAAGGCTGCAGAGTCACCTCTGGATTGAGTGTGGAGGGGGTCATGGTCCGTCTTGCTGGAGAGGAGATGGGGGGGGTCGTGCTGCCACCGGAGTGCAGCCTGAAGTGTGGGCTGTGCTCTCCAGCCTCAGACACCGCGTTCATTTGCTTCGCTGGAATGAAAATTTAGAACCGTGATGGCCAACGCCTAGATAAACTAACCCAGTGCACAGGGATTAAGTGCTTCAGGCCCCTGCTAAGCCCTAGCCTGGGAAACCTCTGTGCTTTGAAAGATTTGGCTTGTCCGTCTGTCTGGTGTGGACATTCTTGGAACTCTTTTCTCCACAGAAACAAAGCACTCCTCAGTCTGTACCCAGCCCTTGGTGAGCACCAAGGCCGGTGTTCCCTGGGGTACCAGATGCTGCAAACCCCAGTTCACCTTCTCTCCCTATGGCCCAAAGGGCCATTCTGGGCAGAAAGCGACTGCTCCTCAAAATCTATCCCGTCTTTGGTGTGATTCCTACAAGCTCCATTCTAAGCCCGCAGGATTCCCCAACCTAGGCTGGCTCATTCCCTGGGTAGAAACAGCCCCAGTACCCTAAGCCAGTAGGCTCTCTGACAGTTCCCTTGGGGTTGTAGCATGAAGGTTATTTAAGGAGAGACCAGGGCTCAGCCCCTATTAGCGGGCAGGCCCACAGGGGAAAGAACCCAGAGGTTTCTCTCTTGTGCTAAGGCTGGGAAGACAATTCACCAGGAGAAAATGGCACACCACAGGGTGTGCAGTTGCAAGCTGCACACTTTAGCCCTTCCTACAAAGCAGGGATCATTGTTTTAAGGAAATACACCATGTCTCCACCTGAAGAGCTGCACAAGGAAGCACGGCTTATCTGGCAGACAGGGAGTTGTGGAGACACAAGCTTAGAGACCCTCTACTGTGCTGGCCAGCTGGGTAACCGCAAAGGGCCCACTTCCGGGGGACTAGCCCAGGACTGCAGTCTCTGCACATGGTGCTCCAAGGTGACCGTCATGTGCTTTGAAACATGGGAGTGCTGTTGCCAACAGAGGTATCCTCCAGGGGGCTTACCAGGAGAGTCAAGGGATGGTTTACGGCAGACGATAGGGCAGATATAGTCTAGCCGGTGCTGCCCAGTGGAATGTTCTAGAAGGCCCTGCGCCGGCTGCAGGGTTGGTGGGTGGGGAGGCTAGCACAGACGTGAAGCCTGCCCTGTGGGCTATTCCCGTTCCCACTTTCCCTCTGAGAGTAGGGAATGGCTGGGTCCAGCCAGGCCTCGCTGCCCATATGCCAGTCAGCTCCTGTCTGCCTTTTTGTTTACACTGAGAGCACAATGGGAGCTATAGTCCCTCCAATACATCATTTATAAGAGTATTCTACCTCTGAATGTACAGACAGGGCTGGCTGTGGGTGAATAAGCTCTGTGAATATTGCCAAGACCCGGGGCTTTGTTCAGCATTCTTCTTCACAATAGACACCACACTTTGGAAGTCATTTTAAAAAGAGAATCAAAATAGTGGTACTTTTAGCCTTTGTTTCTTTTATACGGCTCTGCATTCTCTGTCTCTCATTCAGCTGCTCCCATTATACTGACAAATTAAATAAACCACTCCATTGCAAAAGGCTTGGGCAGGCAGGACTTCACTGCAGCCCCAGGAAGTCGGGTAAACATTGAGGTGGCTTCGGTGGCAAGTCCAGCTAACTTTAGTGAAGGAGGAGAAAAATGAGGCTGAGGGGAGGGCTCAGAACTTGAGTTGGTCAGCAGCAAGGATGGACCAGCCTCCGAAGCCGCGACTGACCACCACCGAGCCAAGAGCCTCAGCTCCCAGAAGTGCTCAGCGTTCCTTCTGCTGTGTGGCTCTGGGAGCCTGAATGGTGAGTCAGGGGAGCGTGTGGGCACAGGGGCTGTCAGCCAGGGGCAAGCAGTGGATGCCCACAGGGAGAAGCAGAGACTGCACTGGGGAGCCAGAGTGCATCCCAGACCCGACAAGCATTGTGAACTTCCTCTGATTTTCAGAAGACATATGGCTTCCCAATGAGAAGCAATTCCAAGAGAATCTCTTCTCTCTTTCTCTCCCTCCCTCC
>JAQHUG010000020.1:3409041-3421296 GCA_028555095.1 Dicrostonyx torquatus | reverse complement strand
ATATATATATATATATATATATATATATATATATATATATATATATATATATGATATATCCCCTCCAAACACTATAGGAGTTTCTTATTTGTTCAATTACAACCTAATTTTTAGGTTCAAACAGCAAAGGGGATGAGTGGGCAGACTTTCAAGTACAGTGTTGTTTGGGGTACAGTGTTGTTTGGGGTACAGTGTTGTTTGGGGTACAGTGTTGTTTAGGGTACACATTTGCTTGCAAAGAGGCTGCTTTGACATGTGGTCTTGGAACATTTCATTTGTTCTTGTGGGGGGCTGTGTATTTACAGAAGCTCTTATATTAATAACTGATTTAAAAGAAAGGAGGGAAGAAGGGGAGAGAGAAAAAACAGAGAAACACACACACACACACACAGAGAGAGAGAGAGAGAGAGAGAGAGAGAGAGAGAGAGAGAGAGAAAATAAAGAAAAGGACAGAATTTTTTTTCTAGTGGGGCACTATAAAGTTACTTGGGTTAAATTCCAGATCTGTGGGTGTTGTAGATATTGAACACCACAGGCCAGGCTTTGATTTGTGGAAACAGGGCACAGATGCCCTAAGAAACCAATGTTGTCAGGACTGTAGTGGGCACTGAACAAAACAGGTGGGATGGATGGGCAGCGGGGAAGGATGGAGTGAGCTACCCCAGGCCGCTGGTTCTCTTCGGAAAATTAGACTGTAGTAAATGCCAGCCAGGGCGGCTTTGAAGACACCAGCCACCAGCTAAGATGGCCTCATCTAAAATGCAGGCGGTGAGGCCGGAGTTGGGGGGCTCTGTGTTCCAGCAGAGGCGTCCCCTGGCTCCAAGTCAGAGGGCACCACAGGCAGAGGAAAATATTGAGCCGGTGTGGTTTGAACAGGAGCACCTGATTCGCCTTTTATTACCAAAGAAAGACTTGAAAGACCCAGGTGAAATTTCTCTCCATTGTTTAGAAAAACTCTCTGTAATTTGCCCCCAGGGAAATCCAAGGTCCTTGTGGCTGGGGCCTCGCCCCACGGCCCCTCTGCCACCAGGCCTCTCTCTGGAAGGAAATGTCTCCGGAGTCCCTGGAGAACTGTGAGGCCAGTGGGGCCACTGAAGGTCAGGGCTGCCCACTGAGGCCTGACTTTTAGCTAAAGAGGCTTCACTTCCCAACCGCCCTGTCGAGTCTAATTTGGTGGCATTATGTGAAGGGGTGGGTCGCTTCTGACAGGAGGGGGTTAAATGAGATTACAAGCCCCGCAGGCTGTCAGCAGCCACCAAGCTGGCTGCGATGGCAAATTGCAATTTAATGGTCAGCCTTATCTGTACGGTATCAGTGGAATCGGCTGCTTTCAGCAACTTAATTGGCACTGTTTGCAGGAGTTTTTCCGAGGAGGTAGGAGAGCTGACTGGATCTTAATGTTGAATTATTTAGAGAGCAAACTGGCAGAATGTCGGTGGAATCTGCAGTGGGTTTTGTTCCTCTGAAATGCAGAGAGCTTATGAATGGGCAAGATGCTGAATTCTGCCACAGCACCCAGAACTTCCTAAAAATACTCAGAGGCTCTGATGTACTGGGGGTTTATTTATAGGGAAATAAACAAAGAGTAGCAATTGCTTTTCCAGGACATGTGCGTGTCTGACTGTTGAGGACATGAGAAGCCAATGAAGACACAGAAGCCCCCCCCCCCGGCGTCCAGTGTGCACAGAGGGATGGGTACAGAGAGATCTCGTAGGCTGGGGGACAGGTGACCCAGGGACCATCCCTTGTATCAAACTGATGGCAGGGCTGTGTGAGCACATGTGTAGGAGGTACTCATCTATAGTGTGTAGGTGTTTCGTGCACATGTATATGTACATATAAAGAAGTATGTGAGCCCATGAGTATGTATGGGTGAGTCTATTCCAACATATGAACATGTATAATGTGTGCATGTGTGAAGATCTGGATACGAATGTATACATGTGTAGCTATGAGTGTATACACTCATGTTGATGTGTTTACATGTGTGGGTATGGATATGTGCATATACATATATATATGTTAGAGCATGAGTGTGCGTGCTCATACATTGTGTGTGCACATATGTATGTTTGGATATATATGTAAATGTGTATGTGTGAGTTATGGAAGTAAGTACATACATATATTATTTGATGTATGTTTATGTGCCTCTGTGTGTACGTGTGGATGAGTTTGAATAAATGAATGTATGAATGTACTTGGGGAGATCTAGTCTCTGTGCACACACGTAGAGATGAGTGTGCATGTGTCATATACATGTAGTTGTGATATGTGTGTCCATGTATATGCATGTATTATAAATAAGTATAAATATATATACTTACGTGAGTCTGAAGTACGTGATACATATTGTACATGCATGTATGAGAATGTGCATGTGGGTATAAAATGTGTGATGTGTTATATGTGTATATTTTATATGTGTGTATGCAAAAATGGAGAGAATATACATGTTTGGGTGTGATGTGAGTGCTGTATGTTTATGTGAATGTAAAAGCGTGTGTAAAAGGGTATGCATATGTAGTTATGACCCACGGCGTATGGATACATGTGAATGTTCACATAGGGATATACACATATATTATGATGATGTGGTATACTTATGCTATATATGAGAGAATGTGAATGTGTGTTACATACAGATGTGTATGATATGTCTGTGTATAAATGTGTGTGAGTGTGCATGTGGATCTATATATGTGGTATATAGATAGCTTATGAGCACACATATGTACATGCATGATATGTATGGTGTGATTGTGTTGTACCTGTGGATATATACATAGGGCATTTGCATGAGTGTACCTGTGGAATGTATGTGCTTGTATGTGTACCTGGGTGGGTATGTGTGTGTGGACATGCATGTGTATAGCTGTGGGGTGTTTTGTATGAGTGATGGAAGCATATATGATTTTATGTGTATGCATGATTATTGGGCCTTGCCTATGTGGAGGTGGGGTTAGCCTATGGCAAGCATGCTGGTGTGTCTGTGTCAAAATTGCATGAATGAAGGTTGGAGCATCAAGTCCACCAGACAGCTATAGCTTCATAGTGCGCCCAGGTGTCTGAATGCATAGATACTTTGCCGTCTATGTGCACATGGGCCGGGAGGGTGGTGCATGGCACCCGTGGCAAGCAGGGAATCAGGCAGGAGTCTGCACAGCAGGGAAATGGGCTGGCAGCCGACATTGGCAGTGTGTGTGGCCCTGTGCACCTGAGGGAGGCTCGCGTTGCAAGGACAGGAGCATGTGCGGGATCCTTGGAGAAACAAGGCAGAAGGGGGGAAGAGAAAACAGAAAGCACCGCACAGGCAGACACCAGCATTGTCTGTTCCCAGTGAGGGGTCAGTTCGGCAAGTTCAGGATTAGTAAATTTAATATCCTGTCAAAATCCTCATGATAATGAACAAGCTGCCTGGCCGGCTGGGCACAGCAGCTCCACACTGCAGCCAGCAAGATAGCGCAGCTCATTTATGAGCAAGGGATTGGGCTGTGCTGGCGGAGCAGGCTGGGTCCAGCAACGGAGGGCGGTTCTCACTGGAGAGCCATCAGCAAGGGATATCACTGGGCTCCAGTGACCCACGGCACTGCACAGGTGACCCCAGCACAGCTGATGCCTTGGGGCCCTGACTTTCAGAGAAGGATGGGGGGGGGGACACCTTGCCAAAACTGACTCATCTCTGCCTGCCTGGAAGCCCCTGGGTCCTGTTTGTCATATAAAAGCTGGGGTAGAAGGTGGGGCAGACAGTGGTCCTGGAGAGGAAAGTGAGGTCAGAGGCTCACAGCATGTTGTGAGGATAGGCATGCTGGGAAAAAGGAAGACGCGGGGCTACCCATGGGAGCCCGTCAGGGTGGGTTACAGGCTGCACAGCGGGCCACGCAGCAAGCCATGCTCCTCGGTGAGGAACATGCAAACGACGAAGTTCCTGTGCAATTTGTTTGAGGCTCTGCACCTCTCTAAGCAGCTGTCATGGCCGTGCATGATGGTGCATTGAATCTGAATGGGGCTCTCCACATCAAAACCCCGGCTTCCATTATGATAGCATCTCCCGCTCGGAGCTGTAATGCTTATTAATTCTGCGCCCATGCTCCCGGCTGAGGCAAATGTATTCCATCAGCCCAGCATTTAATTTAATTAGTACAGCTGGGCTCTCATTCTCCTCTCTGTGTCAGAGGCATTGTCAGCGCGTTCTGCCGTAACACAATTACTGATTGCTTTTAGATAGGCAGAAATATGATTAGGGTATTGGGTGACTGTATCATAAGCCTTATTAGATTCATTTGAAATCTGGAGATAAATAGGAAACTTTTATTTGCAGTGTAATGAGATTATGCTTATTAGGCCAAGGCCTCGCAACCTTTTGCAAAGAACACAGCGTATCGGTCGGATTAGACCCTGGAACTACACTTTCTGCTCTCGGCAGCTCTGAGCCGCCACACCGCCCAGTGCAGACTTAACCGTTGTCACACTGCACGCGGTGAGGATCACAGGCTCCCGGGGATCTTCTTCAGATAAAGGACAGGCGTTCCTCTTCCTTCTCCGAGGAAATACACCCATCTGGAAGGGAAAGAGGAGGGAATGGTATTAGAAGTATTTTGAAAAATCAATATCTGCACTAAAAGGAATTACTCTTTCCTGTGTATACACTTCAGTTGTAGAGGCTGGCATATGGTGGCCATCTCAAAGGCCCCAAGCTCAGTCTGTAGGTGTCCATCCTGCCTGTTATGATGACAGCAAGTGAGTCTCATGGCACTCCGTCTTCCCTCGCTAAGCATTCATCGGAGAGGCCTTGAGGCTCTGGTGTGGGTCGGCCTCCTACAAGCGCTCAGGATGCATGCCCAGGACGCATGCGCAAGAATGTGGCAAAGCTGTGCATGTGGCTACCACCTGTGTCACGAAGGAAGGTATAGGAATTAAGATGCAATATTTCCTGAGCGGAGTTGGGACCGCTGAAATCATTGGTTATAAAATATAGTACTTTCATATATAAGGAAAATTATAACCATTTTTGTTGGATATAAAAAAATCAGGGGACGATACATCGATACATAAATCTTGTTTTTAGAAAAAAGATCCAAAATGTAAAAATCTAAATTTGCAAAGTGTGCATCATTTCCCTGAGTCTTGTGGTCTCCTCTGCCCCCCTCCGTTTTTACCAGGTCACTCCCTACAGGAACATGATCTCAACCAAGCCAAGCGGGGCATTGCCACTCCTGTGAAAGTTTCTGTTAACTTAAAGGGAGGGGCATTTATTTATTTTTGTTATCAAGGTCTTTACTAGCATATATGAGTTGTGAACAACAATGGATTTCACTGTGGCATCTGTGTCCATGTAAATACTGTGTCTTGATTACCGTCACTTCCATTACCCTTCTTGTCACCTTCCCCTCCAATGATTTCCTTTTGCTTCCCTACTTTCATGTCGTGTGTGTGTGTGTGTGTGTGTGTGTGTGTGTGTGTGTGTGTGTGTGTGAGAGAGAGAGAGAGAGAGAGAGAGAGAGAGAGAGAGAGAGAGAAGAGAGAGACAGACAGACAGAAAAAGACCCAATGAATTAGGGTTACATATAGGAGTAATGTGGGATTCCTCTCTGTATGCTATCAATATGTTTTACTACCATTGGTTATTAAAGAAGCTGTTTCAGCCAGTGACTTAGTAAAGTAAAGCCAGGCGGGAAATCCAAACAGGAAGTAAGTAGGCGGAGTCAGAGAGACCCCATGTAGCCGTAGGCAGCTGCCAGTCAAAACCTTACCAGTAGGCCACAGCCTTGTTAGTGATTCACAGATTAATAGAAATGACTTAATTTAAAATGCAAGAGTTATCTAGAAATATGCCCAAGCTATTGGCCAAACAGTGTTGTAATTATTATAGTATCTGTGTGATTATTCAGGTCTGAGCGGTCAGGAAATGAATGAGCAGTCTCTGCCTACACAGGAGCATGGGTGAGGGTTATCTACAAGCACATGGGCACCTTAATGGTCATTATACTACTAAAGAAAATGTCTGTCTCCCTACCTCTCCATCAACTGCCAGCTGTCTAGAGGTCCTCAGGGAGGAATGGCCTTGTGCGACTCTCTCCCCAGCAGCAGGGAGCGTGTGTGTCTTAGTTAAATATGTGGCCAAGTGGAGATCTATAAGCAGAGAAACCTGTTCTGGCCACAATACAAAGCAAAGAAGGAGATGGAGGGGGGCTGGAGGTTGTGGGGTGTAGGATTTGTCTTATGAGAAAATGCTTTGGAAATAAGTCATGGGACCCCTCCAAGTGGGGAGCGTATATAGTGCCCCTAAGATGGTTCAATCTGTTTGGCAATTAAAGGAGGTTCAAATGTCAGGGCCTTGTGAGTTCAAGGTATAGATTCTGGAGGGTCCATCCGCACATGTCCCCACTGTCACCGGCCATCATGTCATGTGGCTTTGGATTCAAAGGTCCTGAGTGGTCCTTCTCATCTGCAAGTCATTGGTCATTCGTGACCCAATCAGATAACTCCTGTGAGGACACGTGTCCTTTCCCCCACATAGTCCTTGAGGGATTCTGAGTAGCACCATTTGCACTTGGCCTTGAATCAGCTCACGTGATGTTGAAGTTCAGAGAGGACAGAGGAGGCAAGAGTGAGCGACAACCCTGCAGCTCTGCACCAGAGAAAACAGCAGCAACCTTGCTGCCCGTGACTGGTGGGAGCCCCAAGCTGCCGCCCCTTCCCCAGCCTGCCAGATGTGCCTCCTCAGTCCTCGCAGGAAGTCCACGACTAGGGATTGCTGTCGTGCCCTGTTAGGAGCCTGAGACATGAGTACAAGAACTGGATTATAGTTCATGAAAACTTAAAAGGTATCTTTAAAAGAAACTAAATAAAAGAAAGTTGCTTTTATCACTGTAGGATTACCCATGTGTTTGGTCAGTGTGAATCCTGGGGCTGGGAAAGGGGGGATTAGAACCGAGGATTCCATGGCCAGGGGTCTTCACGTACTCAGTTGTCTTGCTTTAAGGAAACTTCGGAAGTACATTGTCACCAATGTTGTGGAGACAAGAAGGAGGTTTGGTAAACTCCCAGAGCCCGATCCCTATGCAGAGACAATGGCACTAAGTCAAAATGTGCATGTTCATGGGAGGTAGAGGCAGGAGGCCTAGGAGTTCAGGGCCAGGTTCGGCTGCATAGCTCATTCCGGGTCAGCCTGATTTACAAGACACCTGCGCCAAAAACGAAAGCAAAAAGACATGCTCTGCACTAAGCTCCCTCAGGCATGGGTCTGGGTTATTTTGTGAATCCATTCTCCTCTGAACAGATCTGGCCACAGACTCGCTCTGTGTCATGAATCTGGAGGTCTTCCAGGATGGAGGAGGCTCGCTGACACCTGGCTGTGGCGCAGGCTCTAATCACCTTCCTGTGTTCTGCAGAGGTTAAAGGGAAGTGCCATAGAACCAGCAAGTGTATAGGGATGCCAGTCCGCAGAAGTGAATGTGGATGCCCATGGCTGTGACTCTGAGGATGGGCTCAGAGAAGGCTTGGACCCTTCCAACCCTTCCAACATGGGAACAGGGAGGTGGTGTCGGTGGGGACAGTTGTTATACCCTGTGCTCTCCCTGATTGCTCTCCACATCCAAATCCCCCCCAAATGTCTTTAAAGTCGGTCATTAGATTAGACCACCCTGTGGCAGTGTGACCTCTGCCAGCTTGTGCCACCTGCCAAGAGCTGTGTCCCCCAACCCTGAGCCACCGTGTGTCGTGGTTGACCCAGGGAAGAGCAGATCATATTCTGCACACAATGCTGACCGTCACACAGAATAGATGGCTGCACCTGACGCTTCCTGTCACCCTCTCAGCAGCTGCGAGCGGAACAAGCTGAGGCTCATCCCCGGGATTCAGTGTCGGGGCAGTCGGCTTGGCTTTGCCGTAGAAGTATTTAGCTGCGTGTCATCATTTTTCCCAGTGAATCAGACAACAAGCTTGCTCTGTTGCTGATCCAGGGAGTGGCCTTGTGGTGTTTCTGTAGAATCAGGACCCAGACTGCAGCACACATGATACCTGGCTTGCCAAGGGCATCAAGGGTAGCCTGGAAATTGAACAGGACTTTGGACTTGGCGTTCAGACGGATGCCAAGATAGGGCTCTTGATGCTCAGCATGCTGATTCTGCTGCCTGCCTGACTGAACAGTGAGGCTGCCAAGGCATCTCCCACCTCTTGGTGAAGGGCATGCCTATTGGATCCACCTGACACCCTGGGAGGACCCAGTCCCTCTCCTACTTTCCAGTCTTTACCCATGCCTGTCATTTGAACATTTCAAATTTGCTTCATCAAAACTTAGCCCAGGTACATGTGTACATACACACACACATACACACATGTGTGCACACATACACATACACAAATAAATTCATATATACATACACACATATACACACAAACACACAAAAACACATACACACACACAGACTTACACACATAGACCCACACATACACACACATAGAGACACACATACAGATGGATACATACACACTCAGACATACATATACACACACATATACTTACATATACAGACTCACACACACAGAGACACAAATATATACACATAAACAAACACATACTTACATGCACATACACTTATAGAGTCACAGAGACCCATACATATATACACACATAAACACACATTTACATACATACACATATATACTCACACAGACCATATATACACACACATACACACATACATAGACAGACACACAAACATACACAGACACAAACACATACACATGCATACAGACACACACACAGACATACACATAAACACATATATAAACACACTTATATACACATACACACATACATACAGAGTCACAAACACAGACCCATACATATACACACACACACTTACATACACCCATACATATGCATACAGATAGGTATATCATATATACACACACAGACACATACACACACATATACACATACAAACACAGACATACAGAAACATACACACATGTACAGACACACACATAGGCACACATGCATACACACATCATCATCATCATAGTAATAATAATAATTTAAGCAATACATTTAAAAGGAAAACAAGCATGGGGCTGGACGATGGCTCAGAGGTACAGAGCAGACAATGTACTTCAGAAGGTCCTGAGTTCTTATCCCAGCTCCCACACTTGGGGATCATGACAGATTGCAGCTCCAGTTCCAGGAATCTGACATCCTCTCCTGGCCTCTGCAGATACCTGCACTCATCTGCACCAACCCACATACACAGACACACACATACTCACGCTTTAAAAAAAAAATAAACCTTAAAAAAAAAAAAGAGCACATCACCCAATCAGGCTGACTGCACAGCTCAGGGGACCTGAGAATGAGGAGCAAGTCCATCCAAGCCCTGCAGAAGGCAGGGCCACAGAGAGCAGAGGGGAACACGGAAATAGACTAACAAGCAAACTAAACATCTCCCCTCACTTCACAGTTCACATGTCCATCAAAACCTCACACAAGATGTCTCTAAATATCTGTCACTGTTATTTTCAAAGAATTCTCTAAGGGCTGGGACCTGGTTCCGTCCTGTAAGGAAGCTTGCACAGCAGGCGTGAGGACCTGAACTCAGATCCCAGCACCCTAGAAACAGCCAGGCAGCTACCTTTGCGGTTCATAGCAGTGCAAGGAGCTTGGGAAACACCGGGTCTCTCCTTTGAGTCTGGCTCTCTTTCAAGAAGGTGCTGCTGTTGCTCTCCAGGCCTGATGAAGTAAGTAGACTTTAGGGAGTGGCTTGTCCAGAGTCACACAGCTAGGGAACTGCGGAGGCCCCCTCTGAGCACGGCCACTTCAGACACTGCCATCAACGGCAGATAGGGTATCACCTCCTTCAGACATGGTGATGCCTCCGTTGACATAGACAATCACTGTGGACACAACAGTGGTCTCGGTAAGCATGGTGGCTCCCGGCGCAGTGTCCGCTGGGGACACACCGACAGTCACTTTATACATGGCGAGGTCGTATTTTCTTAGTGACATCCTTTGGAAACACTGCCGTGTCCGCTTTAGATGGTGGCAGGGTGAATGAAAGAGAAATCTAGTGTGGCATTTGAGGGTCTCTGGCTTTTCTCTATGTCTCTGTGTGTGTGTGTCTGTGAGTGTGGTGTATGTGTGTGTGTGTGTGTGTGTGTGTGTGTGTGTGTGTGCGTGTGTGTCTCTGTGAGTCTGGTGTATGTGTGGGTGTGTATGTGTGTGCGTGCACACACACACACGTGTGCATTAGCCATGGAGGCACACCAGCGGTCATGACTGAGGTGGCTGGGGCTTCCCTTTAGTTCCCCCCACCGAAGCAGGCAGCACCGCTATGACTTTCAGAACAGCCAGCACGCTAAAGCTCCGTGTAAAGGAGACCGCATCATTAGGTGCTAAGTACATGTTTATCACGAAATAAAAACAACTTTTATCTCTGGCCCTGTTTTACAAGAGCACGAGGAAAATAGTGACAGCCAGTCTTCCAGGATTAATGAACGTGTGATAATTGCTATATGTTTGCTTGGTGTGGATTCAAGGGTAAATCACAGCAGAAGTAATTAGATAATTATTAAAGTGTGCATTTCATCTGCAAGCCCCAGGGAATATCACACATGAGTTCGCTGGAGCCTCTTCTGCTTCCTGTTTTAAAAGCCGGTTGCTGCCTCTTCTGCCAGGCTGCTCATGGGAGAGCAGTGGCTTGGGATGGTGTCTTTGCCTCAGGCGGGCCGTGTCTGGCTCTGCTGATCTCTGCCAGGCTGCTTGAGGGTTCCTTCCCAGGAAAGCGTCAGCTCATTAGAGGGGGCCCTAGCTTGTCTGTCATCATCTTCTTTGGGATTTGTGATAACTGTTTTCTACAACTCCGCCCTAAGGCTAGAAAACAACGCATTTCCCATGAAAGGCTCCTCTCTTGACCCCCTCCTTCCAGATTCCGGAGCCAAAAGCCCCTTCAAGACAGAATGGCACCGTGTGATGGAATTTAGAAACTATACTTGAGAGTACAGGCTCGCTTCTGGGCCTGTCCTGAGAATATAGCCAGTAAAAGAAAATTACTCAAGAGCCCAGGCGGCTTTGATTTGTTCTTAACTCCCTGAGTCCTAATCCTGAGGTTTCCCTTCAGGCTACAGTGCGCCCGTGGCTATGTTTTCATCTCCAGAGGCGAAGGGTGGTTGGGTCGATATCAGGGATCCATCACCAGAGGACTCAAGCCCACATCCTGCTCCCAAATCCCGCACTGAGATGCAAAGAGATGTCATAAAGAAACTGATTTAGCAGAGCATCAAGTGGAGTCAGGGATTCAGCCAGTTCCCTTGCTCATTGGCACGCCATCCCTATGACACCTGGATGGAGACTTGGTAGAAAAGCCTTGTAATCTAAGTGGACAGGAAAAGCTCAAATGTGTAAGGACCATGTGAGAGCCAATGGCATCTTCCACCTCAGAGCCTAGAATTTCACTTTTCCTATATCTAGGCCCTGCGGTGATAAACAGGTCCTGTGACCTCCTTGGGCCTCTTATTCTCACCTGCGGCACAGGGCTAGAAGGGACACTTTGCCCAGTGTTCTTGGGGGAGTCAGTTTCAAGGTCTGTACCCAGAAAACCCCCAGTAATGGTGAGCCAGTCCTGTAGAAGCACCTCGGACGTCTCTAGAGCCATCAACTGCCGGAACAGGGTCCTCCTCCTCCTCCTCCCAAAGGAGGAACACTGTTGAGGCTGAGGCGTGGAAAGGGGCTAACAGGCACCACATCGTCTTTCTAGGGACCGCAGCACCATCGTCATGCACAGGGGCAGTCAGCCCCAGCTGCCTGACCCTTGACCTTCCTAGGAATATGAACCCCAGGCTCCTTAACAAATCTTACCACACCCTGCTGATCAACCTCATCTAGCGAGAAGTTAATCACGTACCCAGTGGGCACCAGGGTTTCTCTGTGACTTTGTAGTCCCCCGAAGAACCATAGAGCCGATGGCAAGAAGCTGGGACAAAAACTATATGTGTCTGACGTGAGAATGCCCACTAATTCTTACTGTTGGACATTTTTTGTTTTAAAGTCACCTAACCAAAGCAGGTTTCTAGGCACAAGACTCGGGTTTCCCAGCTCTCTCCACACTGGTATTCTTTTTTTTTATATTCTTTTATTTTTCATTCAAAAATTTACACTTTCTCCCCTTCTCCCAGTCCCCTCCCGCTCCCCCACTACCCCTCCTCCCTCCCCCTGCTTCCTTAAGAGGGGGCAGGGTACCCTGCCCTGTGGGAAGTCCA
>JAQHUG010000020.1:3367160-3379728 GCA_028555095.1 Dicrostonyx torquatus | reverse complement strand
GTGGTGCCTCCTTCCTGTGTTCCCTGTAGGCTCCTGGGTAGGTGGAACCTGCGTGGTGCCTCCTTCCTGTGTTCCCTGTAGGCTCCTGGGTAGGTAGAACATGTGAGTGAGTTGGGCCCTGCCTCCCTCCATGAAGGAATCTGGCCACACTGGCCTCAGATGCTAGAAAGACAGCTCCAGCCGTGGTTAAAAGGGGAAGTAGATTGCTTCCTCTACCAGGGACTGCCATGGGAACTGCTGGTCTGGGCCCCTCCTGGACACAGAATGGAAATCACTGGCTTTGCCCTCTCTGCTGTTCAAACACTGAGAGAGGACCAGAAGGAAGGATAACAGAGCCAACACGGGAACATTTGCTTTACACTCTGAGAAAGGCTCTCCAGAAATAGAGTAAAAGGGGTTCTGACAGGGAAAGGCGAGCACGCGCGTGTGCGTGTGTGTGTGTGTCATGTGTGTGTGTGTATTGTCTGTGTGTGTGACTGAGTGCTGTTTCTGTGTGTGCATGTGTGTGTCTGTGTGTGTCATGTATCTGTGTGTGTGACTGTGCTGTATCTGTGTGTCTGTGTGTCATGTGTCTGTGTGTGTTGTCTGTGTGTGTGCATGTGTGTGTCTGTGTGTGACTGTGTGCTGTCTGTGTGTGTCATGTGTCTGTGTGTGTGTTGTCTGTGTGTGCATGCATGTCTGTGTGTGTGTCTGTGTGTGTCATGTTTCTGTGTGTGTGTTGTCTGTGTGTGTGCATGTGGTCTGTCTGTGTGTGTGACTGTGCTGTCTCTGTGTGTGTGCATATGTGTGTCTGTGTGTGTGACTGTGTGCTGTCTGTGTGTGTGTCATGTGTCTTTGTGTGTGTTGTCTGTGTGTGTGCATGTGTGTCTGTGTGTGTGACTGTGTGTTGTCTCTGTGTGTGTGCATATGTGTGTGTCTGTGTGCTGTCTCTGTGTGTGTGTCTGTGTCTGTGTGCGTGTCTTTGTGTGTGTGTGTGGCGGGACAGGTGTATACAGAGGCAGAAGCTCCAGGAAGAACTCTCGTCCCAGCACAATCACTCGGAGGGAGCACCCGGACCCTGAGGCTCCACCCTGCTAAAGCACCCACTTCTCCATTCCAATCACTACACTGAGTTTCGATGGCATCAACACCCACCCTTCTTTTGAGAAGACATAAACAGCAAAGGGAGAAATGTGTGGGTGAGAAGAGGAGGTAGGGAGTGGCTGGACTCACACCTAGTGGGTGGCACAAGCAGGGGTGGAGACAAAGTGCCCGTCATCTGTGAAATTTACCCAAGAATAGCCTCCAAACAGCCTGAACACTTGTTCTACATGCCCCAGTCCTCCCTGTTACCCCAGTGCGTGTTCAGTCCCCCTACAGGACTCTGGAGCACTACTCAAAAATGTCTGTCTTGTCATGAGCACAAGCAACCATGGCACAGGGCATCAGGTGCCAGGGGGTTTGATGCGAACTTTGGGCTACTTGGAGATCATCTACAAGGGTAAAGTCTATATAAGGAACTGACCTGCTAAGCCACACAGGAGGACAAGGTCCCCCTGGGTGGGTCCTGGGGATGATGATGCCCCAGGGTGAGCCCTGACAGACAGAACCACAAAAGAGGACCATCCCTGGAGAGAGTGTCTTGGTGAGCATGCCCTGGCTTGCCCCAAACTCACAGATATGGGATTTGATATGGGATTCCCCTCTGTATGCTGTTAATATGATTTATCACCATTGGCTAATAAAGAAGCTGCTTTCAGCCAATGGCTTAACAGAGGAAAGCCAGGCAGAAAATCCAAACAGAGATGTAGAGAGAGAGCAGGCAGAGTTAAAGAGAAGCCATGTAGCCACCACAGGAGACAGATGCTGGACACCAGACAGAATCTTACCGGTAAGCCACAACCACGTAACAATACATGAATTAATAGAAATGGACTAATTTAAGATATAGGAGCTAGCCAATAAGAAGCACGAGATAAAAGGCCACGGTCTTGTAATAATAGAGTGTCTGTGATTATTTTGGGTCAGGGCAACAGGGAAACAAACGAACAGCCTCAGACTACACCACCTGCCCCTCCTCCCATGTGCTGGGGTGGGATGAAAGTCATAAACACCGCACTCCCCCTGTAAGTACAGTTCGTTCCTAATCGGTAGCTGGGGAAGTCGAGGCATGGGGTGCTAATGTGGCCAATTATCTCAAAGCTGTAAGCAGCAGGATGGTTTGGCAAGGAAGAGCTCCAAGCTTGTCTTTTACTGCCCCAAAGCCTCTCGGGAGCGGCACTGTTTAGAGACACCTCCTACTGTCAATCACTGCCCTCATGACTGTGAGCTTTTCTCTATCCTGACTGCGCCAATGCCTTCCCTTTCTGTAAGGGGTCATGGGTAACACCCACCACGGGCATCCACGGGTGCTCACCTTCACGTCACCCGAGGTCAGCTTGCTCTCACTGCCTGGCCTTGGTGTCAGATGGCTCTTCTTCGGTCATGTTACCTGATATCCGGAGCTCACCCTGGACAACAGACTTTACACCTTCTCCATCTCAATTTCTGCATCAAACTAGGTAGCTTTCTTAAAAAGATAGAACGCATTGATGGATTGGTTGATCGATTTAGAGAGAATTTGTGTGTGTGTGTGTGTGTTCGTGCGTGCGTGCGTGTGTGCACATGCCATGGTGCACACATGGAAGTCAGAAAACAACTTGCAGGAGTTGGTTCTTTCCTTCTACTCTGTGGGCCCCTAAGCGCAAACTCAGGTCACCAGGCTCTCGGGTAAGTGCTTTAGCCTTTACTGGCGGAGCCAATCTATTGACCCCAGACTGCAACCTTCTTACAGGAAGGGACTGTTCCTTTGCCTCTGTGTAACTATTTCCTGTACAGACATCTGGACTTCCAGGTCTGGGCAGAAAGATGCCTGTTCGTCTTATTCACATCTACAGCCATGCTCATCTGGTCCTCGGGAAATACTCGGGGAGCCTGGGACTCCTGAGAGCCATCCTGCACTTGGTCACCTGCCTAGCAAGGCAGATAGAGAGCTGCCACGGTGTCCACCTAATTCTTCTGTTTCCTGCAGCCCTCTTCCCTTCTGGCCTTGTTCCTGTCTCACCACTGCCATGGAGACTGAAGAGCTCCATCCGCCCACAGTGCTGCTCCAGCCTCTCCAGCCTCTTGGCTTGCTTGGCATTGGAGCTCAGAACCCTCCCATCTGGAGCATGCCCTCTTTGATTCGCTTTTCGGCTGAGGAGCTCTGTGAAGCCGGGAACCGTTTTCCAGTTTTTCACCTGCGGTGGTGCCTACCTAGATCCTCTCCTGGTGGTCCACCACTGCTCCAAGCTCACATGGGATTATCAGAGGTTGCCCTACTGTGTACATGTTGACCATCACCATGTGTTCTGTTGAGGTGATTGTCTGTCTGTCTGTCTGTCTGATCCATTTGACTGCCGTCTTAAAAATCAGGTCTTATTTACTCTTATATTCCTGAAGCTTAGGAACATGGTTATAAGCCATGAGTGCTTGGTGTTTTCCTTAATGGAGAGAGCTAATGAACAAATGACTGACTGACTGACTGACGAATGAATGAATGAATGAATGTGCGAAGGCAGCTAACCATCCCTAGAACTGATAAACCGGACCAGTGATGTCAGCAAAAGAGAGCTGAGTGACTTCCATGGCAAATACTGGGAAGGGTTGCAGGGGAGACCCTCAGACTCTCAGAACCCAAAGAACTAACCAACCAACAGGTTTTCAGCTACCAGCATGGAAGGTTAGGTGCCACCAGACAGGGATCAAGAACTGACCATGTATGGTGATGCCTTGAGGCAGAGGCAGGCAAATCTCTGAGTTGAAGCCAGCCTGGTCTACAAGGCTAGTTCCAGGACAGTTATAGAGGAAAACGATGTCTTGAAAAACAAGCAAGGAGGAGGAGGACAGGAAGGGGGAGGGGAGGGAAGGGAAGGGAAGGGAAGGGAAGGGAAGGGAAGGGAAGGGAAGGGAAGGGAAGGGAAGGGAAGGGAAGGAAGGCAAAGCCGAGACCAGAGAGCCACCCTCCAACCCCAATGAGCACTTTGCTTGCATTAGCCTCTGACTCAAAGCCTGAGAACCTTTGAAACCCATATTCACTGTTCCCAAACTGCCTGAACCCAGAGTCACAAGTTCCCTGTCCTACAGCTTCCATGTAGGGCTACAGTGCTAAGGAGAGTGTTTTCACCCTTTTCTTGAATGTTCCTTGACACCTAGAGCCCTGTTGACAAGAGGTAGAATCTAGCATGGAGTGGACAGTTTTCCTCATCCAGCCTCCCGTGGTTGGGATCTTGGTGGGGGCCACCAGCTATGTGCAGTTTTAAATGTTGGTGGACCATTGTACCTCAGTCTGCTCGAAGATCCCTCCAAGGCACCGTCTGAACTCAGCCTCCCTTTACCTCTGTTGAAGGTCTACCCTTTGAACTGAGGGGTGCCCAAAGTTCACCCAATGACGGACTCAATTTTAACCCAAGACCAGCTCTCAGCCTCAGTTCCTTGCCTTGCAAGGCCCTTGTACAGAAAGGTCATCCTTTCTTCCTGCAGTCCATCAGCACGGACTTCCCCAGCTCCTCAGCTCATGATCTCCACAGCTCCATCTCCTTGATTGGTCTGTCATCACTTCCTGACTGTAACCATCTCCCTGTATTTCTCCAGCCTCCCCTCCATAGGAACCTTGGTAATGCCCATCTTCTCCGTCACCCTCAAACAGTTCAGATCCACAGCTAGACTCCACTCGCACCTTGGCAGCAGCTCCTGGCACCTCTCTCAGACATCAGACTGACCTGAGAACTCCACCATGCACCAAGCCTCTCTGTCTCATCTGTTGCTAATGACAACCCCATCCTGACCAACTTCCCTGCTACTCTGCTTACCTGTTCTGGAAGCAGTTGCCTCCCTGGGCTGGCAGACAGCCTTGCCATGGGCCAGTGTGTGGTTTTCCCATCAGAGACACTGGCTCCATGAGCATCTGACGCCAGCGGTCTCACAGTGCCATCTCCACAGCCTGGATTACAGGCACAAACCAAGTTGTTCAATTAAGAACATGTGGAGAATTCAAGAAAAAATACTGTTTATGTATATACATATATATATATATATATATATATATATATATGTCAATCAGTAGAGATTAAATTACCTATTAAGCTTCCTAGATCCTAAGCCAGGGTTCTTTCACATGTGTGGAGAGCGGCCTGGGATTGAACCAGGGGCAAGCAGAGTGTTCCCCATCACTGGGATCTGCTCTGCAACCCCAAGACCGTCTGCCCCCTCACTCGTTTCTTCTGGGAAGCAGGAGACACCCCAGCACTACTCTTGGGGAAGCCCACCCTGGATTCTCTTGCTAAGGAATCCTGCTGTTAAAATGAGCCATCATGCTCCCTTCCTAGACCAGCATCATCTCTACTATATTCTACATAAATTCTTACCCTTATGTCCACAGGCAAGTGTAGCTCCCACCCCTTATCAACCAACAGATGTCATTACTAAAAGTCACAATCAGTCAAAATGCAGAGACCATGGGGTGTCTGTCTCTGGTTGATACATTTACAGTAATAACCCCTAGACCCAAGGCTCAGAGAACACTGTGGAAGGAGGGGGTGGGAATTGTGTTAAGAGCCAGAGGACCAGGTCTGCTGCCATGAGATGGTCTCATCTAGAAGAGAAAGGACATGAAGGGGTCGGTGGGGAGGAGAGAGTAGATCTGGGAGAAATTGGGGAAGCAGGGATGAGGAGTGACTATAACCAAAATACACTATACGAAAATTTCAAGTAACTAATATTATATTATTTTTGGTATGACAAGCTGTCGCAACAACCTTGGGTGTCCACACCAGTGTGCTAGAGCTGTGTCACTTTCTGAATTTAAGTCAAACAAACTCATGTGACTGGTGGCCCCAGCCGTGGGCAGCTGGACACAGAGCACTTGTATCACCATAGAAACTACTGCGAAAGCTCAGCTCTAAATATTTGATGACCTTGAATGAGTCTCTGTCTATTTGGGGGATAACAGAAAGGAAGTTACAGAGGAGAGGAAAGGGAAGGAAAGAGACATGCTTGTTATACACTGTTTTCCTCTTTTGGCTTTCTGGGGCCCACTATCCAGCTCCCAAATAAATCACACGTGGAGGCTTATTCTTAGGTATGAATGTCCGGCCTCAGCTTGGCTTGTTTCTTGACAGCTTTTCTTAAATTATCCCAACTACCTTTTCCTCTGGACTTTTTCCTTTTTTTACTTCTGTATATCTGACTTTTAGTCCTGCTCCATGGCTGGCTCGGTGGCTGGGCCCTAGCATCCCCTTCCCCTTGTTCTCATTCCCTCTTCTCCCAGAGTTCTCCTTCTATTTATTCTCTCTGCCTGCCGCCCCGCCTGTCCTTGCTCCTGCCTCGCTATTGGCCGTTCATCTCTTTACTAGGGACCATCAGGTGTTTTAGACAGGCAAAGAATCACAGCTTCACGGTTAATCAAATGTAGCATAAACAAAAGTCACACACCTGAAAATAATATTCCCCAACATATGGCGTCTTCTTACACCATGATTGCACATGGACACATTTGTGGCCAAGAACAGCAGGGAAGCCACTGCATCTGCATACTGCCCTGTGGGACTCACAGTGAATCATCCCCCAAATGCACAGCCTGGGCAGTAGTGGAGAAAATGGTTGTCACTGACAGAGAGAACTCTGGCCTCACAGTCCACAGTGAATATGGTAGGATTCGATTTGGGTCCTGTGGAATAACCACGATAGGATGGTGACATGGTGAGTTGATGGCACCTTCAGCTCTTCCGCTCTCACCAAATGTCACTGCCACTGTGGGTTTGAGATGTCTTTCTCTGCCTGTGTTGAACCCTTCAGCAGACTGACCACATCCTCCTCATTCTTATCCTGCAGCCCAACCATCCGTGTAGACATACTCACCCCATCTCCCACGGGAGCAATCTCAGTGGCCCTTGTCTCCTCGGCCTTCCTGTGGTCAGCTCTACTTCCCACAACATGGCAACAGAGATCTATCCATCACAGTCTGTATTTGCTACATACGGGGCAGTGTGGCAGAGGCTTGCAAAAGGGCATGGAGGACAACCTACTGAACTTTCACCCCACCCAGACTCAGATTGAACCGGACCGCACCACCACACTTCAGGGTCACCCCACACTGCCCCGCCCCCAGCGCTCTTCTCCCTGCAGGGCCTCACTCTAAGGCTCATACTGGGCTTTCTAAAACGGACTGGCAAGTGTTCTATGTGTTTGGCCTGGAGGTTGATGATGAACCCCCTCACCACGTGCAGTCATTACCTCGCTGCTGTCTGCTCGTGTGTAAAAACACTCTACACAGCTTCTAGAAGGTGTTAGCAGCAGCTGTTGAAGAATTGCTGAGTGGGGAGTAAATGTAAATTTTTCTTTTAACAATAAAAAAAATATGGAGGGGAAAAAAAAGGAAGGAGACAATGCTCTTAGCCGCTGAGCCATCTCTCCAGTCCCTCCAGGCCAAAAAAAAAAAAAAATTGCTGAGTCACAGTGATGGCTATTAAAAGCCTTTCTCAAAACAACGGGGTGCTGCAACACTGGGGGGAAACCTCTACCCAAGCCAGCAACAGTCTTTCCCAGCCTCGTCTTAAGGAGAAAGCATGCCACACCTACAAAGTGACCCCTCAGCGCAGCTGTGGGACAGTAAGAATTGAGACGGTGTCCCTTTGGAATCTGCAATACAAACCCCATCTTTGGAACCTGGCACACGAAGGTTCAGAGTCGGATCTGTCATCTCAGAGACCTGATTAAGTTTCGCCTCCCAAGGGCTTCGTACCCCTTGGGAGGAAAATGTCTCTCGTGGCACCTAAGTGAACCTGGTTCACAGTTGAACAATCTGATACAAGCATAACCTTCGAGTGAGAACTCACGAGAAGATGAACTGCATCACCTGCATCACCTCCTAAGACGCTCGCCAAGGCCTGCAGCCTGCAGCCTGCCCGAGCACGTGCCTCCCTTTGGTTTTGCATAAGTGATTTATTATTTGGGTCGTCGTTGAGAAGTGAGCTTCTTGGCCCTGACGCAGCTCTGAGTTTAACAGGACATTTCACAGCCTGACTGCGTATGAACCAAGACCAGATAATGCCTGGTCATCGGGAATCAGCCTGTGAAAATGTCTCTGTACTCACGGCCCTCATCTCAGAAAAGAAATGTTTTGAGCTCTTGTGCGGGTATGCAATGCAGAAGCGTATTATGAGAAGCTTTGTTAGGAATTTACAGAACCGGGCGGTGGTGGTGCACGTCTATAATCCCAGCACTCAGGGAGGCAGAGGCAGGCGGATCTCAGAGTTTGAGGCCAGCTTGGTCCACAGAGTGAATTCCAGGACAGCCAAAGCTACACAGAGAAGCCGTGTCTCGAAAAAACCAAAAGAAAAAAAATAAATTTACAGAAAAGTAGAAATTTGAGGAAACAAAATTAATGCTGTGGGGGTGGGGCGGACGACCTACTCCCAGAGAAGTTGGGAGGCATTCCCAGTGGAAGAAAAAGCTGAATTTCTTTTGTCTGGGTGTTTTATAATAAAGTTGGACAGAGGCTGAGAAACCATTTATTGAGATTGGCTGATTCTCTGGGCTTTCATAGGCTGAGTCAACAGAGGGCCCACATGCTCTATGAATGCCCCTAAAAGAGAACCAGGGAGACGATCACGTAGCGTTCCGTATGACGCACACAGCTCGGGGTCGTTGAAGTCCCCCTGTGTCCATCTCTGACTCAGCTCTGACACTGAACATCTGCTAATGTCGTCACTTGTCAGCCTTACTGCTCTCCAACATCGCAGCCTCTCAAGCGCTGTTAATTATACTAAGATCTCTTTGTTGCCGTGTTCGCGTGGTCAGCTTTCATGGTGATTGCCAAGGCAGAGAGTCACTCTATCCCAGCCACCACGAAGAAGCAACAGAGAAGTCTACTCTGTATTTATCTGAACAGTGGTCTGGCGTGATCTGCTAGGTTGGACCTTCCTGTTAGAAGCCACCTCACAATCCCGTCTATCACAATTAGCGGCATTGGAAGTAAGAATATGTGGATGGTAAGAGTGCCGTCGGTGTGGAAAGGGTTGGGGGACAGCCAGCCTGCCGTCACTATCCAAGAGCCCCGTCCCTCCTCTTATCCTTCTAGCTGGGTTACCTCTCACCCAGCCTGCAAGTCCTTTTATTCCTCTTCTTCGGGGTTCCAGACTCTCCATGGTAACCCTTGGTCTTCCCTCAACCCCAGCCTTCTGTGCTTGCTGCAACACATGTGAGCCCCTTGCAATTGTCACTGTGGCCCTTGTCCCTTTCTACATCTTCTAGAAAGGTCCTGCATCCCTACCTACTCTGCAATGGGCAAGTGCTCACTCGAACATGCGAGAGAAGACATGTGTAAACTATACATGGGAACAGCGTGTTTCCTTTAACTGACACAGGCACCCGCTCTTTGGAAAGAGGGCCAGTCTCTTTGCCACATTTATATCTTCATCTTTATGATGAAAGGCCAGATCCTTATTCTTTGTCAACTAACCAAATCATCAGTTTCTTGCAGAAAAATGTGTGAGCCTCATCAAGGATGTATTTATGTCTCCAGCTTACCAAAGTGACAACAAATTAGAGCTATAAAAATGACAGGAAGCCATTAATTTTGGTTGAAGCTGGCGGACAAAAACATTCTCTGCGAAGAAACAGTGAAACTGAACTGGAGGCTGGGGTGGAGACTGAACCCTCACAAGTCGCCACTTTATCTCTTTCCAGGAGGAGGAACTGTGGGAATCTGGCCTCTCGGGTAAAGTTCCGCCCTGAGGGAGGCTGGGCTGAAATAGAGAGAGAATTCAGGAGCATCACCTGAGAGCTGGCGCAGGAGGAAGGTGAAGGTTGTCTGGTAACACTAGAGCTGCAGTCCAGCCCCTTCTAGCCTACCATACCTGTGGAAAGAGGCCCGAGGAAGATTTGCCCCAAACACCCATGAACGTGACCGGGTTTGGAAACGTGGCCTTCGCAGGCGCCATTGCGTGTGCTGAAGTCATATTGTGGGAGAGCTGGTTCCAATCCATCATGGCTGGTGTCTTTAGGAGACTAGAAAAGCCACCCCAAGGAAGCTGACCATGTGGAAATAGATGGACTTAAAGAAAACCATGTGACAGAGGGCCAAGGGCCAGAGAGATGAGCCAGGAGGCACCAATGACCAAGGACATCATCAGAAGGTAGAATAGGCCAGGAAGGATGCTGATGCTACAAGGGTCACAACCTTGCTCACCTCAACCCCAGAACTCTTAGAGAGTGCGTCCCTGTGTTTGAACTCACAAGATGCCACACTGTCTTACCTCAGCCCTCCCCAGAGGGACCGGAGGAAGTTGGGGGTGGGGGTGAACAAGCCTACAGATGTGCCTGCAGGTCATGTTCTTTCAAGTGTGTAAAATCACACATGTAAGAGGGAGGAGTGGGGCCAGGCGGGCGGTGGTGTTGCACGCCTTTAATCCCAGCACTTGGGAGGCAGAGGTAGGTGGATCTCTGTGAGTTGGAAGCCAGCCTGGTCTACAGAGTGAGTTCCGGCACAGCCAGGGCTACACAGAGAAACCCTGTCTGGAAAAACAAAACAAAGAAGGGACAAGGGGAGGGATCAAGGACAGTCAATGTGGTAGAAGACATGTTTCCTTTTCTTTTCTTCCCATAGCTCTATTTAGTGTTGTCTCACAAACTTTTGTTAAGGCCAATTAAATACGCAACGAGTTAGAGAGATGGTTCAGTGGTTAAAGGCACTGGCTTCGCGTCTGGGGGACCCAGGTTCAATTCTCAATGTCAATATGGCAGCTCCCAACCATCTGTACTATACTCCAGCAACCAGGGGATCCGATGTCCTCTTCTGGCCTTGGAGGGCACCAGGCACACCTGTGGCGCACAGACACACATGCAGGCAAAAGACAATACACACCAGATTTAAATTTATAAAAAGAAAGAAAATGTGCAAAATTCGCAGACGGGGCCCGTTTGTGGATGTTGGTGACCACACTGCCGCCCGCCTCTGTGCTCAGCGGCACTGCTCCAGTGAAGTCCCAAGTGGAGGCGGAAGTCACAGTTGCTCTTCGCCAGGCCGGTCGAGCTGTGTATCTTCAGAAGACTGCTTGAGTCTGTCAGCCCTACCGCTGCCCTGCTGGAGCGTCCTTCCACACCTTCCTTCTAGGAAAAGGTCACCATTACTGTTTCAGCTGCTTCTCCCCTCATCTCTGCACAGACTCTAAGGAAGTTGTGCTAGTGTTCACAGTGCGAGCCATGGCTCTTTGTCACGATGGCTTCGGGATACCCTTCAGAATACCCCATCTCACCGTTTCTCTCTTTAGCTGCATCTAATTCGGTCTTCAGCCTGTCCAGTGAGTCTCCCTTTGACACAGGGTCTCATATAGCCCAGGCTAGCCTCAGGCTTACTATGCAGCAGAAGACCTTGGACTTCTGATTCTCCTGCCTCTACATCTCGGCTGCTGGAATTACACTTGTGTACCATCACACCGGCGCTGTGCCGTGCTGGAGTAGAACCGGGGTTTCACGCATGCCAAGTGCACACTCTGTCACCCGAGCCATATCCCCAGCTCCTCTGTGAATTCCTCATTGTGCGATCCTATTTTTCCCTTCAAATTTTTAAATTTTATACACAAATCGCAAAGCCCTCTTAACATGGTTTTCCTGTCTGGGTCACAACGGTTCTGATTTTAGCATCTCTTGCTCCTGATCACTCTCCATGTTCTGTCTCTTTGTGTCTGACGATCTTGGACCATGAGCTCATGACATACATCTTCAGAGTAACTGAAATCACGTGAGGTACAGGACTGTGTCTTTCTTGAAGGGAACTCTTTATGCTTCTGTGGTGCACCTTGAGAAGTAGTGACCTGAGACCAGTTGTTCTCAAAGTCTAGACTTGAAGTTTTCCTCATCAGCCGGGACCAGGATTCTGGACCTGAGTGTTGCTAAACATACCAGGACCCCTACTCCTGCAGTACAGCTCTGCAGGATGCAAAGTCGACTAAAGCTGGGGTCCCTTTTAGCAAAGCCCTCAAATTCCACAGCAACTTCCATGGTCCAGGTTTCAGCCACTATTTTCCAGGCAGTGCCCAAACCCCAAATGGCCCCGTATTCCAGGCTCCTGTCTCTGGACTCAGACCTCCAGATTTTAGGGCAGTCATTTTCAACAATATTGTTAATTCCCTTGATGCTAAGCTGGGGCCACCTATCATGCTTGAAAGACAATGCTCTACATAGATGTAGATATAGATGATATGGATATAGATATAGATATAGATATAGATGATATAGATATAGATGATATGGATATAGATATGGATATGGATATGGATATGGATATGGATATAGATATAGATATAGATATAGATATAGATATAGATATAGATATAGATATAGATATAGATATAGACATAGACATAGATGATATGGATGATATGGATATAGATATAGATATAGATATGGATATAGATGATATGGATATAGATATAGATATAGATATAGATGATATGGATATAGATATAGATATAGATATAGATATAGATATAGATATAGATATAGATATAGA
>JAQHUG010000020.1:3353452-3366755 GCA_028555095.1 Dicrostonyx torquatus | reverse complement strand
GATATAGATATAGATATAGATATAGATATAGATATAGATATAGATATAGATATATCTCAGCAAGAAAGGGTTTTTATTGAACACCACCCAGTGAAGAGGCAGCACATGCTTTAGTTGGCCTACCATCTGCTGGTAGGGACCAGACTTACCAGGATGGTGAGGGGATCTGCTTACGGATGGGTACAGATGTTGGCAAGCCATGCCTCTTCACAGGTCAAGTGTTCCTTGTTGGGGGGGATTACCTCTCCGCAGGGGACTTTGAGCTTGGGACATCAGAAGTCCGCCAGCTGGGTGAGCAGCCTTTGTCTGAGCAGGGCCAGTCAGTTCGTAGCTGGCCCCTGGCAGGTTCCAGCTCATCTCAGCAAAGCTCCCTCACGGAGCTGCCCGTCTGCCTAGTTTGCCTACTTTGTTGCTTTAAATTTTCATTTTGTTGAGTTTCCATTTGCCTGGCTTCTTGGAGTGCCCTCTGTGGGACAGTTATTGGGAGCTACCCTGTCTGCTCTTCTTGGTAGTAACTCTTCCTTCAGCAAGAAAGTCAAGTGTGGATAAAGCCCTACTTACAAATATTTCATTTAGAAAAATTCTCCCAGAGCCCTTTCAGGTGTTCCCAAGCGACGGTGGCTTCAGGTACAGCGCTCTGTGCTCTCCCACAAGTCATATGCCATCATCTGTGTAACAAAGAGAAGAGAATTGTGACCTGGAGATACCTAATAGTTCAACCCAGGGCATGGGATGGAAGGGGTGCCCCTTTGATTCGAACCCAGGCTGAGCGCCTGGGAAGACTGCCATCTCTTCTGTAAGCAGAGAAAGTTGACCCCAAGCTGAGCATCAGCTACAGCCAGCCAAGAGACCGGCAAATCAAATAGGTTCTCGCTGCCTATTCCGTACAAATGACTTCAACCATAAAACTTGACAGCTTCTAACTAACGGCTGGAGAGATCCAGAAAGAAGAGGAGTCAAATTCATTTGAGGCTGATTGTCTGAGGTCTGCGGCTGCTTCCCCGCCCGTAACAGTCTTCCATGGATTTGTACTGTGTGTTTCCACGCCCCTCCTTTCTCCAGCAGCGTCTATGAAGGAAGTGTCAGTGCACTTGTCTGTTTATTTTAGGAAGTCTATAGGCTTGAAAGCCGGTTTCAACTTTTTAATCAGAGAACCTAGTTCGGCCTTTTCTCTCAAGGACAAAGCCTCATGGGATGGCAGTAAGTAAACAGGCACTGAAAATGTAAATATTTACGTGCTGGGCTAAGGGAGAAAGGATTCTGACCCCGAAATAACTCGGGAATTGTCTTAGATAGTGGGCTTGGAAGACTATCATAATGCATTTTATCATTATTTTAAAACATAAAACCATGAATCTTTGTGTAAAATGCTGAGCTTAAGCACACATTCCAGAAAAGCATCAAAAACAATAATTAGAAATTTTTATTCCCTTCTGTTTGGGGATCCGTTGATGAGCCTCCACAAAGCAGCATGCTGCACAGACTGTCGCTAAAACTCTTTCGGGAAATACCAGACTCCGAGGAAAATCTGAAAACCTGCTGGAGAGCCACGTGGCTTCTTCCCTGTAGGGATTCAGGCTGTAGAGGGACCAGGAGTCCGGTCTCCCATCAGCTCCAGCCACTGAACTGCTGGTCGCGGGGTGTTTAATTTTCAAGATGCAGAGTTCAAAGGGCACCCCCCTGAATGGCATAGAGAGGATATTAAAAAGCCCTGTAATCGTACCAATAAAAAAGAATATCCAATCACATACCCGTTATTCTTTAAATGTGAGCAAATTTGTCTACATGAGCCAAATAAGACTTAGTTCATCATTGGCTGTTTAATATAATAGACTGTCATGGTTAATGACTAGCTGTCATATAAAACAGATACTTTCAGATTTTATATACATGGATGGAAGATCTTCAGTTTCTGAGAGTATTCCAGGACCATCTAGCAAAAGGGTGGAGAGCACAGCTGGGAGGGAATGAAACCTTTGTAAATGCATCTCGTCAGGAGAGGATGAACGAGCTGTGTGTGTGCATGCATGCCTGGCATATACATGTGTGTGCATATATATTACACATATACATTTGTGTGAGTGCATATGCCCACATATTCATACACACATGTACACACATCCATATATGTGTATACACACATGAAAACATGCATATACCTATACATGCGCACATATAGATACATACATGTATAAGGCTGCAGGCAGACAAACACACACATATATGCAATATACATGCATGCATACATAATGTGGTAGGTAGGATGAGAATAGCCCCTGTAGGTCAGATACTTGAACACTTGATCCCCAGTTGGTGGATTACAAAAGAGTGGCCTTGTTGGAGGAGTGTCACTGGGGATCAATTCAAGTACCCTCGATCACCCATGTATGGCCCTCGTATAGCTGGGTGGCTCCTCCTGGAATGTCTCAGCAAGAATCCCAGTGGCAGCCATGCAGCATGGGGAGACTGACAGCATGACACCAGGTCCCACTGGTGCAACTTACTCCCAAGGGGCTCACAGACACTGAATGTGTCCTGCCCCTACACCAAGACATGCCACAATGCACCTACCCCAGCCCACCAAAGAAGCACCATCCTATGCAGGAATGGGACTGTCTGCTATGCAGATATCAACACAGAAACACGAGAAACATAAGAAAAACAAAGGAGCACGAAATCTCCATAGAGGTTAGCAACAGACACCAAAGAAAAGGAAACAGATAAGTTCTTTGGAATGTAATTAAAAATTATTTTTTTAGAAGGGAACCCGACAAGATACTAGACAATACAGACAGTTCAGTGAATTCTGGACAAACTTCACACGCAGTGTAAAAATGCAGTGGAGACGGAGCACAGAAACGAATCCATCTTAGAACTGGGCGAGGGAGATGGCTTGGTTGGCAAAATGCCCACTGAACAAGCATGAGGATCTCAGCACAACCTAGGAACCCAGGTAAAAAAAAAAGCCAGGTGCAGCATTGAGTGTTTGTAATCACAGTGCTGAATAGGAGGGAGAGGTAGAGCCTGTGGTCTCAGGAGTCCTAAGTCAGTGAGAGACCCCATCTCAAAACAAACAAAACCAGGCCGTGGTAGCCCCTGCTTGTTATTACAGCACTCAGAAGGCAGAGGCAGGTGGGTCTCTGTGACTTCGAGGCCAGCTTGGTCTACAGAGTAAGTTCCAGGACTTCCAGGGATACACAGGAAAAAGTCTGTCTCAAAAACAAACAAACAAACAAATAAAAACCAACAATGTAGGTAGCAGCCCGAGCAATGATACAAGACTGACATATGCACACACGCATGCAGATAAACATGCACAGCCTCAAATCTGAAGAACTTGATGTTTTAAAAGCACAATGGGTGACCTCACAGCAGACAATATCTATCGGGCAAGGAGGACTAATTTACGAACTTCACTGCTGGTCTTTTTAAACAAATCAGACCAAAAACAGAATTAAAATTTTTAAATGAAAGAAAAATAAATTTAACTAGATAAAGGAAGCTTGTAAAATTTAAGGTACATTGTTGCATGAGCAAGCTTTGATACTAAAGGAGGGAATATAAATATATAGTAATTTATTAAATAGTAAGTAGAACTTTTCAGAACACAGAAAAGAAGTATTTTTAATTGAGGAAGCTCCAAAGACTGATTCAAGTCAAATGGTGTCAACTTTGAGGTATATATAATAACCAACAGTCAGAAGTCTGAAACAAAGAGAAAATTCTTGAAACAAGAGGAAAATATCGAGTCTTATATAAGAACTATAAGGGAATCCACGTTAGAGTAACCAGCAGACAGACAGGATAGAATGAAGAGGCAGATTCAAACTCCTGAAAGAAACAAAACTGAAAACCAGAATACTACGCTCAGTAAAGTTGTCTTTCAAAAATGAAATGAGAAAAAATAGCTTAAAGGATAAGCAAAAGGGGCAGGAATTCAGCACTAACAGATAGTCTTGCAATAAATACTTATAGAATGTAGACACCTCAAGGCAAAATAGATTAAAATTGCTGTCATTAAAAAACATGAACATATAAAATTTACCAACAGACCAGATACACAAAAGAGAGCGAAACCTTACCAGTTCAGAGAACCTCTAAACCAAAAACATGAACAAGGGAAGAATAAAGGTGTATAAAAGGCAGAAAAAATAAACAAAATGACTGTAGTAATTCCTTAAATATCAAAAATAGCCTTAAATGCAAACAGCTGAAGCCCCCAACTAAAAGAATTAGACCGGCTGAATGTACTGAGAGGGAGGGGCTCAATGATGATTGCCAGCAAGAAACTCACTTCCCCTGACAAAGACACACAAATAGAAAAGTGAAAGGCAATTCTTAACAAAAGAAAGTCAACAGCAAGCAGGAGCAGCGTTGCTTATGTTAGATAAAAATAGGCAAAGTTTTAAAAATAAACTATAAGAAGAAACAGAGTCACCATATAAAGACATCAGTCCAATAATAGAAACTCAAAGTCATAAACATACATGCTTCTATGGATGTTCAACTAAAGAAAACAAGCGTCATTAGATCGGAAGGAAAAGACAGACTGCAATATGACAAGTCACCCAAAGAGACAGATGAATGGGTACAGGAAATATGGCGTGTATGAGCAATGGGATACTATTCTGCCATGGGAAACGCAACCTTGCCACTTGTGGCAACATGAACGGAGTTACGTGAAATAACCCATGACCCGTCCAGCAGGTCCAGTTATTTGCATGGCCGAGGGGGTGCCTCCTAAAAAGACCAATGCTGGGAGAAAGAGAAGGAGACCAAGCGCTGAAAGAACGACAGAGTCAGTCTGAGTTACGTCAAGGTCTCCTTTATTGAAAGCGGGACAGGGTTTATTTATATACCCTGTACCACAGGGGAAGGTTGCGAGATGGAAGAATCTTGCAGAAGCAAGAAGAAAGGGGGGATAGGGGCAGAGGAAATCGGGGAATTCCGGGGTCAGGGTGGGTCCCTTGGCCGCTGTGCTAATCTCGGCAAAGCATCTTGCAGCCTTCCTGAGAATTGCTTATTGGCTGCCAATTGCTCAGAGCTGGAGAAGGGATTTATGGTGTGGCTGTAAATTACCATTTGCCCAGAGTTAAGAGGAATTTTATGGTATGGCTGCAGACCACCATTTGCCCAGAGTCAGAGAACGATTATGGCATGGCTTCTTTGTAAGCTCCGCCCCCTGACAAACCCAGGCTCAGAAAGGTTAATTCTGTGTGCTCTCATTCGTACGTGGAAGCTGAAAAGCTGACGTCACGTCAGTCAGGAGGAAAGTTTTGCTCATTAGAGACTGGGATGATGGCTAGAAGGAGGCTGGAGAGCAGGTCACAGAGCAGAGTCACATGGGAAAAGTAAACTCCCGTCCTCTACAGCGCAGCAGGTGTGTTGTTTCCAGTGCAGGGTATACACTTGGTGAACTGATGGGAAGAGTTCAAGGGTCCTGAAACAAAGAAAAAAATCGTCTTTAGGGGCTGGAGAGATGGCTCAGAGGTTAAGAGCATTGCCTGCTCTTCCAGAGGTCCTGAGTTCAATTCCCAGCAACCACATGGTGGCTCACAACCATCTGTAGTGAGATCTGGTGCCCTCTTCTGGCCTGCAGATATACAAACAGACAGAATATTGTATACATAGTAAATAAATAAATATTTTTTTAAAAAATCGTCTTTAAAAAGACCACAGTGCTAGTCATCCTGACTTGAGTGTATATATATATATCACGTCGAAAGCCCGAGGGCAAACCATCTTTGAAAATAAATAATTTTGAGTGGAAAGTACCTCCAAGACCACACTGTACGTATCCCAGTGACTACATGTCCTTTCTCTGGGTGCCGAAATCAGTCATGCTGCTTGCTTGCTTTCATTCCAGGCTGCAATTGATTTAAAGTAGAAGACTCACAACCAAAACTAGTGAGTTACCTTCCATTACTATGGGAAAGCCTTATGACCAATAATGGGAAAGAGGGGACAAAGGAAAAAGGAACAGGGAGAAGGAGGAACTGAGAAAGTCTTCAGTGGTCATTGGGCTGTTATCACTACACATGCACACACACACACACACACACACATATATGCCTATATACACACACATATATATGTCACCATATATCACCATATATACCTATGTATACATATATACCGCTATATACACACATACATATATGTGTGTGTACGTGTGTATAGGTATATATGTATGTGTGTTTATATGTATATATAGTGAATATAGATATGAATATCTATTCATATAACTTTATGATGGAATGTTGAGTCTTGTTTTGTGTATAACGGACATTCTGTAGATCAGTGAGCTGGATATTGGCTCACACTAGAATACCAGCAGGCTGGGGTAGGGTGATTACTGAGACTTAAGGCCAGCTGGATCTACAGAGCCAGGCTCACTTAAAACAAATGAACAAAGGAAGAAAGACATTCGTGAGGCCGAGGATGCACCCCACACAGGACTTATGGACTCTGCCAGTGACCTCCTAAGTACAGCGTAGAGAAAGTCCTTCATTTCTGTCCGGTGTCATTTCCTCCTGCATTCGATGGTGTGGTTCCACTGCTGCTGAGTACTGCCAGCTTGCCTGATGTCACACGTCTTAAACCCTCTTCCCAAGGGTCTTTCCATCTCCTCTGGATTTGGTGTTGGCTAACTAGTCAGTTACTATTTCCTGCCTCCTCCACCCCCGCCCCGGGTTCCCAGGCGAGCAGCTCATCACTCCTTCCATGGCCTGTCTCCTGGCTGATTTCAGCATTTCCCCTTGACCCTCCATGTGGTCATTTACCTGCAACATAGCTGGCATTAATATTACTGTGTATATATTTTACATGCTCTTGCTTCAAGTCTGACTGGTCCTGAGATCTGAAAATTACCTCCTTCATCAGACGAGGTGACTCTCTGACCATCATTCTTCTAAGAAAGAGAATCTGGCATGTCTCACTATCACCTGCTTCTCTAGGAAGTTGTATGTGTGTGCGTGTTGGGCTGTTTGATGCCATCTGTAGGTCCCCAAGGATCTATGCATCGTTCTTTAATTGTTCTCTCTCTTCAGAGCACATGATTTCTGTTGGGGTCTTCGAATTAATTGCACTTACATTTCCTAGCTGCCGTCAAGCCCACCTGGCACCTTCTGTACTTCTTAGAGTCCCACACATTGCACTTGGTTCTTCAGTCATTTCCATCTCGCTGAGATTCCCCACTCTCTCCCACTTGTTCATTCTCCAGTCTCCTTCTGTTCTCTGAGGCTGTTAGAAGATCCATGGTACTCTTTGCCAAATGGAACAGCTGGTTGTCCCATAACTGGCTCCTGTCTCTTCCTCTTTCCTTTTGTCTGTGGATCATGCCCTATGTCTGTCTGTCTGGTGATCAGAACTCAACACTGAACTCTGTGGATGTGCTCTACAGGGCTCGGGCTCTGTGATGGTCCCTTTCACGGTGCCAGCTGCCATGACAACAGGCAGCTGGTCACAGAGTGATCGCCATGAACTTGGCTTCAGTTAGCCAGGATTTTCTCTTTAGAAGTCCAAAGTGTTTTAGACTTTCACTTGGCATACTTGACTGTCCATCCTACGCCCCATGTGTCTGTGTAGGCTAGCAGCAGCAGCAACCACACACATGATGGTGGCTCCAAGGGCTTCCAGGATTTCTAATCAACTCCATCAGCCTTAACATCCAACTTTGCAGGTCTTGAACCCTGACAATTCCCCCGTTCAGTCGCCAGTTCCCATGCTTCAGTATCAACTCCCAGTCAGACTTGATTTGTCTTGATTTGGCCTGGAAAGCTTCATCCTGAGCCACAGCCCCCCAAGGGACCCTATGAAGACTCCGAGGGTTCCAGGCTGAATGGTCTCTGCTCTCTACGGTGTCACCTACACAGTCTAGCTGCTCTAGGAGCCCAGAACTCTGCTTGTTGCTGTCTCTCTGTGGTGGTTTGGTTGTAATTGTAGCCCACATAGGCTCACAGGGAGTGGCATTATTAGGAAGTGTGGCCTTGTTCAAGGAGGTGTGACCCTGTTGGAGGAACTGTGTCTCAGTTCACTTCCCGCTTCCGGTGGATCCAGAGGTGGAACTCCCAGCTCCTTCTCCAACACCACGTCTACCTACATGCCACCCGCCATGATAATAATGCACTAAGCCTCTGAAACTGTAAGCTAGCCCCAATTAAATGTTTTCCTCTATAAGAGTTTCCACAGTCATGGTGTCTCTTCTGAGCAACAGAAACCCTAACTAATACACTCTCTCTGGGTTTCTGCCTTCTGCACCACAGACAGGAGATTATCCTTAGGCAGAATATAGGGCACAGGTCAGTTCATGAGCTATCTCTCAGTGATTGTGCGTGGGAGATGGCCGTCCCCTGCTGGGCATGGTGGCCGTCCCCTGCTGGGCATGGTGGCCTCCCACATCTTATGACCGCTCTTTGCAGTAGAGGGTATTTATGCCCAGCTCTCCAATGCAACAGTCATTCATAGCTGTTCATACTTATCTATCAACACACACACTGAGTATCCAAAAGATTCTTGGCACTGAGGACACAGGCCGGAACAAGGGCTGAGATCTTCACCGCCATGAAGCTCATAGTCTAGGGGGACAAAAATCAAATGCTGACCAACCATAAAAATAAAGCTGTGGTTGGGACGGTAATGGACACCGTTTGTCAAAAGCAATGTACAGTGAGAACCGAAGCCCCAGCGCTGCCTGGGAGAATGGCTCTTCAGGGAGGTGGTGTGGAAAAATGAGAAGGCCAGACCTAAAACCACTGCACAGGTTAAGGAGAAACTGTGGCAAGACAGAGGGCAGGCTGGGAGAGAAGGCTCTGGGTGGAAGAGGCGTGTCGGGGGCAGTGGGACATCTACAGCAAAAGCCATGCATGGTGATAGAGGTCTGATTATGTCTAGCATTCCATCTTTGAGAAGAGGAGCCACACCACAGTGTCCCCAGCACCATTGAGTGTGGAAACCCATACTGCCCAGCTGGGTGCCCAAATCCTAGCCTGTGCATCGTCCATTCTGACGAAGCCTCCCCAAGAACCAGAGTAAATAAACTTTTCAGAGCATGTGGAAACGGGTTGAGGACCCAGGCCTTCCAAGAATCCATGCCCTGGGGACCTCGGCTGATTCTTCCGTCCCCTTCTAATGCCCAGATGAGGGGATCCTGCCTGCTGCCTTCACACCGAGTTCGTCTGCTCTGACAGGCCATTTTCTGTGGCTTTGCTTTGTTTGCTTGGGGGAGGAGGAGGGTTCTAGAATGAACTGAGCTTGGCCAGTACTCAGAGGGAGTTAGGACACAGGAGAGCCAATGTCAAAGATTGAAAATATTCTAGGGGATGACACATACCAGCTGCCGGATACTGCTATCATTGTTCTCTTACTGGTGATTGTTATAAGAGGAATCTCTTAGAGTATGGCTCAGCGGTGGAGTATGGACACATTGCCTGTGTGTGTTAGGTTCCTGGAGAGAGAGAGAGAGAGAGAGAGAGAGAGAGAGAGGGGGGGGGGGAGGGAGGGAGGGAGGGAGGGAGGGAGGGAGAGAGGGAAAGATTTATCCTAGGTTTCACTCTGTAATATGAGCTTAAACATTTTAAATTATTGAAGGAAAGGTTTCAAATACAGTATATCCATAGCTCATGTTTTTGGGTCAGCCCTACACACGCTCCCTAACTGCTTATTTCCAGGTACTCAAAATGGGAAATTTTTGCCCACTATAAACAAATATTGATTATGATGACCAGTTTCACCCTTAATCAATTGGCGATTAAAACATTTTTCTCTTAGGCAAGAAGTAGTTAATATTCATCCCCACGTCAGGCTTTCTGGACTCTTTTTTAAATGGAGCCGCGTGAGTCAGAATTCCTAAGGAGCTGCTGCCGTAGCCAAGGCGTGCATTTTTCTGTGTAAGATGCGAGAGGGAAGCATAACCGTGCACACACCAGAAACAGCTACCCGCCCATCATCGTCTGTCGATGTAACCTAGCTGCTCCGTGTCACGTCACATACGTTTTCTTCAGCTAAATTACTGGAAATAAAGTGTATAGTGTGGTGTGGTGCCGCCATATATTGTGTACAGTTTGTACATCAAAAAGAAAGAATGATTAAAAGTCGATGAGAGAGTGTTTATAAATCTTGATTGCTTCATAATTTTAACTTTGAGCAACATTTTTATCATAATTATAGGCTTTCTTAAAGCATTTATGCAGATTGTTGTTGCTCAAAAGGGGGTTTATTCCATTTTGGTATAAACTACACTTTTTTTTCTTTATGAGATCACTCTTTGAGTTCCTAATACCCAGGACTCTGCCAAAGCTGTAGAATTCAAGTAACAGGAGGTGCTTGCCCCACAGGGTGCAGCGTCCCTCTGTGCCACAGCCATTTAGTGCCCATGGACACCGGGTGAAATGGGACAGTCTCCCCAGTGGCAAGCACTTGACACATGGGGTACTCCTGCCCTTTTCCCACATGTGTGAGGTTGGTCTATCCCTGTACCCAGTTCACAGACTCAGAAACTGAGCCCTGAAGGCTTAACCAATGACAGAATATTCCATTGGACATTATATCTGGAAAACAAACCTAGAAACAATCAACAATGCAGTTTTGTTTTCACCTTGAAAAGCTGGTTATTTAACCTGCCCAGCCAGTATCCTGTCAGAATAAATACTACTGTTGAGCCCAGTGGTCACAGTGCGATGAAGATTCAGAATCACTCAGAAGCCTCAGCAATCCATACATAGGCTTACATCTGGGGTGGGGTGGGGTGGGAGTGAGGTTTTCCTTACTCCCATGATTGCCACATGGTCATCAATTTATGGAAAAGCGTGTGTGGGGGGGGGTATCACCAGAAACGAAACACAAACTATGTAAAGCGGAAGCACAGAGAGGACCTGTTCCAGAAAATTATCTAGTAGATTCCACCAAGCCGATCTACAAATCTCTCCATATTCTCTAGGGACCAAGGCTGATCTTGCTCTCAGTTCCTGCATTTCATCTCAAGGCCTAGGATGATCCCTGCCAAGCAGCAGGTGATCCACAAATATTTATGAGGTGGATGAGTGAGTGGATGTGAGGATGGATGGATGGATGGATGGATAGATAATAGATGGATGATGGATGGATGGGAGAATGAGAGGGAGAATGGGTAAATGGATAGATGAATGGATGGATGAATTCTGAAAAAAGAAACAAAAACCTGAAGAAATAAGGGGCTTCTATGAATAAAATATGACATGTAAATTCTTTGTATAAATTCGCATAAAGAAATAAGCCTTTATCGATAGGGTTAGTATAAACCTTAAGATACAGCCACTCTTATCTAAAACAAACAAACAAAAAGACAGTGTGAATACGTTAGTACATAACCAGCTGCCCTATTGCTACCATGGACGGTATATTTTTAAGTCCCCCAAGAAAAGGAGTGCCCACTGAGACATGAAGACTGACCAGAGTGTCCAGTCACTGCAGACAGACACTGCCAGTGCATGGAGGAAGTCCACCCATAGCATGCTACCTGGGCAAGCCTGTGGGATCTCCCCAGAGAAGTGGGGTGTTCATGGTTTGATCCCTGTCCATTGTTTCCCAACACCGAGATCTAAAGAAGACCAGGGCTTGAATGAGCAACCTGAGCACAGGAGAGCTGCTGTGAGGAAAAGCCTGTGTTTTCCATCAGATTGGTCCTTTGTTTCTCACAACGCTGCAAGTGCCCAGTCTGCTTCAGGGTCAGGAAACTAAGGACTAGAGATGCTAAAGAAGGCCAACCACGCAGCAGGCAACAAAGCCAGGCTCTGACACAGGCCCTCTTACAAACCTCCCCTCTGCCATGTCACCATCTCTCTACAAATAAGTCAACACCTGTGGGGTTCCAGGTGATTGCAGACTCTCTGCAGGGACCTCCTTCCAGAGTTTAAGAAAAGTTTGCAAGGCTGATCAAGATTTTCTCACGCTAGTGTCATTCTGCCTATAGTGGTAAAAAGCATAGTCAATAAGCACCAGAAATATCACACAATTGTTTTAACTTTTCTAATGGATTTGTCTTAATTATAAGTTAATTGAAAAGGTGAGATGGCTCAGTGGGTAAAGGCACTTGCCACCAAGCCTGACAACCTGAGTTCAAGCCCCCGGACCCACAAAATAGAAGAAGAGAACTGGCTCCCATGAAATGCGCCACACTGCGTGCACGTGTGTGTGTGCGCGCACACACACTTAATTTGTTAATAATTTAATCAGATATAAAGGCACATGCCTGCAATCCCAGCACTTGGGAGTTGGAGATAGACAGGAGTTCACAGCTATCTTTGGTTGCTTGGATAACATGAAACCCTGTCTCCAAAAAAGAACAATAAATTAATAATGGAGACGGGCTTTTAGTTAGCACACTATAATTCTGTGTATCATAAATGTTGTTAACAGTGTGTTGTACTGTTTATATTGCTTTACATATTATATGCCTATGTCTGAGAACTTGTCCTGTCGGACAGGGCTCCAGCTCTTGGCCACTGACGATGCAAATTCCTTTGGTGAAGTCTTTTCCCATCGTGAACGTTTTGCTTCTAGATTCAAGGACTGGAAGGAAGTGCAGTGCTGGCCCTGTCCAGCTCTGAGTCCAAGAAAGTTTTGAGGTACGCATTTCATTCCTCTTCAACAGTCTTTGGCTCGGTTCTGGTTGCATCTGGTTTGCTATATGGGTTGAACAGAGAAAAGGAAGAAGCTGTGTCCTTTGTCCAATTGAACTTGAAAGCATAGCCAGGCAGTGGTGGCAAATGAATTAATCCTAACAGGCGGAGACAGGTGGATCTCTCTGAGTTAGAGGTCAACCTAGTCTACAGAGCAAATTCTGGGACAGCCAAGGCTACACAGAGGAAACCTGTCTAGAAAAACGAAAACAAACAAACAAACAAACCCACAAAGACAGATATTCGACCAATAAGTAGGTTTGTTCCATGTGACTCACCACTGGATAAACTGCTCAGAGAACATGGCCACAAGGCTGCTCCATCTAGGAAAGCATGGCAGGTGGAGAACCAGGAATGGGGGTGCAAACTTGTGGTCTCAGCTTTGAGGATGCAGAAGACAGGAGGATCGAGAACTCAAGACCACTGTTTCCCACATACTGAGTTTGAGGCTATTCTAGGATACCTGTGATCCTTTCTTTAAAAATGAGATGTGGAATGTACGTGGAACTTACAAGTAAAGGTGTTTTAAGAGGATAGAATCCATTGTATTCTATTGCTCTGAGTAGTAAGAAAATATATCTGAAGAAGGTTATAATTAGCTCTGACTGGAAAGGAAGAAGGAAGCAAAGAAGGAAGCAAGCAAGCAA
>JAQHUG010000020.1:3316036-3353102 GCA_028555095.1 Dicrostonyx torquatus | reverse complement strand
CACACACACACACACACAGGCACACTGAGGTAGTGCTGGCCATCTTCAGGGATGCCTTTCTTCAGCCTTCCTGCGTCTTCTGCAACCTTCAAGACCTTCAAGGCTCTGGCTCCAGGGTGCTAACCCTCCTAGATTTGTTGAATCCCACTGCTGGTTAACCTGAAACCCTATGGATCTTGCATAACATCTTCACTGGATGTGGGGATATTGAGTGGAGTTACTCTCCCTCCCCCTGAAGACTTCGTCCTTCATACATTAAAAAAAAAGTGTATCTAATGAAGATCTATTCCTGTCCATGTTTGCCCTGTGGCAGGTTCAGATGTTCTCACTGCCGGTACTAACCAGGAATGCCTGCTGAAGGGGACCCCTGTCCTGTTTCCACTTCTCCTTCCAGGAAAGCAATGCACTGTGGGAGACATGTGATCAAGATCTCAGGCAGAAGAAAGCATGTGTCATGGGTACACTCAGAATTAATTAATCCTATGGACCTGAGGAAACTGCTCTTTTAAGAACCTTATAGATCAGCCGGGTGTGATGGTGCACACCTTTAATCTCAAGCGGCAGAGGCAGGGGAATCTCTGGGTTTGAGGTCAGTCTGGTCTGCTGAGTGAGTTCCAGGACAGAGAAACGGTGTCTCAGAAAAAAATTTTTTTTAATTTAAAAAAAAAAACTCTTACAGGTCTACTTTTCTTTCCTATTAAAACATCATTCAAGTCAATAGCACAGAGAAGCTAGGGGTGTGGGCCAGAGTAATGTTCTATATGCTTAGGGAAGGAGGGGTGAGCCATGTTTTCCTTGCAGTCCCTTGAAAAGACCATAAGGAGCCACGAAGGCCTGTGTCAGCTGTGTGTCATTCATCCAGCACAAGAAGGAACAGGTGTCCGCTGATCTGAGAGTCAGAAAGTTACAACACCAGGGCTCCAATCACCGTTCACTGCAAAGTAGACACTGGCAGCACAAGGAGGCTGATTTTCTGGAGGGAAGCCCTGAGAACTCCTCAATCTTCTTAGGCCATATTTTGTACAGCCTAAAATGTGTATCCCCACCTTCAAACTCCATGTGTAAATTCAAAAAAAAAAAAGAAAGAAAGAAAGAAAGAGGAGCTGACAGGAGGAAACGGGAAGGGACAATGTATGCCAAGTGCAAAACTATAGGATTCTACCTATCAATCATCTTGTGTCATGATCACACGGCTTGGGGCCCCGGTCTGTAAGGGGTGGCTGGCATCCCCTATACAAACTGGACTTCACCAGGAAAAGATGAATTGGACAGATTTTTTTTTTCAGGAGAAGCAAAGCCTTGTGAGTCAAGTTCTTACTGCTGGATAATCCTCTTCTGATGGAGAAGAGAGTGTAGACACCCTCACCCATAAACCAGGTTCAAGTATTAGAAGCCCCAGTGGAGAAACACAAAAGGCACAGGGCTCCCCTCCAGCTGCTTTCCCTACACAACCTCACTTAATGTGTGGCTGGCCCTTCAGACCTTAAGAGGAGGATCCTTGTGTGACAGGAACAGATAGGACGGCCTCCGGGAACCTAAACAAAGATGTTCTCTCGAATCTCCGCCTTGAATTCGGAACGTTGCCTCTTTTGGTCCCTTCTGTCTTCCATGGCAGCAGACAAAACCAGGTCCGCCTCAGACGCCCAATTCTGGCTAGGAAAAAATAACACTAACGCAGCCAGTCTGTGCTAGGCTCCAGACCTCCAGGGCTCTGGCACAGTCTTAACCAGACTTAGGGTGGCCGCAGACTTGCTGTAGACCCTGCCTCAACCACAGGCCTTTTTGAGATTTCTGCAGGCCCATTCTCCCTCCGAAGGCTGAGAAAGGCTTGCTGCAGCGGCCAAGGAAAGCGCGTGGGCACCGGGCTCTCTGCAGTGTCCCGGATTCGCAAAGAGCAGCCAAGGTCTGCAGAACCGGAACTGGGGACAGCATAGGGAAGCCAGGGAGAGGCATACCATCTGACCTCCCCCACAACCTGCAAAACTGGTTGACCCTAGGCTTCTCCCCTTTTGGCACCGGAGAGGCAAGTCCTGCTTTGAACAGACTCCCGAAGTTGTCCTGTCCGGTGCCTAGGACCAGGCTGTGACTCGCAGGATCCCCCGTCTTCTCTGCACTGGTGTGCACACCAGCTCCCCGTGATGTGGGTTAAACTCCACTTCACAACCCCCATTGATACGGATTTGACATCTGTTTGCCAGAGTGTTTTGCACTTAGGCTAACACCCACTATTAAATGACAAAACTGTGGCAGCTTGTCAAAGCCAGCTGACTGGCAGCTGCTCCGCTTACAAAAACCATTCAAATATTTGCAGGTTCTGAGGCTTTATGCACTGTTGTACCCAATCTTTCAGTGATTTAACAATGTAAAATATAAGTCAAAGTTTTAAATCTGGATTCCAAAATGTTTCCATTTTCCATACAAAAGGAAAGAGCTTCCCGTGTCTGCTGGAATGGCTCCAACTCCGAAGAATCTCCGCATTTCCTGCCCCCAGATTCCTGCACAAACTCGGGTTTAAAAAAAAAAAAACAGCCAGGACCAAAGTCCCTCTCCCTGGTGTTGCCACATTTGGAATAACTGAGCTAAATTACTCTAAACTCCAAGGGTTTCTCAGAGGTGGATTGAAAAAAAAAAAAAACAAGGCTTCCCCCAAGGAACTCCACCGGCTTTTTCCCCCTTCTCTGTCAGAGCAACGTGTCTGCTGCGGGAAAACCTTTCTAGAGGGGCAAGTGTCCTAGGCGGCTCGTCAATCTTCGGCGACTCCCAGCACACTAAGTCCTGAATTGCGCGCTTCAAAACCTCTCAGTCCGATTAAGAAATAATTTACACATGACAAAGTGCTTGCCTAGATTAAGATCCACGGAGGGAAAGTCATGTGGGTTTTTGTCTCCGAGATTAGAGCCAGTCACGGTTCTGCTGAAAAACTCAGCTGCCAGCAGGGGGGGGGGAGGCATACGTGTGTCCACGGGAGAACTCCAGATAAGCACACACCCACAACAACCCGATGGGGTGAGCAAACACTTGATAAGGTCACGTGTGCTGTGTTTGTACATTTCTTTTTAATATTAGCATATTTCCTTAGGTTGTCAGGGAATTGTAAATTCTTTGGACAGAACTTGGGATCATCCCTTTAAGGGGGGGAAAAAAGTTTGCTTTTGAGACATTCTCTAGGTGCCACAGAGGGTGTAGGTCTTAAGTCCAAAGTGCTGACATCTTCCCATAGTTGGTGACCTAAGGGGAGAAGGGGACCGGGTAGCGAGAGAAACTAGAAGCGAAACTTGAGCAGCGGCAACCCAGCGCCTTCTCAGGGGTTCTCTCCTGCACTAACTCCCCGGGGCCACACGGCTGGTTCGCGGCGGGGTTGGCGGGCAGCTTCAGCCTTGCTGCAAAGGCCGGGTACAGGGACCCGCCATGAAAGGGAGTGACAGCGTGTTGGGAGGGAGGGTACACGGCTGCAAACTCGCTGGCCCCGCTTCCTGCCGCGACTGCTTCGGAGCAGCTACTCCGGGCTCCCTCCCGCCGTGCTCACCGGGACACCAGACTCCAATCCGGGCGACTTTTTCTTTTTCTTTTTCTTTCTTTTTTTTTCCTTTTCCTTTTTTTCTTTTTTAACCTGGAGAGCTTTGTGTCCACCCATTAATCTTTAGACACCGTCTTTCGTTCAGTTGCTCCTCTTGGTAGAGGGAGCAGTACTGGAGGGAGGGGGTATTGAGGAGCGGGGAGGGGGGGACTGCTGCCCTCGCTGCTCCAGGGGAGTCCTGGCGCGGCGCCCACGGTCAAGGTATCCCCTGGGTGAGACAACAAAGCTCCAGCCCGGAACAGAGCTGAGAGAGCCCACAGTGAGATCGCGGAGGGGGCGGAGGGGGTGCGCCGTTCAGATCCCTCTCAATGACCGCGCTGACTCAGGGGTACGGGTGGGGCGTCCCCCCCCCACGAGAGGTAGGGAAAGCCGGGAAAGCCGCTCCAGGTGAAAGTCGCCGCTCGTGGGATGCCACAAGTGACAGCTGACGACGGGAGGGGGGGGGAGTGCGATCGCCCCTGGGGGAGGGTACGGGATCCCGGCAGTCCCAGGGTCTCGAACCTCTGCGGTCGGGCCGGCGGGAGGGGCTGCAGGCGAATGCGAATGGGGGAGCGGCGGGGACCGGGCTGGGGAGCGGCTAGAAGAGGGCGAGCGGCGGCTCCACCTCCCCGCTCGGCTCGGCGTCCCAGCTGCTAGCGAAGCAACGGCTCCCTTCTATTCACTGCCGAGCAGGAACAAAAAAGCGGCTATTTATTAGAATACTTGTTTGGTATTGTTCAGTGCCACACAAAAGGCGCTTCATTATGTGGCGGGATCCCCCTTTTCCAGAGAGAAACAATAACCTGAAATTGTCTTGCGAGTCTTTTCTATCAATAATAAATTTCATTTTCTTGTCTCTCTCGCCTGCAGTGTGTGCGTCTGCGAGTGTGTGTGCCGAGCGAGGAGCTTGTGCTAGCGAGTGTGCGAGCGGGGGTGAGCGTGTGAGTGTGCGTGCGCGTGGCGCGGGCGCCATAGCCGCCAGGAGCCTGGCCCGGCCGGGGTCCACGGGTTTCAGCGCGTGCGCTTGGGCCTGCGGGGCGCCCAGGTCCCACGCGGCCCTCAACCACGCAGGGCTGCGGAGGTACCGGCCAAGCGGTGCGGACCCGCCGGGCTGCAGGAAGAACTAACTGTAAGTGTGTCTCGAACTCGCGCGCGCGGGAGCTTCATTAACCGGGCAGGGACAGGCGGCGGGCGAGGAGCGGGGAGGGGAGCCGGTCACCGTGGGCCCTTTCCGAGAGGATGTGCGAGGTGCTCGCAGCCTCCTGGCCTCAAAGCTGAGCGGCCCCCCATAAGGCGGTGACCTTCACAAGCGGACTCACGGGTTTACTGGTCATTTCTTATCTGTGTGTTCACTCCTTTGCTGGGTCCTCAGCCTTTTGGATTGGCCACCGCCCAACCGTCCCAAGCCTTGTCTAGGTGGATCGCCCTTTAGGAGCCGAGGTGGAGGGAGCTCGAGACAGTGGCCCCGGGGGCAAGATTTAGTGGGTGTTGGTGCCCCCTCCACTGGGGTCGTCTGTTCTTGCCCCGCCCCCGGTCCTGCCGAGGCCAGGCTGGCGGCTCTGTGCCACCACTCTAGGCAGAGCCAAGGACTTAACCCACGGGTTGAAAATAACCTTCTAAAAATTAACATGTTGAAGCGCGTGCCACTTGGTGAGAGGTGTTTTGGGCAAAGAATCAATTTAACTTTGACTGACCGGCAGACTTGCCTGTATTAATTCTGTTACTAAAAGAAAATCAATCATCCGCGAGCCCCCGACACTCAGAGAGAGCCTTTGGACCGGGTGCCTGCCCAGTAGCTGCTTTGGCGCGGTGGACGTCGCACCGGCTAGAGGAGGACTCCCGGAGAGCGATCCTGAGTACGCACAGCTGAGGGGGCCACCCTAGGTCGGGGTAATCCTGACCCAGAGACCCAGCCTGGGGAGTGGGTCCTCCCTCGTCAAGCAAAAGTGCACCGTTCGGCCTTGGATTGAACTTGGGCGCACTCAGAAGTCGCCAGGCCTTAGTCGGCCACCCTCATCTGCCCCCTCTTTTGCCCATTTCGAGTAGCCAGCGAGTGGGAGTACCCCGACTTTCAGAGGTGCGATAGATTTTTCGGCGTGGCCTAGAGTCGATGAGCAAGGCGGGGCAGAGCCTGCAGCATCGACCTAGGCAGGGACTAGACAGGCCGCCGCTGCTGGCAGGAAACAGGTGTTTGAACGCGATAGAGGCCTCCAGTCAATTAACCCATTAAAAGCTCGCTTTGAGCCATTGATTTCCTGCAGTGCGGAGGGACCCGGCTTTCTGGTTGCGCCTTTGTAAGAAGCTGGCATTAGAAGGGCGCTGCATTCATGGCACCCTAGTAGGTTCAGAGGAACCCAGGGAACACTCGCCTCCTCAGTGGCTTGGGCTGGAGTTGGAAGAGTCCAGCTCGGTCTTCAATACTCTTATCCCCTGCAGCCTGGTGGGTGGATGCCACTGGCAGCAGAGTGGGAACCGCGGGCATCGGCCACAGGCCAAGTCGAACTGGGCTGTGAATACCGCCTCTGGTCAACTTCAGGATCCTGAGGAAAGAGGAATTGTCCCTCTTTCTTGGACTCTGCCAGGTTTCCTTGTCTATGAGTTTTTGGGTGGAGCAAGGCAGGCAGTGTGGCTCTTCCTGAACAAGGACTCCCACGGGGGATGTTCAGGTGCCCAGTGAAGTTGAACAGAAAGTCACCAGGTGGCTTCCTGTCGGGTCCCTAGTAAAAGAGATGGAGCCAAAGACTTAGAGACTGAGTAAGGGGCTGGAAAGAGGGACTGGGATGGAAGGAGGTGGCCTTCGGGGGTTTCCTATCTTCACTTGCTCCTTCCAGCAATGAACCCAACCCTGCAGGGGTCCCAAGAGAGAATACTCCAGTGGCTGACAGAGCAGAGAGTCAACAGGCGCAGCCTCTTGTGGAGTGGGGAGGGATGTCCAGTCTGCCCTCCTGAAGAGTTGCCTGGGCATTCTGAGTTCCAAGCATGATTTGAGAAAAAACGAAAGGCCTAAAAGAGCTGGGGTCCAAACACCACTCTCTGGTCGCCTGCTAGGATTCTTTGTCCTTCTGAAATTCAGATTCAGCACCTGACCCAACTAGCCAGTCCCTGAGGGAGAGAGGAGTCATTTCTGGGGGACAGTGATGGGTCCTGATTCCAGCCCTTAGCCAATTTTATAGTAACCTCACCTCTTTTTCCCTCCACTCCTAAGTGAAGATTTAGGACTCAAAGGCCACCTGAAACCCTACATGCCCACCCCCCACCCCCACCCCAGTGCCTTTGGACCTCCTTCCCAAAAAGGTCTAGAGTCCTGAGGGGGTTATGGGTCCTGGAAGGTGGGCTGTGTTCTTTTTCCAAACCCCCCCTGCCAGAGAGAGTTGCCCCAAAAGGCTCCTGTGCACATACAGTCGGTCAACCAGCCTCCCTCTCCCTCTCCCTCTCCCTCTCCCTCTCCCTCTCCCCCTCCCCCTCCCCCCCCTCTCTCTCCAACCCCAGAGAAATCTGGTTTCTGCTGGGGGAGCAGCTGGTTTGTATCTTTGCAAGGGAAGATGAATGGCGTTCAGATGGGGCCAAGGGGTCCTCCATTAGCCCCTCACAGGGCCGCGAAGTCCTCCCCACAGCCTGGAGATATCTGCAGACCCCCTTTTCCTGTCCGCTACTTTCTGAAGTAAAGCGGGGCACATGACTGAAGGGCTTGAAATTGTGTCAGAGTGATGTTTTAATCTCACTGAAAAGTGTATTAAAGGACAAGATGTGATTTATGTGGAGCCGCTCCGATGAAAGGCAAGATTGGAGTGGACGGGCTTTCACTGGCGTGAACCTCATACCATGTTTATATTGCAGCCTGTGCAGCTAATCTAATTTGCAATAACTGGCATGGCCTGTGAGGAAAAAAAAATAGCATCTCTGATTTCACAGTATTCCTCTTCATATAAAAATTCCTTATGACTTGTCTCCTCTTGTGAGGGATGCCTTTTCTATTTGGGGGCTGATGAGAGAGAATATGAGAGAGGGCCATGTGGACTCCAAATGCGGCTTCTTGCACACAGCCCTGGTCAGGGACGCCCTTGGGCTCGATGGGCTGAAGCATTATTTCAGATAGGATGGGATGGTTGCCGTTCCCACCTTCTAGTGTGTCCTAACTCACCTTGCCCCTCAATATCTCCAGGTAGATACTGCAGGCTCATCTGTTCCGCCTATGAATTCTGGTGTTAGAGGTTTCTTTGGGAATGTCCCTTAATCAGACGCCTTCCATTCTTCCGTGTTTACCCTCTGCAAATCGCAAAGCTCCCCTGTTCAGAAAGTTTGATCTTGTGCACGAGCTGTCTGTGGTCTTAGGGAAAAGCCCAGCACCCCTCCACTGGGAGGAGAGCTTTGAATTCTCATGATCACATCTAACCTAACCAGCATTCTTTATCCGGAAGACACAACATGCATTGGAAAATTACAACTTTTGCACAATGTAAAAAAGGTGTATTCAAACTGTTAATTACGGGGGTTTGAGTAAATGAAACTTTCACAGTGACCCATTTAATTTTGCAGTAATTGCTGACAAAATACGGCACAGATGAATCACAATACAGTATATTTATCTTGAAGGAGAATATTGTGCTGATGTAGTTAAACCAAAGACTAAGAGAAAAATTTAAGAATGGCGGCAGAAATTTTTAAAGTACATAAAAAAATTACACCCTGAAAACATCTGGGTTAAAATCGCGGGAAGGCGGCTCCCTTGGCTTTTTCTAAAAAGCGCAACCAAATTACAGAGGCGATTGCGCCTCTCCTCAAAACCCGAGGCTCACCACAGCCCACCTCTAAACAGGTCAGATTCCAATTCGCAGCTTGAGCACAGACTAGGAGTGAGGCAGAAACCTAAAGGCAAAAGAGGTGGCAAGGAAAGTCGGTCCTAGCGAAAGCAGAATGTGGCATCTCAGAGATGCCGGTTGGAGCGCCCGTGGCAGGTTGACCCTGAAACAGAGTCTAGCCCAGGCCCTACTTGGCAGAGAGAATGAGAAGGGAGAGGAGGGGGTCACCCATACCCCTGGCACAATTTGCTTTCCGCAGGCGAGTCTCCCATTCTTTTGTAGGAAGGGAAGCGGGCCCACACCCTCTAATTGCTAACCCTCTTCTGCAACCCAAGACCAAGCAACCGGTTCAGCCAAGGGCAAAGGGGCACAAGATTGGGCGCAAGCCTGGGTACCCACTCGATCTGTCCCTTTTCTGTCAGCATTGACACAGGAGTGCCAACGGTCTGCAATGCCACAGGGTGCACATAGAGAACCCCATGGGTAGAGCTGTTCTCTGCAGAGTGCCAGGGGTGCTGTGCTGTGGACGCCCAGGCGGCACTTGCGATGGGTGGGAGCCCCGGGCAGCGCTAGCTCTTTCAAAGGGCACTGGTCAGAAAGGCAAGTTAACAGCTAGATGCTGGAGGCTCAACCCTCCTGTAGGGATGGGTTTAGGCTAAGTGGATAGATTCAGACATCTGGTGCCCAGGTGTACCAGCAAGGTAGGCCTGCTGAAATTCTTGTCAGAAAATTTCACGCGGCAAAAGCGGGCCCTCGGTTCCAAACCCGCGAGGCCTGGCACCCAGCGGCCTGCCCAGCCCCACTGGCATCTCGGTCGCCTCTTCCTCCAGCACCCGCAGCTCTGGGGAGAGAGGGCGCGATGCCCCCTTGGGTTCCAGGCTTTCCTCCCCTCTTTCATTCATAAACCTGGTGGCTACAGACGCAGCTTGAATATTGACGTCTCTCCCCCGACTGCTCTGCCGTTAACCCAATTACAGAATTCATCAAGAACTGTGTTGAATTATCTCTTTCCATACAGTATCAGCATTAGCCTAATTAAAAGCTATAATGTCTGATATAATGATTAAATCGTTAGCTCTGCTGTAGGGAAGCAATATTTTGTTTTCCCTTCAATTAGAAGCTGATTGAGGTTTTCAGAGCAGGTCAGCTGTGAAATTTGAATTATATGTGTGAGCACTGCTCACAGGGTGAGCCCCTACTCGAAGCTCCCAGAGATTCTCCGAATGCTTCCACCCAGAGAACCAGGAGGCATGCACGCACACGCAGTGCAGCTCTGGATTTTGTGTGCCGGTCGCCGCGCTGACAGCTGCAACCGGAGCCTGGAAGCCTAGATGCGAGGACTTTATTTATCCCTTTCCCACAGGCGCAGTTGCAGCCGCTCTCTAAACCCAGGCGCCCGTTCAGGTCCGAGGAGAGGAGTCTGCTTTCTAGCTGAGAGCGGCTCCGGAGAGGTGGGCTCTGAAGAATGCTGGTAAAGGCGCGGGGATCGCCCAAAGTTCTTCACTTGCGAGTGATTCTCTTCCTTTGTCCCCTCCCCTGACTTCTCCCCTTTAGCTCGATTTTGTTTCTTTCCCCCTTTTAAACAAATCAGCAACAACGAAGGAACCACACAGCTCTGTAAATGGGCACCTTTGGCTGTTTGCGACGAATTCTCCAAATTAGTCCGGACTGGGCCTCAGGAGATCGGCTGAGAGGGCTTGGGGACGACCCAGGAGAAGAGATGCCCACCCATCTCCTCCCACCCCCGAGACCGGGGTCAGAGGCGCACGCTAAAACTCAAACACTGAACTGGCGGGCGGCCAACCCTCCTGTGACAGTGCGATAGCCATAGCTGGGCAAGGGGCGCCTCCGCCACACAGGTGACAGTCCGCGGTGGCTCCGCGAGGACAGAGAAGGTGGTGGCGGCCAGCAGACGGCGATCGCGGCCCGCGCCGCGGCAGGGTCCACACTGACGTGCCTAGGGGCTTCGCGGTGACCCAGCGTGCTGCCCTCCACTCCTGTTGCAGGTCCCGTGCCCGCCCCTCTTGGCATTTGCTCTCCTCCCACAGGGCCCATAATCTGCGCCTCCTGTTGACAGAGGTGACCTCGGAGGCCCTTTTCCAACTTGCAGTGTTCTTTTCCCTCTCCCGAGTTTACTTTGGGGCCTCTTCCTAAATATTACTCTTTCTCCCTCCACAGTCCAGCCTAGAAACTGCCGGCTCGCTAGAGGTCTTTGGCTATTCCCTCAGCCTTTAGAGGGTATGGCAGAGCCTGGAAATCTTTGCCCCTGGAAATTCCCGGTAGTCACCTCCTCATGTCCTCTGTCCAAGTACCTCGTCAGCCTTTAGACAATCTTGTTCTGAGCATGATCAGTAGATTGTCACCAGAGCAGACAGTCTGGACCTCCCATTGAATAATTTCTAGTCTTGCACGGTCCCCAAGAACCTCAGCCTACCCAACTTGTTCGAAGCTTGAGACTAACGCTGAGCATAGAAACCCACATAAAGATGTCTCAGAACCACCCTTCCAAGATAAGGGACAAGGGGTTCTGTCCACAGGGGCCCTGTTTGCATCAAAGATTTCTCAAGAGCACAGAGGTGTGTGAAAGTACTGGTTATTCTATGCCAGGGGTTCAAGTTTAAAGCCCAGGTGTGTTTAAAATCCAGGACTCGGCTTATTGGAAAGTCAGGGCTTCTGTGCAAAAGCTTAAACATATCATTTCCATGTATACACCCTTTCATAATTTATCTATGTTCATTTACATACATGCACAGATGCATATACTACATGTATGCATCATTTCCTCTAGCAATGGGTTGACATGAATTTTCTGAGGATTGTAACCACAGGTTGGATAAAAACTCAGCCACTTTTTTAAGTCAGTCTTTGGCATTTTGAGCAATGGCACAATGAAATTTCTGAGTTGCTGAGAGAGCAAACTTGGTCAGCCAACAGTGAAAGTATTCCTTGCCTTGGATTCTGGGCTTTCTCTAGTGTTACTTGGACATAGTACATTCTTTAAATCTCCAAGGATATAGTTTATAGGATGGCGTTAGGCTGGGAGACTGGGAGGCAGCCCCACCAAGCTAGCTGGTCGAGAGAATGGGAAGCAGACAAAAGTATTTATCACACTGGTTTAGGCTTCTTCTTCTTCTCCTTCTCCTTCTCCTTCTCCTTCTCCTTCTTCTTCTTCTTTTTTTGTAAGAAGAGCCATTGGGGAAAGTGAGCGTAGAAGATAGAAGAAACAAGGAGCAGAAGCTTCCAGAAGTTGTCACTGACAGGAGTTGCAAAGCTTCTCACAGCTCCACTGCTCATGCCAGGATGGAAGGCACAAGGAGGTCTGGCACGCCATGCCCCCACCGCTTAGTTGGCACAAGCTGCTGCTGCCAATCTTCTGTCACTTGGCAACAAGTTACACCTGCATGTCTGATTTCCCACTTCTGCAGGTGGGCACCCATAGGGTTTTCACTGCCTTGGGCTGGCAACAGTTTATTACTAAACGGGGCTTCTGAAGCGGGGTGCCCTGAGTGACAAGCACCAACATGGTTGCCTGCAATGTGACGCCATTTACCTCCTATTTAGATGTTCTGGGAAACAAGGGTAACATCCCATTTGGAAACAATGTTCAGGGCTTGGTAGAAAGAAATGAGACCATTTCAAAGTCATCTATCCAAGTTCCCCAAAGCATAAAGCATTCCTGCAAAGCTCACTGGAGTGCAGAGTGTTTATAAAATAAATTGCCCCATTGATATGAAAATAATGTGCCAAGCTTGATTCATACAAAGCGTTTTCAGGGGGTCTCTGGCTATTTAGTTTAAAAATCTAAATTGAAAAGCACAGGAAAGAAATCTTTCAATTGCTAAGTGGATAATATAGTTTATAATTTGTAAACCGTTTCCTTTATTTCAGTCTTGTTGACTTCCCCTACCACAGTGGATCTCTCTGCACACCCATCGCCTCCCAGATTATCAAAGGAAAATGGCTCTACTAAATTCTGAAACAATATTCCTGTTGGTTTTGTTCATTTACAATGTAACTGATAGTTGTAGGGAGTTCATGAAACAAATCAAAAGGTTTAATAAACTTGATTGCTGAAATAAGAAAGTAGCTGAAAAGTAGTCTGTAGTCTAGATGTTTATAAAAATACGAAACAATGTTTCTAGCATAATTCTATATTATTTGATGAGTTTACTAGTAAGTTCTGGATGGCCTGAAAGGAAAGCTCAATCCGCAGAGGGATGGGTTTGCTGTTGCACTGTGCTATAACAACCTGGGATTAAAATAAAATAAAAAATAAACATATGTAATAATCATAGCAAGGGAGCAATGGGTTAGGAAATTCACAGCCTCAGGTATTTTTTGTTAACAGAAAAAAAAAAAAGAACTGTCACATGTTTAGCGCCCAATATACTGGAACACCCTTATTCTTGCTATTATTTCTGCCGTCAGAAGAGCCTTTGGATTACACACCGGGCGGTCTGCAGGCAGTCAGCAGACCTGCCTAGCCCAACAGCAATCTCCCGAGGCACCTTCGAGTAGAAAGGCAGCCTCTGTTCTCACCCCCACCCCGTCCCAGGACGTCGGAAGAACTTCTGTACTCTAAGGGCCTTTCTGGAAGAAGCCCTTAAATCAAATCCCTATCTTTCTCTTGGAAATGGCAGTCTGAGGTTAGGTTGGAAATCTCTTGAACGCCCCAGAAGCATACTTGTTCTGAGATTCTAGAATTGCCACCGCCTGTGGTTCGTGCTTTGCTCATCCCCAGAACTGGCCTTTCTTTTTCACGACGTAGTAAGAAACAAAACACAACAAAAAGGCAACACTGTCACCCCCCACCCCCTTTCAATTGGGTTTCAGCACCCCCTCCGAAACCTTGAGTTCACAGAGTTTTCCAAGGCCTTTGGCAAACAGCTTCTGGGAGAATCCCTCCAGAAAAAGAGTGGGGTAGGTAGCTATTCCTTTGCTCTTTCAACGAACTTTTTTTAAAAATGCTGTTGGTGTAACTAGATTCCAGATCTTGTTTTTGACCTTCGCAGGAATTCAAGAAGAGAAAGTAAATTGGGAAGAGTTTTTTACTATAACATCCTGATCCATTCAAAGACACCCACCCCCCTCCGCGAGCGAAGAAAGTTCAGGGTAGATAAGGGAGCTATGAGCCCTGCACCACACAAAAGCGGCTGCACCTCCATCCAGGGAGACCCGAAGCTGGAAAGGTCTTTGCTACTCTCTGGAGAATGCACTGAGCTCCGGGGGTTGGGGAGACTGCCTAGCTTGAAAACCAGCAGCGGTGCTTTGGGCTTCAGCTGCTCCGGGGAAGATCTCGGCACCACCGTTATTCTGCACTCAGGCTGAGAGCAAAGTGCGGCCTCTATCTCCAACTTTCCCCTTCCCTACGGGCACAGAGTTGGCTGGCTGGGGACAGGGGAGGAGCTGGGTCTCCAACGAGCGCATTTAAACACGACCCAGGGCTTTATTCCCCCTCACACTCCCCGCCTCCCCCGACAGCGATTCTTTCTTCCTCTTGGTTTTCAACCCAATCGTTAATCATTTGGAGCGCGCGGGCGGGGAGAGGAGAAGGGGGCGAGCTCCGAGTTCGCCGCCATCGCCGCCGCGCGCGCGCTCAGGAAGCAGTGTGGCTGTGACCCCGCCCCTCCGCACCCCCTTTTCCCCCCTCCTTCCTGCCCTTGCTCCCCCCACCCTCCACCTCCTTGCTTTGCCGCCCGCGCCCAGTGTATCTACTCCCTCCCCACGTCACTCGCCAGCGCGCCATGCAAATCACCGCCGCCGCCGGCTCCCATTGGCCACGGCGCGCTCATTTAATGGCAGCCCGGGCCCGGCGTATGGCTGCTGGGCCCCCCGCGCCACCTCCGCTCCAAGCGCACGGCCCCAGGCAGGCAGCGGACAGCTTGTCTTGGGTGCAGCGGCCCGGCTCTCTGGCTCTCTGCACGCGTTGGCACTCGCACCGCTGTCCCTAACCCCCTCCCTGGCTGCACCGTGATCGCCCCCTCCGAACCCCCCTCCGAGTCCCCCTCGGCGCCTGGCTCCCCCCAGGCACCTGGGACCAGCACATGCCCAGCGCACGCGGCGCGCCGCCCTGCTAGAAGTTGCGGCCCCGGAGTTGGAAGCCGTCAAGGAAGCCAGCACAGTAAAGAGACTTCGAGCCACCAAGAAGAGGCAACGAACTCGGTGTCGGGCCCGGTGGCACCGCTTCAAACCCAGAAAGTGGAGCCTCAACTTGGTTGGCCACCACTGCACCTGTTTGCACAGCTCAGCCGAGAGCGCCCGGACTGCAGCAGCGGCGGCGGCAGCGGCGATGATCCGGACCAACGGCCTCTTTGGCAAGTGATTTGTGCACCCGGAGAAACTTTCCACTTGCGAGCTGGACCCGCGCTAAGTGCCTGTGCTCTTGCCTCTTTTTTTGTTGTTGCCTCCACCCAACCCCCTTCTCTCTGCTAGTCACCCCCCCCCCAGTCTCTCTGGGCTCTCTCTCCACCCATCCACCCCCACCCGGCCGTCTATGCTCCAGGCCCTCTCTTTGCGGTGCCGGTAAACCCGCAAACCGCCCAGATGTACAGCATGATGATGGAGACCGACCTGCACTCGCCCGGCGGCGCCCAGGCGCCCACGAACCTCTCGGGCCCGGCCGGGGCGGGCGGGGGCGGTGGTGGGGGCGGGGGCGGCGGTGGCGGCGGGGGCACCAAGGCCAACCAGGATCGGGTTAAGCGGCCCATGAACGCCTTCATGGTGTGGTCTCGCGGACAGAGGCGCAAGATGGCCCAGGAGAACCCCAAGATGCACAACTCGGAGATCAGCAAGCGCCTGGGGGCCGAGTGGAAGGTCATGTCCGAGGCTGAGAAGCGGCCGTTCATCGACGAGGCCAAGCGACTACGCGCGCTGCACATGAAGGAGCACCCGGATTACAAGTACCGGCCGCGCCGTAAGACCAAGACGTTGCTCAAGAAGGACAAGTACTCGTTGGCCGGTGGGCTGCTGGCGGCCGGCGCAGGTGGCGGTGGCGCGGCCGTGGCCATGGGTGTGGGCGTGGGCGTCGGGGCGGCGGCGGTGGGCCAGCGCCTGGAGAGCCCGGGCGGTGCGGCTGGAGGCGGCTACGCGCACGTCAACGGCTGGGCCAACGGTGCCTACCCCGGCTCGGTAGCCGCGGCGGCTGCAGCCGCAGCCATGATGCAGGAGGCACAGCTAGCCTACGGGCAGCACCCAGGTGCGGGCGGCGCGCACCCGCACGCGCACCCGGCGCACCCGCACCCGCACCATCCGCACGCGCATCCTCACAACCCGCAGCCCATGCACCGCTATGACATGGGCGCACTGCAGTACAGCCCCATCTCCAACTCTCAGGGCTACATGAGCGCGTCGCCTTCGGGCTACGGTGGCATCCCCTACGGCGCCGCAGCAGCCGCCGCCGCCGCTGCTGGCGGCGCGCACCAGAACTCGGCTGTGGCGGCCGCGGCGGCTGCAGCGGCGGCATCGTCGGGTGCCCTCGGTGCCCTGGGCTCGCTGGTCAAGTCAGAGCCCAGCGGCAGCCCGCCGGCCCCCGCGCACTCGCGGGCGCCGTGCCCCGGGGACCTGCGCGAGATGATCAGCATGTACCTGCCCGCCGGCGAGGGTGGCGACCCGGCGGCTGCTGCGGCTGCCGCGGCCCAAAGCCGGCTGCACTCGCTGCCACAGCACTACCAGGGCGCGGGCGCGGGTGTCAACGGCACGGTGCCCCTGACGCATATCTAGCGCCGCGGGGACGCCGGGGACACTGCGAAGCTCGAGGCCGCCGACCCGGCGACGAAGAGCGTGAGGCCTGCGCCGGAGCCTCCAGAGCTCGACTTTGTACAGACGTCTCCACGTTCCTGTAAAAAGACAGCTCTGGAGATCGGAGCACCGGGTGACATCTGCCCTCTCTCTCACCTTTGCCGGGACTCCGAGGCGCTGACACCAGACTGGCGTCTTAGACTGAACTTTGGTGTTTTCACGAGACCTTTTGTACAGTATTTATCATCCGCAGCGGAGGCACACAGCTCGGCTCGGGAGGACAAAAGACAAAACCCAGCGAGGCGACGCCAACTTTTGTATGACTGCCGGCACTGTAACTTTCTCCAGGGTTTCTTTCCCGCCGGCTCTTCTGCCTGAGGCGGAGTGACGGACCTCGAGCTGTTCTCACTTGTTATAAATGTAGTAAGGCAGATCCAAACATTTACAAGTTTTTTGTAGTTGTTCCCGCTCTTTTGGGTTGGTTGGTTCATTTATACCGCGATCCCCTCTCAGACGGCGGAGATATATATTCTGGGTTTTGTAAAACTCTGTATCCGAGCATTTCCATTTTTTGTTTTGTTTTGTATTATTTCTTGTAAATGCGTTGTGACATTTTTATTTTAGGCGTTGCGGTAAGGGGAGAGAGGAGTCAGATTATGTACATAGCCTGCAAGTCTTTCATCTAAAAAAAAAAAGAAAAACAAAAAGAGACCCCCCTTTCCAAAATGCATCAAAATTTGAATCAATACGTTTAAGAGAGAAAAGGCCGTTTCCCTATGAAATTGAAACGTGCTAATTTTATATGCATGATTTATGAGTTCAAAATACAATTAGCAATCTGTTGAAGGAGAAATTATCAAAGGGCCCAAGAGTAAGGGAGCCCCACCGAGCAGAGGGCAACGTTTCAATGGCTTTATTCAGTGGGAAAAGAGGAAGCTAAACTCCAGAGATTATTCTGTAGAGTTGAAGTTAACACAGAAGGGAAGTAACTACAAAATACTTCCTAATAGTTTCGCGTTTTAACTGCCTGGCCCTGGCATAGTTTTTTTTTTTTTCTTCATTTTTTGCTGTGGCTCTGCCCTTCGTCTACTGTAGCAGCTTTGAGGCAGCTTGGTCCCGGTTGGAAGGAGAAAGGACAGTGCTCAATGGTGGGGCTGGTGGGACGAGGCCAAGGATGGGGACAACGACCACCACCATGACAGCGTGCCTTTGATATCTCCGTAATTGGGATTGTAAGTGAAATTATCTTCCTATGGTTCAAGGAAGCAATCCTGACCCAGAACACACCACCACTGTGTCCCTCACCAAGGTCCTACCCCAACACCTCCCCCTTCCTCTCTGGGAAAATGCAACATAAATTTGCAGATTTTCTTACACACACACACACACACACACACACACACACACACACCACCCCCTCTCCTGTGTGAAACGGGATGCCGGTTGCTAGGAATATCAACACAGAATGCAGTGTTTATTATTCCTGACCAGATCTTGAGGTTGTTTGATGCTTTAAATATTTTTAATTATATTTTTTCTAGGTGTTTATTGGTACATTGCAGGTTTTTTCCCCCTGGAATTTAAAGTTTTCTGTAAAACTTTGTCTTCAAGTAATCTGACAGCATTAAATATCGCATTTAAAACATACGCAGCAAATATGTTTTGAAATTAATCACGACAACAGAATGAAATTCTATTTTTTGAAGGAAAATTTTTTTTAAGTACAGATGGAAAATGATACTAATTTCAGCATTCTTTCCCCTCATTTTCCCGCTTAGTTTCTTTTCTTTTTCTTTTTTCTTTCTTTCTTTTTTTTTTGAATGAGTATGGACTAGCCATTCGAAAGTGGACTTACTCTACCGATTCAGTAAGACCTTAGCTCAGCCTACATTGGAGAATATCTTTCCGTATAAATGCTAATCTTACAAGTGACATGTGTGATTTTTTTTAAAAAAAAAAGTCATTTGATGATTTTGCTTAAACCCCTCATTCCTTAACCTGATTGCAAGAGATTCAGGAATGATGCCCACTGCTTTCTGATAAGGTAATAAAATGACACACACACCCTTTTTCCCTTTCTTCATTTTTCTTTTAGGGTTTTTGCTCTGCTGGTTCCAGAACTGGTTTGCTTGCCTAGGAGTCCAAGAGGGGAGCGGCACTCAGGCAGTCAGGAAAGAGCCCCATTCACCTCCTCAGGGAAATTCTAGGGTACTTTCAGGTCCAGCCCACCTTCCCCTTACACACAAGGGACTTTGCTGACTGGCCCCCAACCGCAGCAGCGTCAGTGGGAGGCAGGGGTAGCCACACTCACCTCTGTCAGGCCTGGGCTTCTGGGGTTCCTGGTGTGCCTTGGCTATGGGCAGTTAAAGCAGGGCTCACCACCATAGGAGTTATGGCCCACTTTAAGTGAGGCACACCACAGAAAGTTAGTCATCTTGCAAACATCAGACAGCTGAGCCCCCTCATCCCTTGTGTTTTGTGTTCCCTACTGGAGCTCCACCCTGGTAGCTGGAATTCTTTGTGCCAGGCCTCCAGGCCACCTTCCTTTGGGTTCTGCTGATGTGAGAGACTAGGAGAAAGTCTCTAATGACTTAATTTGAAAACAAAGTCAGAGGATTAGGGAGGCCTCCTCTCAGAATTGAGCAGGCTCTCTCCAGTTAAAATAAGAGGAGATTGGAGCCCAACTCAAGGCTAAATGCAGTTCCTAACCAAGGAGCGCACATTTGTGTTCACGTGAGATTCCTTATGGTCGTTATCCCTTGATAATTCACTTCGGACGCCAGGGCGGTGGTCCATTCTACTAGTGCGATTTTGTTTCCGATCTGTGCCGTGTGGGGCAGTATTTTGTGGAGGCTGGATAAAGTTTGCATAACTTTGTGTAGGGCACCTGAGTGGCTTCTAAACTCACCGGTAAACTAAGCAGTGTGATTTGCTTGATGGTCTCGTTCCCCCCCCCCCAGCCCCGTCTGCCCCCTCTCCCTCCTTCCCTCTCTTCTCTTCCCCTTTCTTTCTTCTTCACTTTAAAAAAAAAAAGACTCACTGCCCCGTTTTTATTGTTGCCACTGAGACTTTGACACCCTCCCTCAAACCCACCAGTAGGCAGATGAAATGAATTTTTTTTTTAGGAGTTGCGGGCGCAGAGCGCCTGATCTGCAGATGTGTCGGGATGTGACTGATAGGTCTATTAAAATCATGCGTGTGGGAGAAGAATAACACTCATATTCACGCATTTCATTCCCTTCCCCCTCCCCCCTCCCCACGACAAAGACTGGGCACTGCCACACTCTGTCTCCGGAAAATTCCAGTCAATTCGAAAAGCCCTCTCCAGCACTCGTGCTCTGGGGACGCAGGAAAACAAGCTCGGTCTAGCCGGGGTCCAGCACCGCTGGCTCCGGCCCCTGTGCTTTTCTGGTCACGCCTCCTCCCCACCCAGCTTCCGCAGCGGGTGTCCGGGAGCCCGGCGGTGGAATCCAACCCTAGGTTAGAGTCCTGGGAAAGTTGAGGGAAAAAAACAGACTTGGCCTTGGCGCAGGAACTAGTTGGCGGACTGGAGAGGCTCCGGCGGATGGGGGAGGGGGACAGTGCGCAGCCCCCCGGGGAGAGAGCGCCAGAGTCCTTCTGTGCGGGGTAGCGGGTGGACTGGCAGCAGCCAGGCTGCCTCTGAGGCTAGAGGCTGGGGCGCCACACCCCTCCCTCTCCTACTGCCCTCCTCCTCCGCCCCCCTCGCCTTCCTCCCCGCCCCCCCTCCGCTAGGCCCTTCTCCTCCAACTGCGCCCTGCAGGACCTGGCTTAACCGCCCCCAGAACCAACCAGCGGGGCAGTGCGGCCACTGACAGTGTCCTGCGTCCCGGGTATTGTGACCAGGACCCCACGTGCTCGAGCCGGGACTTCTGCACTCTGCCTCCCGTGTCCCAAGTCGTGCTTCTGTGGTTCTGCTCCCAGCTGCACCCTGCTCCGAGCTCGCTCTCCCCCCCACCCCCGCCACGTCCTTCTCTACACCCTCTGGTCCATCTCTCCTTCCCTTCCGCTACCTTCCCCTAGCCCTCCTTCTGCAGCCTCTGCTCTCCCCAGGCTTTCCCTCAACGCGCTGACAGGCCCTCCCTTTGTCCTAAGGCGCGGTCCGCTTCCCGCCTCCGAGGCCCCTCTTCTCTCCCCACGTACACTCTCCGGTTTAGCCGCCCCGTCGGAGGCCCAGGTTCAGACCCATCCATCCCCTCGTCGAGTTTGCCCATCCTTACGGGGGAGGGGGGTAGCAAGTAAGGGCTTGGCACCCACCTCGCTCATGTCCACGCTTGCCTGGAGGCCTTTGGGGAATTAAGAGAGGAGGGTTTGCGCTAGACTACAGGATTACAGTGGAGAAAGTTCTGACCTGGGGTCAGGCTCAAGCCAGACTCTTTCACAATCAGTGGGGGAACCAAACAGGTCCCAGGCGAGACCGCAACAAGTAGGCGCAGAGTGGGGGAGGGGAGTCAGGGTCTCCTGGAAAGCAAAGGCAAGGAAGAGGCAGGGTGGCCCTCTCCTCGAGGCAGAGCTAGGTCCGGGGCAGCAGCGGTCACAGGCGGGATCGTTTGGGCCTCGGTTTGGGCCTAGACAACGATGAGATGCCTTCAAAGGTAGATCTCAGGGCAATGTCTGCTCTGGCCAAGTCTGGGGTTTCGCTCGCCTGCTGCTCTTTGGCGTTCGAGTCTAAGGAAAGCTGCGCAGGCCTCTGCCCAGGAAGCAGAGGCTTTATAAACACAGCTCAGCATACTTAAGCAGAATAAATAAGTGAATACAAAATTAAGACCAAGTTCTTGAGAGCTGGGGTGAGCGGGTCCGTTCGTAAACCCGGCCTCAGTTTAGACTCTTCGCAGCCACTTTGGGAGCTGTGGGTGAGTAGGGCTGCGGTTTTGTTGCCGACCTGGTTCCCTACACCGGGGGAGGGAAATACCAATGGACAAAATGCACTGTTCGTTCAGACTGATAGAGGCCTGGATGGTGGCGTGGTGGAGCAGACGGTCGCTGGATGACAAGGAATGAAGTTGGCTCGTCTTCCTTAGAGCCCCAGGACTCATTCTTACCGAGACGATTCCGCTGGTAATGTTTGGCAAGTGTGGAAAATATATTAAGAACTCAAGGAAGTAGTATAGTCATAGACAAAGAGAGTAAAAAATAAGAAGCACGAAACGGCCAGATCTTCTAAATCTGCACAGGCAGATAAGCAAACACCACCCGCAAGGACAGGGCAGGGCTGGTTTTAGATGTTTCTTTGTTATTTTGTTTTGTGTTTATTTTTCTTGGAATGATACAACTCTTGGTGAACTCACACAGCCTTAAGGGCAGTGGGCACGGTGTGGCCTGTCACACAGTGAGGTAGAAAGTTTGCTCTGAGCTCAAAGACCAGGATGTTGTTAAATGACCTCTAGGGGAAAATTGTCTGTGGCAGAGACACTGGCCATGGAGTCTCCCACGAATGCCTCGCGGGCAGCTCACGAGGGTTTAATTGCCCTCAGCCACTTCAGAACAGCCGCGTGGGCACATTAAAGGTGCTGTTTGTGGAGAACAGCAGGTCACCACACGCAAAGCCTCGGAATAGTCAGCCAGTCAAATCAGTGGAAAAAAATCAGCTTTTGTTAGATTTCGCAGTTTCGGGAATTAGGCATTCACTGCGGAGCTGCAGTTGTGAGAAATTGCAATGTCAGGCGTGTTCCCAGTGGGGAAATATTGTGAGTGTGGAGGATTGTAAGATGGGGCCTGACAATGGGGAAACTGACAAGAGCCATCACCCAGACGTTGTTTTCTCTCCCAGCACCCCGGAAATGCTAACAAGAGACATTCCTTGGCAGCGGTGGCACCAGAGTCAGGTCTGCACACCAGTGCAAAGACACACACAGTGCAAGACCCAACCCCAGTTTCACATGAGTCAGGGAATCCACAGACAAAAAAAAATGCCCTATAGATTAAAAAAAGAAGAAGAAAAAAACACCTGTACACCAGTTAGAAATAGTATCAGGATCTTCTAGAAAAAAATAATAAAGTGGAGACCACTTGCTTCTAAGCGACGGAGTAGAGGACACCCAGGTGAGCATGTTTAACCAGGAAGAGGACCTAACAGTCAAGCTTTAAAAAGCTAAACCCACAAACACATTCAGTAAATGGAGGGGCTCGAACCTGTGCTGGGCAGAGCTGGACCCCGGTCCTTTGTTTCTACGCTGAACCGAAGAGAGAAAGGTTAACCTGGACATTGGCTCTCTACACTTGAAAAATATAACACTCTCGACTGCCGGTCTGTAGCTCAGATGTGTGAAACCAAAATTACCGAACACCTAGGTAGGACATATCCTACCAGGGCTTCAGAGCCCAGCAAACAGGAGACTTCCAGGAATGGTCAGGTAAAGTGGAGAACTGGGAGTTTAGGAGGCAGGTGTGGCAGAGGCGGGATGCAATGATCCCCCCACCCACCTGCCACCAGTGTGCAGGGGCTTCAGGGCTACTGGAGAGCTATCACACTCCCAGTCTTCTGTTCAGCAGACTTCATTCATGCCTGTTACCAGGTGCCCGTGATTTCAAGATCAACTGGACAGGGCTGGTGTCTCCTGGGTGAGTCCCGTGTCACACAGGTAGGAGTGATGTTGCAGCCTTGTGCCAGAAGACGTACCCTGAGCATCTGGCCTGGCCAGATGGAGTCGGAGGAAGCCTTCTGAAGAACATGAAGCCACTTGATTCCTGCAACTGCCTGGTTCTCCCTGTGTGGAAGGGTCCCTGTGTGGCTTGCCCACTGTAGGACTGTGATTGGTGGCAGTGCTGATGTGACCCTGAGGAGAGCTGGCTTTGTTATGGTGACTTTGCACTGGGCTTTCTGCACCAAACTCAGATTTGGAGGTTTTGTAAGGGTGATGGTCTCTCAGCCTCCATGCTCTGACCAGGACCCATACAGCCTAACCGCAGATGCCCCTAAGAATCTGCCCTGTGTCAGGCACAGCCGGAGAGATGCTGATAGTGACCCTGGAGGACACTTGGAAAGTCTGTGTTTGCAGATGACACTGTGTGTGTGTGTGTGTGTGTGCGCGCATGCGCGTGTGTGTGTGTGTGTGTGTGTGTGTGTGTGTGTGTGTTTATAGTGGGCTAGTACCAGGGCTATGTCAAGATCATTAAGAGGAGCAATTTGTTATTTATAGAGGGCTCATTCAGTTCTTCACTTGTTGATTTTTTTGGGGGGAAGAAAAGCAAAACCAAAAGTGGCAGAAGGGAGTTTTCTGGAGTTGCAATATTTGGATCTTGTACCTGGAAGGCAGCAATGGAGCCTAGCTTTGATTCCCTCTGCTGGCTGACTCAGCCCGCCTGAGCCCACTCCCAGAGGCATTCAGGATCTCCTGAAGGGTAGTCTAGCAGCCCAGGGGAGGGAGGCACACCTGTGTGTTTTCAGAAACCATTGAGTGACAGGCCTGCTGGGACCGGACAGTCTTTCCCCATGCCTTCTTTAACCAAGTGGTTTTGTATGTGTATAACTGGATCAACACCACTCTGGTGTACACCAAAAAACATTCCTGCTAGCCAGATGGTGAAGGCACCAGTTATCAGTGCCTACAAAATGACCACGTTGTTCTCCTCAAATGTATCAGAACTCCGTCTCTGAAATGGGTATGCGAGAGTCTCGCAGGAAGAGCTGTACACATGAAAGTGTTATATGCAGATTAACTGGCTTGTCCCAGTAGGGCTCAATGTGACAGTGGCCTTCGCTGTATTAACAAATGCAGCCACCGCCCATGGATGAACTCAGTACTTGATTGGCAGGTAAGCAGATTTGAAACCAGAGAGGATGGGAAGGCTTTCATTTTCAATTTTAAAATGCTCGATTAAAATAATAAATCATTTATTTCAGTGTTCCAGGCTGGGGGAGGGGGGAGGTGGGGAAGGACTGCAAGCGTAGCGTTGATTTTAAAATACTGTGAAATTTAGATAAAGGACATGCTCTCTCTACTTGCTAAGGGAAATTATATGTAGCATAAAAAAGTAAGTTGACGCCGTATTCTCCTAATGTAAATAGATCATATATGCCGTCACCATTTCTAACAAAGGAATGCCATCTAAAGTCACAGTTCAAATTAGGTTATTTGGTTTCATCCATCAGGACATAATATTAAAAAAAAAAAAAAAAAGACGGGCACATGTAAAACCAATCCCCAGGCTACAAGTTTGATAGCAATGTCAATAGCAAGACATTCTAAAGTGAAACACTTATGGGGCTGTTCAAATAGACAGATCCGAGGAGAGCATTTATGGTAGCGTTTTCAGGTGACTTCTTTATTTTAATTGGCTCCCAGAGGGTCACCTTCCCATACTCGCTCTTAGAGTCCCGACTGCTGGCGCTGCCTGAGTGAAATTCTCCCCAGGTGGATGTGCTCCGAGGAAGCAGATGTGCCCTAGGCAGGGGTCACATGGGGACAGACACCCCAACATCACCCAGCGCCTGCCAACAGACTACATGCCGTGAGCCCCGCAGCTATGTCTGATTTGGGGTTTCAGGAAGCTGTCATTCCCAACGCGGCCAGGTTACGGAGAGACGACATAATCGTTGATGTGAGTTGAGTTCACAGGACAGATGCAGGGATGGCAGGACCAGTAGATAGAAAGCTAGCCTACTTCGAGGGAACCCCTGGCCTTCTGAGGGCAGAGGTGGGACTGGGGAACAGCACCCCTCTGGTGTTCTTCTGGAGTACATAAGAGAAGCGAGTTCCTGACTGTGGATCTGGCCCCGTGATTATAGTAGGGGGCAGCTGGTTGACAGATGCAGGGGTGGGTCGGCTTCATTTCCGGGCAGGGGTGTGCCCCATTCCTTAAATGGCGGAACCACAGAAGGGCTTGGAGGTTCTGCTGTTGTCTCAGTAAGAGATGAGCGATGGGAAGCTTGTCCTTTGCTTCAGAGTGCCCTGGAGACCTGCTGCACACTGGGGCACCTGGTGCGTTCAGGGTGCCCTGTCGTGGCACAGGGTGTTAAGATGGGTTTTCCTTTAGGACCATGTGGCCGAGCCCCTCTCTGCACCAGAGTGCTTCAGGCACCTGGAAAGGAGCTAGCGCAGGAGAAAATGGCAGTCTGAATCAGACCCCTATACTGCTCTTCCACCTCGCCCCACAGGGATTTTAGGGTTTCCTGGTGTGGAGCTGTCTGAACACTGTGAGACCCACATGACCTGGGTTGTTACCTAATCTCAACAGACTTAGCTCCAGGTGTCTGATTTATTAGCCCTTATTATGTGAATCTGAATACGTGGCCTGCTGTGCACATCGCATGTTCCCACTCTGTCCCAGGGTCCCCAAGCTGCAGACTCCTCGGGACCCCATAGGGAACTCAAAGAAACAGTGCAGGGTGTATAACCCAGGGAGAGTCAGCAATCCAGGACATCTCAGAGGCCGTGTGAAGTAAATACCTGGCTGGAGGTAGTTCTCAGCCTCCATGTGGACATGAAGCTAAATGGCTGCCGGTGACACCCCAGGCTGCCGGTGACACCCCAGGCTGCTGGTGACAACATCCCAGGCTGCCGGTGATGACATCTCAGGCTGCCGGTGACGACATCCCAGGCTGCCGGTGACACCCCAGGCTGCTGGTGATGACATCCCAGGCTGCTGGTGACGACACCCCAGGCTGCCGGTGACATCCCAGCTTTAGGAAACTAGGTTTTCAACAGACAGTTTAGGTGTTAAAACTGATTCCTGTGGGGACAGTGGAGCACACCAGGAAATCCAGTGCCAACGCCGGTGTGGCAGGGCTCAGCAGAGCCACCTAAGTGGCTAAGAAAGCAATAATGCAGGCGTCCCAAACTTCTGGCGCTGGGACATGCCATTGAGATCTTCATATGTGTCTGGCTGTGCTCAGTTATCATCTAATGCATGTGGCTTATGGGTCACAGGATAGACATGCCTGCAGTAGAGAGGGAATTTTCATTCTTCTAAGAGTGAAGGGAAAGATATTTATCTTAATCTTTGTATATTGATTTAATGATTGTCAAGCTACCCTAACATACACACATACACATACACTAACTTGTTGGGTCTCAAGTGCTCGGCAGAACCAGCAGGCATTCCCGACAGCCAGGGAACTGTGGACGGTGTGAAACTTTATGCTGTTTGCCACAGACTAACCTCGGCTCGCAGGTTCATTTAGAAATATGAGTTGTGGCTTATGCCTTCGTCAAGTTGCACAGCTCAATTTAAGCTGTGGCTTGAAATACGACTTTATATTTTCTGCAAATAATTGCCAGAGGTGATGTATTCATTCTGGAATAATAAAGTGTTGGTTTAATTAGTTTTTTTTAAGAATTTTATATAATTTCCCTTACAGAGTGGATAATTTACTTTATTATCCAAATTTCATAGTCAGTGTTTTGAAATTGAGATGACATTTCTAATAGTATTCCCAGCTTAAAGACTGAAATAAATGACTTATTTATTTATTTAAATGAGCAAGAAAGTTTTTACCTTGGCATCTTACTCATTAACATAACCAAATTTAAATTGGGGATGACAGAACACAGCTAATGTGTGAGCTCTGCTGCCGGGTACTAGTGTCGTTAGCTTCCTGTCACTTTGGGGGGCAAATGACCCCCCACACCATGATGTCTACTCTCTCCCCAGCAGCTGCTTACCTGCCTGAAGAGACCTTTGGTACAAAGCTAGGTAGACTCCCCCACCCCCACCCCGCGTGCTCCGCTTTACACTTCTGTTTTGTCCCTTCTACTCTAATCTCAAGAGACCAATGCGTTCTTTCTTTTCTTGAGTTCAGGATGGTGACAGTGTCTATGATACTGGGTGTGTGGGCAGCATGTGTGGTGTGAGCATCAGAGATGGTGTTCGTACCAGGTGACCCACGGCTCAGCAGACGAAGGAGCACATTCAGAGCAGAGGGCTGGACAAGTATGGCTCTTGCCTGGCATTCACCAGGCACAGAGTTCCGTCCCAACACGGAGTGAAAGAGAAGCCTGTGAAGTAACACCATCGCCCTGAAATCCCAGTGTTTGATTAGTGTTTTTATTTTATATTTTTCCCAAATAGTTTACCTTGTATGCTCAACGCTTATATACAAGGATGAGAAAATACTTCCTTTGACAGTGATATTTCAACATTGCGTATTAAATTTGCAAAAACCTTTGCAAAATTGTTCCTTTAAATTGTATTTGCTTCTTCTGTTGAATAAAGTTAAGGAAGATTGAGGGGTGGGGTTGGGGGAGCAAGAACCAAACAAGCCATGAAGACAGCTGACAGCCTGTCTTTCTTTACAGCAAATAATAGAATCTGACTCCATTCTGTCTCCTTCCCCGCAAATGCCCAGCAAAAGCACACAGGGTGTTTTGCGTCTCACTGAGGTAGCTCCCATCGGAGGGGGTGAAGCTGACGCTGGCCCTCGGTCATCATCTTCTAGTTGCTCATACGCAAGGAGATGTTACATTTTTAAAAGCTTGGCTGTGTCACTCACAAAGAGGGGGCCATAGGAACAAATAGAGACCATAACTCCGGCCAAGAGACACCTGTAGTGTCAAAGGGATTAGAAAGAAGAGGTTTTCAAGTAGCAAGGAGATAACCAAAGGTAGAGAGACAGAAGAAGCCACTGGCAAGAATGCAGGCTAAAAAGGGAGAGTTGAGGCTGACAAGGCCAACCACTTTGGGCAGACCCTGCTCCTCAGATTCCGCCCCTCAGCCTGGAAGGAGCAGAGGGAAGATTCCAAGCAGATTTGGAATTAGGATCCAGCTGTCTGAACTTGGCTGGAACTGTTTCAAGGCAGAGGATTATGGGAGCCACTGTGCAGCCGCCCCCGGGGCTGGTCTCTGGGACTCCCATAACAGAATACCATACTGGAAGCAAGGGAGGGAGCCTTGAAGGACAAAACTTGTACTCCATCGTTCTGGGGAGAAGTCTAGGCTCAAGGGAGCGTGCTAGTTTCTTCTGACATGTGTGAAGATGTATGTCTACACTTCCCAGGCCTCTGTGCTGCCCTGGGACCTTGGCATGACTTGGCTTGTAGAAACAGAATCAACTTTCTGCCTCTGTCTTCACTGTAGTAAGGGCCCGTGATAATGTCTGAATCTAGAGTTCCTTTCCTTTCTTTCTTTTCTCTGTTTTTTTTTTCTCTTCTGTGTGTATGTGTGTGTGTATATATGTTTGCATGTGGGAGAAGACGTGCATGCATCTGTGTACACGGGATCTAAGATGCCATTCTTCAGGCATTACTCTTACTCTTGAGTCAGGGTCATTCATCGGCCTGGAACTCACCAAGTAAGCTGTGCGTTCCGGGCAGTGAGCAGTGAACTTGCAAGGTCTGTCTGTCATGTCTGTCAGTCCCCAGCACTGAGACTGCACTTGCAGGCCATCCCACCTGCCTTTGTTAAGGGGGTTTCTAGAGACCAGGTCTTCATGTTTGTGTGCATTTTACTGACTGAACTATCGCATTTCCCGAAAAACCCTTCTTTAAAGAACAGATGTCACTAGCCGAGGACCTCACAGATGACCCTGTCCTGACCTATCTGCCTGCAAAGACCTTGCTAGACACCACATGTCCTAGCTGAGGGTTTCCAGCTCTTTCTGGAAAATGCCACTCTAACCATGGTGTCCACTGCTGACTGTGACAATCTCTCCTGGTAAACACTGCATTCTGAGGTCCTGTCTCCCCTCAACACAGCCACTCCAGTCTGCAGCTCTCACACAGTGCAGTGTCTCCCAGGTCTCTGCAACAGGCGCTTCACACAACTGGGCAGCTGCCCTCTAGCTGACCTGAGTCACCCAGGTTAATAATCTGCTTCCTGTGTGGTGGGACTAGCAGGAGGCTGGAGGGGAAGATGGTCATGGGGTCAGGGCAGCACCATATGTGAAATTCACCCCTCGGAGGCAGTCACAGAGGCAGGGAACTGCACAGCTCCAGGGTGCCAGATTTGCCTCACCTTTTCTTCTTCTTAATCCAGTTCCTTTTGTGGAGCTCCATGTGCCAGTGTAAATCACCTTGACTTCTGTGGAGGAGCGTTGTGCGGAGACAATGCCATGCAACTGTTACCAGCTTTCCCTCAATCCTCCCACACTTCTGAGCAGTCAGTACAGTAAAGCCGGGGTTGAACCCTGGGCCTCCAGCCTGCTAAGTATGCACCTTCTAACTTAACTATGCCAGGCCCTCAAAAGAAACCAGGCGTTAAGTCGTTTACCATTAAGGAATCTAGAGCTGACAGGGTCTAGCATTTACGATTAATGTAATACACATGAACATGGTACAGAAGGCCAGCAGCACTGCCGGGCTCTCACGGCACCCAGCGTGGTCCGTGCTCCACCTACCTCGACCGCATTTCCTAGCAGCAGCTTCTCCGTCTCTTTTGGGCATCTCTCCCACATCGCCGTAGCCACACTCCTGCATTCCACGCCGGCATTGCCTAGCATAGACCCGCTCACTTTAGCCATTATCCAGTCAGACTTCTGTGGCAACCGCGGCTGCCCCGGTCTTTTCAATCCTCCCCACCCATCCTTCGCACAGCACAGCAAGTGCACCCTGGTTTGTTCCATCAGCATTTGGAGTTTGTTTTGAATAGACAGTGCGATTCGTGGCTGAGCCAGCGGTAAAGCAGGATGGGATTACCTCTGCTGCGGGGCTGTGCTCTCTCACGTCACTAACGGTCTTGTTTTGTGAGGCCGTCCACCTGTTTAGTTTCTTGTGTTATTTGCACTGTAACACTGCTAAGCAACAGTTCAGTTTCTCGGCGCCAGCCCTTCCAGGCCACGGTGTGCCTGTTTGCTTCAAGCTTGGCCACTGCCCTCACACGTTGGTTCATCTCTCTTCCACGTAGACCATGCATTTCTGGAATCATTGCTGATACTGTCTGAGGCAGGGTTTCCTACTCTCGCGTTGGTCTCTTACTCTCTGCATAGCGGTAATGATCTTGAGGCAGTTTGTTCTTACGGCCTCTCCTTCCCGTGTGCTTATATGACAGGCATGTATGACCACATCTGAGCTATGTGGTGCTGAGGGTGGAACCAGCTGAGCTACATCCCCAGACCCACTGGATCTCTTATTTTTTTTTGTCACTTTGCTTTCCACGCTTGTTTTGGCGGGTCATGTCTTCTAAATGATTAGCAGCACAAGAGTGGTATTTTAGCTGGGTATAAGATTCAAGGTGAAATTTGGTATGAGATTATTCCCTTCAGGTTTTGTCTTCTCACCTATTGTGCTACTTGAGATAAGTCTGTTCCATATGTGTGTGTGTGTGTGTGTGTGTGTGTGTGTGTGTTCATGGATACTTGATTTATAAGTAGGCTGTGCCTAAAATGGTTTGACAAAATGATGGGACCATAATCATGACAGTGAACATGTCCACCACCCCAAGTTTTGTCTTATTCTCCTCAGCCCCCTCAATGTGTCCATCCATAGGCAACCACAGGCCCTCCTTTCATCACTTTTGTTTCACAATTTCTGGAAGTCTCTATAAGTGGAATTTTATAAACTCTTTCTCATCTTTTTTTAAAAAAAAATCTGGCATCTTTCATTTACCATAATGATTTTGAGATTCATCCAAAATGAATTCATTCATTCATTCATTCCTTTTGTAATAGTCTTCTGTACGGCTATACCTCAGTTTATTCACCAACTGTGAACACTTGTTTTCAGTTTCACATTATGAATCTGGATACAAGTTCACGTAAGGACAATGTGTTTCATTTCTTTTCAGTTAATCCATAGGAGTGAAAAGGCAGACCCCATGGTATGTTTGTTTAATTTAAATTACAAAAAAACTTTAAATGTTTGTACTTCTGTTTTTGAGACAGGGTCTGACTCAGGCTGTCTTCAAACTACTCATGAAGGTGAGGATGACCTTGAACTCCTGATCTTCCTGCCTCTACCTCCCAAGTGCTGAGATTTCAAGTGTATATAGCCTCTTCTGTTTCCTGGGAGTCAAACCCAAGGCCTTGTGCATACTCAGCAAGGACTCTACTGATGCATGATGACATTGCCAGGTCTGAGGGTTCCGAGTGTCCACATCCATATCTACACTCAGTTTTTGTCTTAGCTCTATGACTGAACGTGTAGCTTTATCCCACTGGAGTTTTAATTTGCTTTTTCCTAATTACCATTTACCCTGGTATCATCCATCTTTCCAGATGCCCATTAGGCATCCTGGCATCTTCTTGAGGGAGATTTTCTGTTCTGTTTTAACCATATTTGTGGGTTGTTTTTATATTATGAATTTTAAGAGTTACTTTTTTGTTGTTGTTTGTTTGTTTTTGGAGACAGGGTTTCTCTGTGTAATTCTAGCTGTCCAGGAACTCACACTGTAGACCAGACTGGCCTCAAACTCATGTTGTAGACCAGGCTGCCTGCCTCTGCCTCTGCTGGGATTAAATGTGTTTGCCACCACCACTTGGCTAAGAGTTACTTTGTTTTATTTTGTTGAGACAGGTTCTACTGTATCTGAGGCTGACAATGAACTCTTGACCCTTCTTCTGCCACTTCCCAAATGCTGGGATTCCAGGTGCGAATCATACCTTGCTAGAGACTTTATATATTCTGAACAGAAGGCAGCTGGCTGGGAAATTTGTACCTTTGGAAAAAGAAACATTTTTAAGCAGTTTTGATGAAGACTTCATTTACTGACTTCCTTTTTATACTCCAGGCTTTTTGTATTATAATTAAGAAATCCTTACCAAACTCCAAGTTACTATAGTTTTGTTTGCCAAGTTCACCCCAAGATGTGTGGTCCAATTCAATAGTCAATTGTTATATGCAGTCATTTAAATTTAATGTATAGGGAGTCAGAGCAATGGTTCAATGATTAAAACCACCTATTACTCTTGCAGAAGACTGGGTTTGGTTCTCACCACCCATATCATGGCTCACAGCATCTGTAACTCCAGTTCTAGATTACCCACATCTGTAACTCCAGTTCTAGATCACCCACATCATGGTTCATATGTGTCTGTAACTCCAGTTCTAGATCACACACATCTGTAACTCCAGTTCTAGATCACCCACATCATGGTTCACACGTGTCTGTAACTCCAGTTCTAGATTACCCACATCTGTAACTCCAGTTCTAGATCACCCACATCATGGCTCACCAGAATCTGTAACTCCAGTTCTAGGTCACCCACGTGATGGCTTACCAGTGCCTCTAACTCCAGTTCTAGATCACCCACAACATGGCTCACCAGCATCTGTAACTCCAGTTCTAGATCACCTACATCATGGCTCACCAGCTCCTCTAACTCCAGTTCTAGATCACTCACACCGTGGCTTCCCAGTATCTATAACTCCAGTTCTAGGGGACCCAACTGTCTTGCCTGGTCTCTGAGGACCAGCATGCACCATTGTGCACAGAAATAGCCTACAGGCAAAACTCCCACACATAAAAATAAATAAATCTAAAAACAAAACACAAAAAGCTAATTTAGCAGCTATCCAGTTAAATAAGGAAAGCATAGTGGCCTACCACTGGAATCCCAAAGCATAGGAAGCTGAGGCAGGAGAATCACTATAAGGCATAGACCAGATGTTCTCCACAGTGAATTCTGGATGAGCTGGGGCTATCCCAAGACACACAAACAAATATAAGGCATCGACCAGCTGTTCTCCACAGTGAACTCTGGATGAGCTGGGGCTGGGGCTGTCCCAAAACATACAAATAAAATAAAGTAGTGCTGCCTCGTGGCAGCCATATTTGAGTTCTCAGTATCCCGTGACCAATGTGCTCTCCAGTGGTCAGCACAAAGGGAGTTGCCACCCCATAGGAACTTCTGTCAAATGACATTCAGCACCAGGTGGTCCCTGCTTGTGCAGTGGTCCGTCGTGTGGGAGAAGGGAGCATCTTCCGCCCAGGATGGCTAGCCTGGCGTTTTGAAGACATCATCCTTTCCCCATCCACTCCCTCAGCATCTGTCAAAAATCAATTAGACCAGGAGCTGAGAGACAGCTCGGGCTTTGAGCACTTGTCTTGCAGAGGACCCTGGTGAGATTTTTTTTTCCTGAACCGACATAGCAGCTAAGAATCATCTGTGACTCCATTTCCAGGGGATCGGATGCCCCTCTCTGACCTCTTTGGGCACCACACACTAATGGGGTGCCCAGACGTATATACAGGCAAAGCACTTATATACATATAAAATAAAAATAAATAAAAATATTTTTAAAAAATCAATTGGAGATGTGGTGAACCACACCCATAATCCCCTGTGAACTAAGGCATGAGGATCAGAAGGTGGGGGGTAGGTAGGTGTTTTTGTCTTTTCAGACAAGCCTGGGCTTCATACTAAGATCCAGTCTTGAAAGAGAGAGAGAGAGAGAGAGAGAGAGAGAGAGAGAGAGAGAGAGAGAAAGACAACCCTTCCTCCAAATCAGTTGGCTATATGGACCCATGTCTATTTTTATCAGCCAGTTTGCAACACTGATCTATTGATCCGTCTTTGTGCCAACATTGCATAGTCCTGGTGTGTGTGTGTGTGTGTGTGTGTGTGTGTGTGTGTGTGTGTTTGCAGTAAGTCTCAAAAACATGTAGTGTAAATTACCCAATTTTTTACCCCCAAGGCGTATTAATTCTTTTATGTATTTTGAATTTCCTTAAAAAATTTGAAATTTCCCCTGAAATAAATATAAGTAAAGGAATTCTGCCCATTGGCCAGGCATGGTGTTCAGTTCCCTGCTTTCAGGTGTTCCGGAGGCTGAAGGAAGGAGGCCCATGTAGCCAACCTACCAAGACCTTCTCCCAACTTCTCTTAAAGGAGGGGGTCATAGGTCAGCGGTAGGGTGTTTGTCTGGCACATACCAGGCTCCGAGTTCACTCCTGAGGGCTGAAAAGACAAAAGCATCGCACGTACTCTCTGCAGCGGTGAGAACTCAGCTCCTGTAACTTACACATGACTTCTGGAGCAATCGCCGCCTTCACAGCGTCCCTCTTCCGACCCCTTGTGTAAATCCTCTGTTCTCCGGCATCTTCTGCAGGGTTCAGTCGCCAGCTTCTGCATCCTTTGTCCTATCTTTGCCAAGCTATTTCCGTTTGAACTTGAGGTAGAGGGTACCACCCCACATTCTTTTTCTTGCGTTGTTACGTGGGCTGGAGCGTGGCGGCCAGAGGGAGAGCACAGCCGGTGTCTGGTTCTGGGTGGGAGCCCGGTGGCCGGCTCGAAGCAGGCCACGCTGACTCCTGGCCCTTTGCATGTGACCTGCTCTGTTTCTCTTGTTTGAGTTTAAAATCCAATCCATGGCCTTTCTGGGTTTTTATTCCTTTAATTTCTGGGTTTTTTTTTTTAAGTTGTACATTGCTGCGGACGGACTTGAGCCTTTTCTTACCTAACGTTCTGGGAATTTGGTGTGTTCTTTCAATCTTGAATAACATACACTCCGATTCTGAGAAATCTGTGTAAATTATGTCTTTAAAGGCCATTTTCTCTGTTCTTTCTTTATCAAATTCTCCTTAGGGTGTTAGCTCTGTACTATCTTCTGATTCTCATAGTTTTTTTCCTACTGTTTTTCCTCTTTCTCTTCTGGTTTCGTTTTATTACAAAGTTCCTCATTCCTTTCCCTTGTTCCGTTTTTATTTTAATTTGGTAATCATGCTTTTATACTCCAGATCTTTTTATCTGTCTTTTTGTTGTTGTTGTTTTAAATATTGTACTGATTTTGTTTTATTAGCTAGTCTACCTTCTCTGAATCTCCTTTGTTTGTTAGTTTTAGATATGGAGGCCTTGTGTGAATGTCTAGCTACCGTTAACATGTCTTAATATTTTAAAGCAAGCAATCAAAAAGTCTGGTGGGAGCCTCAGGTGTGGCCTACAAGACACTCGGAGAGGTTTTTTAGCAGCCTACGACTTACCAGTTTTGTTGCAAGAATACCCAATATCATCTATTTGTGCTTGTTCCTCCGTCATGAGCTCTTCTGCATTCAGCATTCACCAACAGGCATTGTTGGTCCCGAGTGGCACGATGTCGAGGGACCTGCGGTCCAGTCTGTGGACTTTACCTAACCATCGTTTTCATTCTGCTTTTGCCCTTTCGCCAGCCTGCCCCTGTGGCCTTGGCTTCTTCTGCATTCAACATTCACCAACAGGCATTGTTGGTCCCGAGTGGCACGATGTCGAGGGACCTGCGGTCCAGTCTGTGGACTTTACCTAACCATCGTTTTCATTCTGCTTTTGCCCTTTCGCCAGCCTGCCCCTGTGGCCTTGGCATCTACTGCCCATTGGCCTAGTTTTATGCAGATAAACCTGCTGTGTTGGAGGTGGGATAGCTGCCAATACCAGGCTAGGGAGGGGCCTTAGGGACCAACAGTTCTCCATCTGGGCTTCAGGCCGTCATTTCAGAACCTAGTATTGTCCTCTGGGCCTCTCCCGGCTCTGCAATAGAACTAGTTGGTTTCTAACGATTCTGTGCATTTGTTCTTGGCTTTCCTAAGTCTTCTCACCCCTTCTCATGCCTCTCACCCACAACATGTGTCGTTCATAGGTCTCTCCCTCCCTCTCCCCCTCCCCTTCCTCTCTCCTTCCTCTTACCACCTAATTCTCATATTAAGGTGTTTCTGAGAAGGAAAAGAAAAGAAAAGAACCAAGTTTTCAAACCCCTGAACTTGGCTAGGAGTTGCTGAGTTTCCAAGTTTTAAAGCAGGCCTCTTCCAAGTCCTGCCCACAGCACCCTGGTGGGAGTCCAGAGTGCATTTGTGCTGGTCTGGCTCCTTTGTCCTGTAATCTGTCTTACGGATTTGTACTGCTGGCTGCATTGCGGTTTTCTCTTTTACTGGGTCGTAGACATCTTCTCTCTTTTCCCCTTTGTCTCCCACATTCTTGATTCCTCATGAGAAAGGCAAGCTGGCTCCGGTTTCTCTACCTCTGTCCTTCAGTCCAACCAACCCAAGCGAGGAGGGAAGAGAGCTGAACTTCTCAAGGCTAAACTGTGAGGTGAAGTCCATCCCCCTGAAATGTTTGGAGCCACTGTAGTAGGCATGCACAGAAGGTCACCTAGACTTGGTGAAGTGTCCTGGGTCTGCAACCCTTACTTGTCTATTTTCACCTCTAGATTGACATCCTAAGGTCCATACATGTTCACTTTCAAGTCCCTGGATGGTAGGATTCTTATTTTAGAAAAATGTCATAAATGTTTTTGTGTCAGCCATGATTGTCCTTGGTTTATGCCATGGTTTAAACCCCTGTTATCAGACCTCTCCCCTTCAACGTGAGGAGACTTGACCCAAGTGGCATAAGACAGGAAGGGAGGCATGTCAGCACAGGCAGGGTGGCAGCCAGCACTCATGATAACACGGCCGCCAGGAAACGGTCACTAATGCACAATCTGTGATGGAGGGCTCCTCAGAGGACCTCTCAGTGAGTTAGAAGAGATGAGACAAGGGGACAGACACTACCATGGCGACAGACCACCACAGTGATAAGCAGCACCCTGGTGACAGAGCACGCCACCGCCTCCACCAGCAGGAGCCATGAAAGGCAAGTGGGTGAGTGAGACTGAGGAGCAGGAGCCGGGTTTCCAAGCCAGCATGGGTCCAAAGGACACAAACCCGTCATTACTGGTTGGGGACTACACGCAAGCATTCCAGTTCATCCACAGACATGAGCCCTCACTTCTCAGCCAGTGAGAGACAGCCAAGAGACCACCATGGAAAGATGTCTCAAAACCTTCAGTGACTCATGAGTCACATCCTAACGTCTTCAGAGTGGAAATTTGTACAGCGTCTACACAAGGCTGATCCAGCGTCCTCCATCACTGAGGAAAGGGCTGGCTCCGGAGCAAGAGAACTCCAAAGGAGCAGCTGTGTCTAAAGACAAAATATAGATGTTGTATAAGAGGGGGGAGGTGTGGGTTGTATTCCCAGCACCCAGCTCCCAGCCACCAGCCACCGGCCCGCTCAGCCGCTGGTTGCTTGCTTATGCCCGAAATAACCACATGACAATTATATTCATTTAAACTCTGCCTGGCCCATCATCACCAGCCTCTTCTTGGCTAGCCCTCACATCATAAACTAACCCATT
>JAQHUG010000020.1:3282040-3303270 GCA_028555095.1 Dicrostonyx torquatus | reverse complement strand
AGGTAATTGTCTATACCCGCACACAGATGCACTTGCACACACGTGCAGGTACACACACATGTACACCCCATCCACACCTGCTCATTCCTGCATACACAGACAAACCTGCAGGGACACACACACACATACCTATATGTACCTTCAAGGACACACACACACACGTGCACACATGTGCCCACATCTGCACAGACACACATACTTGCCCATGAACAAACATACCTGCAAGGACATGGACATACATAAGCTCATACCCACCCGTACCTGATCATACTGTTAGAGGCACACACACTTGCAGGGGCATAATAATAATAATAATAATAATAATAATAATCTGATAATTTTTCTCTCTTTATGCTTTATCATGTCTTCCCAGAGATACTTTCTGAGGTCAGAACTTGTCTCTGTGTCTGTCTTCAAGGACACAAAAAGAAATCATTTCTCTGAAAAGAATTTTTAAAATTAGCTTCCATTGGTACAGTCTGACTGGTTGATTTCTTCTGAACTTAGCATAGGTTGAAAATAATGGTTGCCAACGTCCACAGACAACCAGTGGTCTCAATGAGAAGATGTCTCAGAGATGCATACAGAACACACACAGGGAAGAGCCGGACACTGGTCAGACCTGTGAGTTAACGTCCTGTAAATGAGGGAGAAAGGCTGATGGCTCAAGGGACCATGTCACACCATTGGCTCTGGAGATCTAAGTCAAAATCAAAAGCCAACCATGATCCCAGGTAGCTCACTTCACTCCGGCAGAGGAATGTTTGTGTGGAGAGATCCATGGGCTTCTTAGCCTGCAAACTTATCACATGCCTTGGGCAATGGGCTCTTTCTGTGCTCTGCAAGTTTTCCAGAAAACCCACACTCCCCCCTCCACTTGACTATAGCTAGCTGATGGGAGTATATTTGTTTCCCTCAATGAATAATTTGTTGTTGTTGTTCTTGTTGTTTGGTTATTTGAGATAGGGTTTCTCTATGCAATCGAAGAGACTGTTCCCAAACTCACAGAAATCCTCCTGCCTCTGCCTCCCAAGTACTGAGATTAAAGGCACCTGCCACCATGTCCAGCTGAATGAATAATTTTGGGATGCGCGTGCAGCCGTGTGTATACTGTGTCTTCTAACCATGCTCTTGTTCGCACAGCTGCTAATTCATGACAAGTCAACTTCCACAAAACAATGGCATGGTTTTTAAATATTTTTTTGGCAACCTGTTATAGACTCATTATTCAGCTAACGAAACCTCTAGTCCCAATGGCCTTGGGTTCTAAGATTCTCCCATGAGTGGTTTTTCCCTCTCTGGAGACCGATGCGCCCTTAGTGCACTGGTTTTCATCAGCAAGTCATTGGCTTTGTTTTGCTTTTCTTTCACAGGGACACATGGGATAGAATCGCACCCCAGGCTTGCTGGAATACAGAGAAAAGATGCATGCACCCATGGAGGTAAGCGCAACATCATTTGTGGTCCATATATGATCTAGGATGAAAGATAACTTGTGACAGGATCAGCTATCTTCCTAACAGGAAGTAGTAAATTATATCCCCAAACTGAAGCATGACTTCCTTTAGTTCAATACTATTTCACCACATGTATCTGACAGAGAATGCCCTTTGCTGCCTCCACCACCAGCTGAAAGAGCTACAGACAAAACCCCTAGAATTTCTGCAAGACTAAAGCAAGCCATTGGCTGCATTTAGTTAACATACAAATTGTAAAATGGCCTTGCATGTTTGCAGTGCATTGCTGTCCAGTGTCCTCTAACGCCCGTAGGAGCTGCCGCAATGCTAAGGACTCACCATGACCCTCCACCTGCCACCAGTTTGCCAGCCTGACCCCTCCTGTGTCTGTTCTCTGAGCCAGGAGTTGTAAAGGGAATGGGGCCAGTGGCAAACACTAAGGAATGCTGAGGTGATGAGGGGAGAAATACTATCCTTAGAAATTATTTGATGATCATCATCATTGTCACCACCACCATCATCATCATCACCATAGCTACCACCACCACCATCATCATCACCACCACCATCATCATCATCACCATCATCATCATCACCATCACCATCGTTATCACCGTCACCATCATTATCACCACCACCATCATCATCATCACCATAATTACCACCACCACCATCATCATCACCACTATCATCACCACCATCATCGTCACCACCACCATCATCATCACCATCACCATCGTTATCACCGTCACCATCATTATCACCACCACCATCATCATCATCACCATAATTACCACCACCATCATCATCATCACCACCATCATCATCACCATCATCATCACTACCACCATCATCATCATCACCATCATCACCACCATCATCATCATCACCATCATCATCATCACCATCATCACTATCACCATCATCATCACCACCATCATCGTCACCACCACCACCATCATCATCACCATCATTACCACCATCATCTTCATCACATCACCACCATCATCATCCTCATTATATGATCAGGATTCCAGATAGGAGTATTGGCCCTGTTGGTGCAATGTTAGAAACAGTTCTCCTTGTCAACCGGCAGGTTGTTGTCACACTCAGAAGCCAACACTGTGGGCTCATGGTGGTAGCCATGTGGTCTGAGGCTGAAGGTGATGCTGCTTCCATTTCAGCTCTTTACCTCGTCTCGGTTTTCCCGGGACCCTCCTATAGGCGCGATTTAAAGGGAATTACCTATGACTTCAATTATTTGTTTCTTATCAGCTGATGTTAAACTACAAGGATTTGCATTGAATGGACACAAAGAGAGAGCAAGTCACGGCACACGGCCAAATGAAAGAGTGATGTTCTGGCGAATTTAGCCGAAATGATTTACTGCTATATAAAAGTGGGGAAGTGGAAGGTACAGCCTTTGACCAATAAATCCCTGCTGCCCGTGAAACCCTTATCTGGTCCCCTCCGATATATTCCACACAAGGAAGCCATCATCACTGGCTCCAGTTTGTTATTTGTGAAGCTTGATCTTCTGCACTCGGAGTCCTAAATATGGGTAATTAGCATCAGTTTATCGCACTTCTGCATATTTTCTCCCACTCTCCAAACACGCGTGCTTCCATTGGCTGCCATTCTGCTGCAGGAGATTATGAAGACAGATTGCAGAGAACGAATGTGCTGAACGAGATTAGGAAGGAATAGAAATAGCAACTTGGCCAATAAATTCCTCGTGAGAGCCTTATCACGCAATTACACGTTGACTAGCCTCACACTCTCCCGGCCTCTTAATCCAGTGCCCCCACCAGGAATAAAATTTCACTAATTTCTGAATTGCTGCAGATCCTCCTGACTTGTTACTGAGAGCGGCTGGAAGGCGGTGCTGCTGGAAACATCATGTCAAGACGCGCCATAAAAAAATGTAAACCTTGACTGTCAAGGTGGGTGGCGTGTGTTGGGAAAGCTGTTCCAGTGCGGAGTGCACACGTGCCGTCTGGGGCCTCGAGTCAGTTAGCTTCTCCTGGAGTCCCACATTCTCGCGGTGTGCCAAGGTTGGGGATTGTGCCCCCGCACCCCAGTCTGTCTGAAAGGGAGGGTTCCCTTGCTAGTCCACCAGACGGCAAAGTGTCTTTAAAAGCGGAACAGTGCCCCAGCTGATGCTCCTTCTTGTTGAGCCCACAGCAGGCAGGGTGCTCCTGAGTGTTTCTGGGACAGTCCCTCGTCCTCTTTAAGTTCAGTTTCCCCCTTGCTCATACAGGCTGTCTCTCGTGTGTTCAAGTCCCCACTGCACATTAAGGTGTATAAATAGGAAAATTCCTGCCCACTCTGCACCGTAAGAGTGCAACCAAGAACACCGTAATAGGACTTCTACAGGGGGAGTGTGATTCTAGTCCCTCCCTGCCTGCTAATGTTATTCTCCCCGGGGCTTTATAATAAGTTAGGTATTTAAAGAGGCCCATTAAGCCTTTCGATCCTACCAGGGGACTATTTATAGCATAGAGCCACAGTCAGACATCATGAGGTCCCCACGGAAGCGAGGTATTACAGCAAGAACCCCACAGGACTGAACGTCTCTTTGCTGGAAGGCACACATGGGCGTTCAGATCAAACGCGAACCCTGTGGCTGTGCTCCCCATGCAGGGGGGAAGGAATTAATTAGCTAAGAAAACCCACAGCCAAGGTGAAGCAAGTTTTTATCTGTAGATCACAACGTGGCCTCTGCTTTCGTTTCTCCAGGGGATTCCTACGGGGCTTTACTGAGTAAAGGATCTCATGAGCAATCCAGAGGAAGGGTTCTAGGTTTCCTTCCTGAAGGTTCCTCACAGGCCACGTCCAGAGACGGACCAGCCAGCATCCACGCGGTAAGCACGTATCTGTGCCTTTCCCACATGAACATGGCATATTCTAGAACCTGGTTTGGCCACACAAGGAAGAGCTCTCGCTCCATGAGCAAACCACCCAGCAGGCAGGTGTGCTCGACCTCCAGAAAGATGGGCTTTTGTTGGCTGGCAAGGATTTTGTTTTCCAGAGAGGAGCCTTCACTCATCTTGAGTGGGGGAGAAGGAGCCAGGGTCTGTAAGGCACATGGAGATACTTGTGTGAAGGATTCGACTCTTAGGAAATCACAGCACAGATGCCTGCAGCCGAGGGGAAACACCTGCAGCTGCCGCTGCCCTGCAGCCAGCACTGTCCCTGGAGTCACCGAGAACAGCACTGTCTTAGAAGTGGCATTGCCATCTTCTTGATCCTCTGGATCCCAGGACACCTGTTGCTGAGGGGCCAGGATGGCAGGACCCCTGCTGGGCCTGTGTGGAAGGAGCCTAGGCGGTTAGTGGTTTCTCCCTGGAACCTTCAGGCTAGGCTGGGAGTTCTGTATGGCTTGATCCACAGCTCTGCTCAGGCAGAGATGCGCTTCAACCGCTAGGCCTAAAGCACACGTGGCCGCTGGAGCTCATCTCAGCAACTGAGAGTGAAGGGCCCTCCAGAGCCCCAGAAGACCCCCGCCCGGGGAGTGACATCAGTTGGGGAGCTATTAATAACTGCCCTCCCCTCCCTGTCATATTTCCTGAACTGGTGAGCTTTGTGGAGGGGGTGGAGTAGGAGGGAGCCGCTTGCCATTAATCTGGGAACAAACAGCTAACCCCGGTGACTGGTATTTTCGCTTTTCTTTTCTCACTTTTCTCAGTGTGGGGAAGGCGATTGTGAGGCGCTCTGCTGGAATTTGGCAGCGCGGAGGCTTGGAGAGCAGCCCCATGCTGGCTCCTATTCAGCCGGCCAGTTTTCCTCGAGCTTTGGAAGTTTCACTCAGCCGTGCACTCAATGGCTTCACAAAGCTGATTACAAGCTTCAGCGCATTCCTGAAGGAGCCAAAAGCGACGCAGGTGCAAACGAGCCGAGGGAGCCCCTTATCCCGGTGACAGAATGGGACAAGCTGGGAAAGGCTTGGACCACACAAATCCAAGGCTCACCAGGCAGCAGAGAGCCTGCCTTGGGAACCGAGGGTCATTATCCGCCCTATTCAGCGGGGCCCGGGACCCCGGGGCCGGGGAGGCCGGCCCAGCGCAAGCACCACAGCCAGTGTGCGCCTGCGGCAGTGGGGACCCCGCTGGGCGCTGCAGCCCATCGGGATGTTGGGCGCTGTGTTTGTTCCCACCGATAGCGGTCCGTGAAATCTGTCTTGCTCGTGAAAGCTGGTGTCCACGTTAAGAGGGATACAGGAGAACCAAAGTGGCGAAGATGCGCTGTGCCTCGAGAGCGCTTAACTTCGGTTGTCGAGGTCGCATTGAGCTGTTCCTGCCGCAGGCCACTCTCAGCTCCCCACCTCCAAGTCCTGCCTTCCCCCCTGCCCCCAACTCGTCTTCGTTTTTCCAGTCTGCGAGTCCTACGGAGAGCGACCTCCGCAAAGGGCGGTGGGAGGGACAGTGGCCGGTGGCCAAGAAGGGATGGATCACCAGGTAATCCTGTGCACCTAGCAGGGCAGTGGAGAATAAGGAGCCACGTTTAGGGTAATCAAATAACATTCCTGCCAGCGACGAAAGGACTACCGGCTGCGGGGACAGGCTGACCCGGCGTGTAGAGCATGCAGAAGGGACTAGCGCGGGACCAACTGAAGTGAGACCGCTGGAGTTCAGGGGAGGGCTAATCCCACCCCGTAGGCAGCCTCTTCCCACCGCGTCCAGGTCAGCACAGCACGAGTGACACCAGCCTAGGTCCCCCTCTGCGTCCTCCCACTCCCCGCCCCACGTCGCGAGGTCTCAGCCCAGTCCTACGCTTTGCCCGGCTGCACCCCGAGGTGCCCACGTGCAGGGCGCGGGCGGGCAGGGCGCGCTTGCCGACGCTCTTTTGTCTGATAACTAATTTGAGTTAATGCGATCTTTATGTAAAGCTAACAGCGGATAATTGTCTATTTTCTCGCCAACAGTCTCCATCGCAGTCACTTATCTGGAAACCTGCGGCTGGATTAATCGCTATATTCCCAAGATGAGCGGCGCGGCAATTCGCAGTATAACACGGGTGGGAACTCGGAAGCATCATCCCCCGGGGTCTCGCGGTGCCAGCAGCCGGTCAGCTCCCTGCAGATCCTAATGCGGCACCGTTGCTAGCACCTGTTTGGGCTCGGGTGGGGGATGAGCAGGCACAGAGGTGCACAGAGGATGTGGGAGAGGAGAAGGAGACAGACCTGTGGGGACCCCGGCCTGGGAGAAGCACAAAACTGCCTGTGGGAATAAAGCGCTTTTGACCTGACAGAAGTGTTGCTGCAGAGGCTTCAGACAGTGGCCTATTTAGCTGCAGAAAAAAGTTCCCTCCCAACTTGCTCTTCCAACCTCACCCCCGACCCCACCCACCGCTGTGACTTAGGCCCCTCCCCTGGAATGTTCTCCTTCAGAATCCTGGTCTTCTTGAGCAAAGAACTGGCAATATTTACTTGGGAACTGTGGGCGTGGAAATAAGTCCTTGTTTTGCAGCCCCTCCTCCTACCCACTGGAGTTAAAGGTGGTAGGCTGCGGTGCCAAAGCGCCAGGGAGGCTCAGCCTCAGCTTTGAGGGGAAAAGCGGCTGGTGCCCAAGGTACTGCACCCTGCGGTGACTCCTTTGGAGGCGTCAAAACCCGTCACCAGCTTGTAAAACCAAGCACCCCCTCTGGTCTGGCTGGTTAGTCACTTGGAGTCAAACCCCCTATATTTCGGTTCTGCCGCCCTCACCTCCACCCCCACCTTGGTGTCAGTTTTTCAAGATGGCATTTCAGGAGAAGAGGAAATTCCATTTCACACGGTGGACAGCCTGGGGCCTCCATTTTGGCAGCGTAACTCAAACATCCGAGAGCGAACACCCTTTGGTCCGTCACATTTTTAGATTGTTAGACGAGGGGGGTACCCAGGATGCTCCCAACTGGGCCCTACAAGCTCCTCATAAGAGTCTGTGTTCCTCTCCACCAGCAGTCAGGAAATCTTCAAAAGCCCATAGGTGACTCCCTGCAAACTAGCTCAAGCCCAGGTTCCCAGGACAGTTCCTCCTCCTGCCCTCTGGACATCATTCCCCACTTCAGCTCTCACCTGAATCCTGTCACCTCTGCCATCTCGAAGTGATCTGTGGACAATGCTGAGCAGAACAGCCCCTGGTCAACCAGGCAGAACCGTCTATGCAAATGCTCGCGGCCTGCCCTGGGAACAGTGCACCCATTGTCCTGGGCTTTTCAAAGCCCGGAGCAGCTGCTCAGACTTGCTGCCCCGGACCCGTGGCTGCCACAGTCATGTCATCCTTGGAAGACATCAGACTCTGAAAATTATACGGCCCGAATTCATGAGCAGCCTTCTCTTGAGTGTTTCTGTCTGTGACAAGTCTCAGGGTCTAAAGCTTCTTCTGTGGTTGGGGGCAGGAGGAGGGTGCTGGCAGGCTCCAGTTTGCAGTCCCTTCGTACTAGGGGATTTGAAAACTTGACAAACTGTCCTTGGGCTTCTGAACCGGGGCATCTGGCTCCACCAGCTGTGAACTTGAGGCTTTTCTGTTTCCTGTGCGTGCAAGTTTAAAAGCTTGGAAAGGCGTCAGGAAGGGGGTGGAGCAAGAGTGCCAGCCACAGGTGTGGCCGCCTGTAGCTAGATCTCACTTTCTAGAGAAGCAAACAGGCTGGCTGCCTCAGGCAGCACCGTGCTCTGCTCTCAAACCACCTCAAATCAGAGTCCCTTCACAGAAGCCTCAGTGGCTCCAGCCTGTCTCCCTGCCCCCACCCCCACCCCATCCTATCCCGGCCCCAACCAGGACAGATAAGAATGCTCTTGACTCAGAGGATGTCGGTTCCCAGGATGGGAAATGAGCTGGGGACCCAGCAGAGGGTGGTCTGTAGAATGCTTGCTGCCAGAACCTGGGAGTACATCCCTTGGATCTCTAGGCACACAGCTTGATGGGGAGGAGCTCCAGGGAGACTGGGGAGGCCCAAAGTTTCAGGGAAGGCAGCTTCTGCCTCTCCTTCAATAACTGGTCCCAGAGACCTCTAATGTATTGCATTTTTCTTTCCTTTCCTTTCTTTCTTGCTTGCTTTCTATCTTAGTTTTGTTTTTTGTTTTGTTTTGTTTGAGACAGGGTCTCACTCTGTAACACAAGCTGGCCTAGAACTCAGTGCAAGCCACCTGTCTCAGCCTACTGAATGCTAGTATCACAGGCCTGAGCCATCCTGCTTTATTGACCTGTTCCCTGCCTCTTCACAGGACTCTGTTGTTGTCCTCTCTCTCTCTCTCTCTCTCTCTCTCTCTCTCTCTCTCTCTTTGCCACTGGGCTGGTTCTAGCCCGAACAGCCCCAGGACAGAAAGGATGCCAAGTGTGTCCTCCCGTTCTGGGTAAGGCCTCCCTGTTCACTCGCACTCTCCCCTCCCAAGGAGCCCTCCCAAATCTTGATAGCCTGAATGGGGAGGGAGGGTGCATATAAAGTTCAATAAAATATTGTTTTGTAAACCCAAGAGGAACGGTAGAAAAACAAGTGGAGAAGACAGCCTGTAGACCATGAGGCTTGTTGATTCAGGCTTGACTCTCTGGGCATTACTGGCCGCCCCAAACCAGGGTGACTATAGGGCAGTCATTTGGACACCACTGTCATGGGGAGGCCAGCACGATGTAAGCGCCATAAACAAGGTGGGCTCTCAGCTTGCAGCAGTACCTGTCTCCCTTAGATGCTCAGGTGGCTACTGAGGGACTGCAGAGGTCCTGGTTGGTAGGGCTGGTAGCCAGAGACCTGTCTCTGCCAAAGGACCCTCCCTCACCATTTCTGGGGAACTGCTCTGGTCTTGCCCTTCCTCTCTCCCCTTCCCACACACGTGGTCTCTCTTCCTTACATGCTCTTGCACACTTACACACAGAGGCAAAGGACACCGACCTTTATATTCACAAGCGACTGATTCACACTCAAGCCCAGCGCGTTCCCCAGCTCCACAGCTGGGATCAGTTGGACCCCAGTTGGCTCAGTGGGACTGAGTACCTGACCTCCAGGCTGCAGGACTTGAAGAACCCTGGGCGAGACACACAGGGCAGAGAGTGAGTCAGAGTCAGAAAGTCCAGGCCCTTCCCTTCTGTTTTTTGTTTCAGGATCTGGCTTTGTCCCAGGTGGGACAACTTGACTGGCCTGCCAGCTCCTCTCCTGTTTTCCGTCTGTGTTTGTTCCTGGATTGCTCTTGGAATGTCACACAGACTCTGTGTTAGCCAACAGGGTAGCTGGCCACCACATACTGCCCCTAAGCTCCCAGAATTCATAATGTCACACACACACACACACACACACACACACACACACACTGGATTTTAAAGATTCGGAATGAGAAAGAGCTCGTTGATTATTCGTAATGTTGGCTACAGAAATGGCCTTACTTGGGATGTACTGGATTAAGTAAGATGCATTGTTAAACTGAGCATCAGTGGTCACTGCTCTTGGGAGTCAGTGTGGCTTTGGTAGCTCCTCCTCACTGGCGCTGTGTCCTTCCCAGGATCCTCTAGGAAATGGAAAAGAGGAGAAGTGAAAATGGGGGTGAAGGACTGAGCCTGAGTCCCGGCAGGGGGCCGCCGGAGCCCCTCCCCGCTCTTTTCAAAGTCACTCTTGTAGCAATCAAAGCTTCCCGGCTTCCGCAAGAGGAGCAGCAGCGCATGCTCTATTTATTGCTTAATATCCTTTCTACTTTAGCTTTAATTCTGTTGAAATACATTGTAGTCTCAGCCAGCAGCCACTTTGAAAGAACCTTGTTACCAATGCTGGATGGTGGAAGAATTTTGATTCTCGGAGTTGCTACGGATCTACGGCCCTACCCGGAGCAGTTCTGTCATTTCCAAACTTCTAGTCAGCACTGGACACTTCCCGGCTTTCATTTGCCCTGCAAATGTGTCACCAGGTCTAGCTGCCAGCCCGCAAACAAAACAAGGATTTTGAGCAGGAATTTGCCTTCTGTGGAAACGGTCTATCCCAACCAAGAATGAGTCTCTTCTAGAAATTCTTTTCTTGGCTGAGTTGAAGTCTTAGAACTGTATGAAAGTCAGGCTTGGGCCAAGGAGGCCACAGGGAAACATCTTTGTAAACTTTTATTTTACATTTATTAATTTTTTGCGCACCATGATACACACAGAGGTCAGAGAATAATTTCCAGCAGTCATTTCTCACCTTCCCCCGTGGGTTCCAGGAATCTAATTTAATTCATCAGGCGTGGCACTAAGTACCTTTAGATGCTGAGCCATCTTGCTAGTCCTAGTAAACTTTAATACTAGAGATATCAAAATACTCTATATAATATTTTAGATACTAGATGTCTGGAAGTGAAGTCATAAAAATTAGAAATTTTATTTTGTCATTTGGTAATAATAAATGAAAAAATTTGCTCCAAGTTTACTGTCTTTAATATGATTCTATTAGAACACACTATGAAAGCTTTCCATGCATAAGGCTTGAAGTATGTACAATATATTCAATATATTTATTTTGAATATATATTCAAATATATATTGGGTGGTATTAATCATTATGAAATAATCCAGAAAAATGTGACATTAAGTCCACTATGCCAAAAATGGAAAATTATCAGAGATAATTTTGAATAAAATTCAAATTATTTTCATCATAAAAGAAGCAGTCTTGTTGTCTATTACTTGCATGTCCATTTATTTTTCTGATCTTGTCTGAATTATATGTCACTAAGAGACAATGTATAAAATCCCCAGCATTGTCAAGACTTTATGGGTAAATGAATTGATAATGGTTTCTTTAGGGAGTGCACTCCTTGCAAAATATCATTCTTGGGACTTTCTGCTTAACTAGTAAGACATGAATAGAAGCATCTTAGTGTCTAATCACATTGTCTACTTTTGCTTGCTGGACAGGTTCTCAGATATCCCAGGTTGGATTCTAACCCACTGGTGTAGCTGAAGGTGACCTTGAAGTTCTTTCTGGTCCCCCTGCCTCCACCTCCTGGGTATTGGGATCACAGGTGTGTTCCGCCGTGCCCACTTAAGGCTGCGCTGGGGATGCATGCCAGGCAGTCCCTCTACCAGCTGAGCTACACTCCAAGCCCCACGCTGTGTATTTTTCCTAGTTGTTAAGGGGCACATGTCTTGCTGAAGACATCAACCTCCTGTTAGCAGCCCACAGGGTGCCTTGGACACACAAGGTGGTTAGTGTGCCCTCGGACGAGGCTGTTCTGTCTGTGACAACTCGTGTTTGCTCTCTTTTACGCTGACCCACATAACTGTCAAGAAAAACTCCCAGACATCCTGCCATCCTGGTGTCCCGCTTTTCCAGAACCATGTAAGATAGAAAGCATCCAGAATGCTGAGCAAGGATGGAGGGAGGATCGAGGGAGAAGGAGCCAGAGGGGACAGTGTACAGATCCCACAGAGTAATATTCCAATGAACGGATTCTCTTGTTTGTGTAGCGAGTACCATCACAGCCTTCCTTTGCATCAGCATCTTCTGTGAGCAGGAAGACTCGCGTGAGCCTTCTGTTTTCCTCCCCCAACCCTGGGAGATTACAATGGTTATGCCCTTTCAAATATTCACAGGCCAGATACTGTGGATAAACAGCCCAAGATTCACTAAATTAGGTCACCTCTCATATGGGGCCAGTGTTGTATGTCTCTTGTGTTGAAATTATCTGGTGTCAGCTGCCTTGATTGAAAAATTGAAAAAGCACTAGAGACCAGGGGGAAAAGTCTTATTACAAGATGTCTCAAAAGCAGATAAGAAAGGAACGAGGGCCTCCTGTAAACGGGTCTTATCTAGATTTTAATATGGCAGTAAGCAAATTATAAATGTTTTTGCAAGTAAGATAAATTACATAGGAAAGCAGACATATCTAAAGTTCCCGTGGTTCTAACTATATATACTTGAGTGTTTACCAAGCTTGTGTGTGTGTGTGTGTGTGTGTGTGTGTGTGAAAGAGAGGGAGTGTGTGTGTGTGAGAAAGAGAGGGAGAGTGTGTGTGTATGTGTGTGTGTGTGCGTGTGCACATGTGTGTTTTCCCCACCCCAAGACACATTCCATGTAAGGGCGGGTTGAACCCTCAGCAGAACCAGGATCCGCCACCCGGACAATTGTTCTCATTCTAGGAGAGGTTGTTCAGCATCACTGGGAGAGCCCAGAGGCCAACACCCCTGGCCTTGAATCTCATCAACAGCATCTGCATCAAACTAGTTTCTCAGAATGTCTCCCCCGAGGAAGCCCGGGAATGGGCCAGGTTGTATAGGCACGGGAGGGTGTTCTCTGAGCTTTTCTGCAATGACTGGGCTTGCTGAAGTCAGAGGCCAGGGGCCTTTTTTCACTAGCCAGCTTCTTGGTAATGTTCTGGGAAACATTAACCCCAGTTGGATCTAATCCCTGTTGCCCTCCAACCAACCAAACTCAACTGGCTCCATGTTCCAGAGGCATTTTAATTATTCACAATCATAGGTGATCATATTTCCCAAGACGTCCACACAACAGGTGTCAGTGAGAATATGTCAAGAACACATTCAGGTGGCTTAGGACCCCAGAGGGGGAGGGCGCTGTGGTGACTAAGTGGCGCTAACCACGGTGATCATCCCCTTCGGGTCCAAACTGGGTTTCTAATGGAAAGGTGACATTTGAACACGCAATGAGCTCTAAGGCGCTGGCGCTGGCGCTGGAGAAACTGCACCTCCTAGGAGGCGACTGAGCTGCGGCACTGCCGGAAGGCTAGAGGAGCGGCTAGCCACAGCTGCAGTGGGTGCGGATGCTGCCGAAACAGCTGCCAAGACAGAAATAGAAAACAAAGACGTTGGAGGCTGGGGTCTGGAATGAAAAACACTTGAAACTTAGAGCACCCAATTTCCAAAGAAAAGAGATGGACAGTTAAAAGTCACCCAAGCTAGGCTTGAAGGCCTCTTTTCCTGTCTGCTGTGAACTAGCTTCAGAGAGTCCGTGTCCTTAGGAAACCGAGCGTCTCTTCTGGGGCCACTGTGGTGTCTAGGTGCCTGTGCTTAGCCACCTGTGCCCCTCACACGTGGGGATCAGTGTGTCTGGGAGACAGAGCTGGCATGAACTTTTCTTCTTACTTACTGCAAACTAAGCGTTGCGAAGGAAGCCACATCTTCAGGAGATGGTTCCTGAAGCTCTCAGAGGCATGCCTAGAATCAAGGCCTTTGCTGTCCCTTCTGCCCTTCACCGGCTTGGCCCTTCCTTAGCCATCTTGTAACCTCCCAACTGGTCCACTGCATGCAGCAAAACCAGGACTTTGTCTGAGAAGTAGGCACAAGGCAGTGAGCTTCATCCAGGGTATTCACGCCTCTGCTGAAGCTTTGTAGGCCTCTGATCCCCAGTCTGAAAGGTTCTCCGTACCATCCCCCGTGCCTGTTTTCATCTTGATAAGACAGGAGAAGATGCAGGTTAAGGGCCACCGGAACAACTCTAATAACGAGCATTTCTGTGGGAGGCAAGGAGGAGCACGGTCACCTTGTCCTGGGAACATGGCAGCTCTGGGGATCTCAACCAAGGACAAGATAAAGGAAGCCATTCCAGGTAGGAGAAGAGCCTTAGCAAAGTCACAGAGGCTTGGGTCAGCAAGGAGTCTGCAGGAAGTTGTTAGCAGGCAGGGGGGCAGGAAGACAAGCATTAAGAAGCCTGGGAGGGAGGGGTAACCGGGCATGGCTGCAGCCAGGCAGCAAGATAGGCTGTGTTTGTGCAGGGTCTGACCCTGAGGGACAAAGCCTGAGGACAGAACGGAAAGGACAGTCTCTCTCTGGAAGGGGCTGGTTGAGAGCAGGAAAGGGATTGGACCTCGTGCTGCTGGATAGACGGAGACACGAGAGGTTGCCTGTCTTGATCCACTCGGTGGAGGAAGGTTGTAAAGAAGCCAGGCTTGACAAGGACGGTGTGGAACAGTGTGTACACTCGTGGGCGCCAGGTCAGGAGGGAGCCTGTGAGGGTGCGTGATACAGCGGCCCCCGTGGGCACGGACTTGACGAGGCTGTGTCTCAAAGACGGGACTGGCTGATTGAACGTGATTCTGTTTGCTGAAGTACTTCTGTGAGAGGGTGAGGCACACACGAGTGTGCCACGCTGGCTCAGAAGTGCTTTCCAGGCTTTTAATGAAAACATTGATTACCAAGGTTATTATCTTGGTAAAATAAAGTGCTTCTCCCACCGTGATGGGGGTTTAAATTAAAACACTGGCACTAAAACACAAATGTGCAATTTGTGTTTCAATATTCATATATTTTTGTTGATTTTGTCCGTGTGTGTTTGTGTGTGTTTGTGTGTGTGTCTGTGTGTTAGTGTTTGTGTGTGTGTGTCTGTGTGTGTGTTTGTGTGTCTGTGTGTGTTTGTGTGTCTGTGTGTGTGTGTTTGTATGTGTTTGTATGTGTGTGTTTGTGTGTCTGTGTGTGTTTGTGTTTGTGTGTGTGTGTTTGTTCCGACCAGTGGAACACAAATTGGATATCCAGACTCTGGAGGAGAGAAATGGAGGCTTCTGAACAACTTACTTAACTTGTGAACTAAGATGGCTTGACTATAACCAAATACAGGTCTTTGCTCCCAGCATGTGTTGTGTGTGTGCCTGTGAATGTGTGTTTGTGTGTGTCCATGTGTATGTGTGTGCGTGTATGTGGTTGTCATGAGTCAACACTGAGTGTCCTCCTCAATCACTACCCACGTTATTTTTTGAGACAGGGTCTCTCATTGAATCTGAGTCTCACGGACTGGCGAGAGTGGTGGGCCAGGAGCCTCCTGATTGGTGTGTACCAGCACGCCTGATTTTTCACCTGTGTTCTGAGATGGAACCATATATTGGTTGGTATATTGGTATTTTGCTGACTGAGTCATCTCCCCAGGCCCTCTGTTGAGTTCTTTTTTAATCACCGTATTTCAAAAGAATGTTTGTCGTCTTTGAGCTGGAGGCAAGATGCAGAGCTTTTCTTTCAGACCTGTAGGCAGTGTCCAGGTCACATGATCCCAGCCAACACGTCAGCACTTGCTGTGCCTTCAGCTGGATCACCTCAGCCAGACCTCAGTTGCCCACGAGGCAGCTTTTAACCTCACAAAAGCCACCTTGCTTGTTGAGAATCTGGGGCAGGCAGCACTGGACTCGGGTCCAGGCTGCATGACCTGACGCCTATTTCCACTCACCCCACTGTCGGTATTGCTCTATGAACGTGGCATCAGTCAGCTTTCTCTCCCCATGACAGAATCCCGGAGAAGCACAGCCGAGAAGGTGAAAAGATTTATTCCTCCTTGTGGTGTCTGAGGCTTCAAAGGGTGGCCACCCAGCTCCATTGTCTTCAGGCCTATGGAGAGGGCCGACAACCAGAAACAAAAGAGAAAGACAAGAAGGGGTGGGGATCCCAACACCTCCTATGAGGATATGTCCCAGTGACCTAGCCTCCTCTCCCCATCCCTTGAGCTAAATGGTCTACCACCTTCCAAAAGTGTGTGTCACCCATTGTAATCCAAGCCTTTAGTGGCATTTAGGAGACAGCCGTGTAAGAGGGTGGCTTCTGTGCCACCAGTGCTGTACTGGAACACACAGAAAGCAGCAGCGCCTCCTATAACGTGCCGGAGAAACCCAGGGGGGTTTGTTTGCCCCTAACCAGCCTAGGAGACCCCTTTCTCCTGCATTTCATTTTATTGTTGCTGCCTACAAGCCAAAGGCCTGTGGCTGGCATGCTTTGAGGTCTGCCATCTTTCTGAAAATGCCAGCACGTCCTAGCTGTAGGATATTTCGGATGAAGCTATGCCCAGCTCTGTTTTAAAGACACAGCTTCTGTTGCACACTTGCCATGTAAACAGGTGCTCCACACACTGGGAAACCAAAACATGGTGTGAAGATTTCTTTACCGCCAAATTCGCCTCATCAGAGTGGTCTCCTCCCGGCTGCAACGTCTCTGAAGTACGCACGGAGAGATGATTTGAAATATGCGGTATCAGAACACTGGACATGTGAATGAACATGCATGAGTGATGGGGCTGTGTATGGTGGCACATGCCTGTGATCGCAGCCCTTGGGAGACAGAGGCAGAGGATCAGGTCCATCTTTCAAGGTCCATCTTCAGTTACGTAAGTTTGGGGTCCGCGAGACCTTGTCTGCATAATAAATAAATACATAGGTTATTTTTTTGTCCTTAATAAACACAGATATTGAGAGAAGGGGCCCCTGAAATTAGAGTTTTTCAATGAGGTGGAATAGGGGAGTTCTGGTTTGGTTCTGGGGGTGACCCACAACTCCATGTTTGATTGTTTAACTGACTTCTCATCTATGAGAAGGTGGTGGAAACTTAGATCCAGCTGGACGAAGTAGGTCATGGCAGGGGCGTCCTGCACATTCCTCTTTCTCTGCTTTCTGGCTGCCCATCGGTGAGCATCTCTCTTTTTCCACTCCTCCATACCACAGCCACGAAAATCTGCCTGACCACAGACCCAGGATCAACAGAACCCAGCGGCCTTGGGCTGAAAACATTGAGATCAGGAGTCACATGATTTCCCCTCCTTGAGGCTGATTTTCTCAGCTCTTCTATCCAGGACTAACCAGAGACCTGCCCTACTCCCCCGCACACTATTTCATCCAGACACAAACTCTGCCTCTATTCCTGACTCAGGATCAGCTCCATGGAGGGACAACTCTAAAAGGAGGGAAAGGAGGGGAAGGTGAAGCCTGGGTGATGCTCATGATTGCACTGTGAGGACCAGGGACTTTCTCACACAAGAAAGGGCTTCCAGGCTTGGAACTAAGAGAGCAGCAGAGAAAGGGAGGGCTGGACTTGGAGCTCTAACTGGCAGGGCGGCGTGCTTCTGGGTTGAGTGCTCCACACTCAGACTCGGGAGGCAGAGGCAGGCAGATCTCTGTGAGTTCAAGGCCAGCCTGGTCTATAAGAGCTAGTTCCAGGACAGGCTCCAAAACAACACAGAGAAACCCTGTCTGGGGGCGGGGGTAGAGGTGTCCCTATTAACACCACCCCTGTAGTTGTAATTAGTCTAGGTGAGATGCGGTCCCCTCCTAGCAGGCAGCGCTGACCCCAGCATGACTGACATCTTAAGAATGAGAGCCGGGATACACTGAAGAGCCACGACCACGTGAGGACAGTAGCCTTGACTAGAAAGCCAGAAATTGCCTGCAAAGCCCGGATGGTGTTTGGAGGCCAGCAAGACATCTCACCAGATGTGTTAAGGCCTGGCTTTGTCCCTCTAAGCTAATGGTGAAGACCCAGTATCAGTACTGTGTGCTAGCAGCACTGGGCTGAGGTAGCCACAGACACTGACTCGAAGAGAGCAGGTAGCACCTTTAAAAAGGGCATTGCAGGGAGGCTGTGGGGCGGCGGGGATCGGGGGATTGTCTGCAGGAATAGAGGCGGGGTGGAACACTCAATGCCCAGGGTAGGGGTCCCAGGACAGAAGGGAGCTGTGTGTCAAGACTTCAGCTTGTGAAGAAGCAGACAGCTGGCTTCACCCCTGCAGCCTGCCAGTGAGATGTTCCCCAAATCACACCAGGCTGAAGTTCCGGGCCAGGAGATCTCAGGCAGGCTGATGTCCTACCCTACTGGATGAGGGGCTGAACAGGCCTGAAGTCCCTGCAGTGATGGCAGGGAACACCTCCATGCCAACTGCAGCTAGGTGTTGCCCTGGGGGATGCAGACACTGTGGAATGCCCCAATTCACCTTTGAGAAGAGGCCTTTAGCAGGCGAGCTAGGGAGGGTGAGCTAGGGAGGGTGGCCCACCGTCGCCCTCAGTGCTACTGACATGGGAATACAGAAACAGCAGCGGGGACTGTGACATTCATGGTTCAAGAGGCTTTAGGAAACTCTGCACAGGCAGATGCTGGAGCTGGGGCTCATGACGTCCCCGGGGCTCAGCACTGTCTAGAGCCAGGTAATACACACCCGTAATCCCAGGAGTTCAAGGTCACCTTAAGCCACTTAGTGAGTTCTAGGCCATTCCGGGATACAGGAGGGAAGGGGGAACTAAGGAAGGGAGGGAAGAGGGGATCTTTGATGACAGAAAGCTTGCAGCTGTCAGCGCTACTGTATTTGCATCTATACACACAGCACCAGCACCCTTCGCCTCGTACCCTGAGCCAGCAGGTAAAACTTCAGCCCCTGACCCTCCGACTTTGTCGTCCCTCCTCGGTGGTGGGCTTTTAGAATAAATTGGACGGAATGGGCCACCTATTCTAAGCCCTCCGTTCTGGCGCATCGCGGGCCGCTGCTCCAGGGGTGCGAGGCAACTCGGTGACAGGCAGAGCTGATTTCAGATCTGATTGCAGCAAGCAGGGCAGTGTAATTGCCAATCAGGCGAAAGAGATGAGATTCAGAACTGCAGCATGGGCAGCCCCACCTTGGAGTCATCCGGAGCAGGCAACACTGGCTACTGCCACTCAGACCCTGAGCCCGCCACTCACAGAGCAGAGAGGCAGAGAAACCCCTGCATTGTCACACTGAGCTACTGGACCCCTGCTGGGCCCTGCAAGCCCCAATCAGGGGCCTCTTGGGAAGCTGCCCCTTCCTGAGATTGCAGGGGAGGCCAGGATGGCCTCCGGGTCCTTAATGAGCTCAACATCAGCTGCAGACTCAAGACTCAGCTGACACCATAGCACCAGGGCTGCCTGCAGGCCTAGGGGCTGCTGCTGGCCACATCTGCCTGGCCTTCCAATGGGTTCAGACTGGGACACCACCTGAGGTGAGAGGCGTCCCCATTGCACTCACAGTCCTCCGCAGATCTCTGAGTGAAATCACACACTCTGAATTTGAATATGAAGGCTAATAAATGAGCCACAAAATCAAAACTCCTCGTATATCAAATGCGAACTGCACAGCAGACGGGACTTTAAATAGATCTATGGAGACACGCTTCAAAATGGGCAATCTGGTTATGAAAACTTAAGTGGCAAGAGTGACTTTGGGGAGCACACAGCGGGGCCAGCGCATGGCAAACGGACTCTGCTCCTGCCTGTGATGGTCGAGCCTATGTGGTGTCTTCTTCCTCCGTGTTCAGACCTATGACAGGGTCTTTACTTCTGGCTCCCACTTGACCCGTTTAAAGCCTCTGACTGCCTTCCCCAGGATTTGTTAAACGGAGTGAGCATGGGTTCTTTTTCTGTCTCTCTGACCCGTGTGGACATGCAGGACCTGTGTCTTAATGTGACTTGTGTCTCCCACACTGAGGGCAGTGCTCTGTACAGCATGGTGGACTTGGCTGTGCGGGTAAAGAGGGAGAGAGACCTTAAGAAGGGAGAGAGGGGTAAAGGAAGAGGGCAAGGAGGAGGGAGAAGGGAGAAAGGGGGAGAAGGGGAGGAAGGAAGGGGAAAGGAAATTGAATGAAGGGAGGAGAGGAGGGAAAGACGAGAGGGAGGGAAAGGGGGGAGGGGTGGGAGGGAAGGAACATAGGGAAAACAAGGAAAGCAAAGACTAGAAAGGAAACTAAATCCGAAATATGCCAATAGTGGCTTTTGGTTTCTGGCTTGCAATGTTGGAAAGAGATCAGGCTCTTTTCCAAAGGGCACTACAGGCTGTCAGATGTTGGGGCCTTGGAAGGGGTGGCATGCATAGGTCTGACCTTATTACCCAGGGCCACCTGGCAGTTTCTGCAAGGCACACCAAATACCTTACAGATGTATCTCCTCCGCAGGAGGCCAAAGCCAGCTCCCAGGGCTGCCGGGCACAACCTGTGAGTAGCCCTAATGGTAAAATGATTTTTATTTTTGCCATCCCTCACTTGCATTCTCTAAGAAATAAAGAAGTGCATCTTATTTCAGGTGTGAGGCTCCAAGCGGTCTACCTGGTACCACGGGACACGTACAAGCCTGCTTTAAGCCTGACTATACAGGTATGCAGACAGACAGATGGACAGACAGGCAGGCAGATACAGGGTCTGTGAACTTGAAAAGGCAGTGCATTCCCTTTGTCAATGTTTTGGGGAAAATAAACTCTACCTTCATCCACAGACCTGCATTTGTCGTAGTCAGGAACTTCCTTCTCATCTGTGACGCTGGGGCCAAAAGCTAGAAAGTCTGGGTTCTAAAAAAGTTGCTTTTAGACTTACTTATTGTGTAAGCATTTGCTTCCGCAAATGAATGTGCACCATGTACTTGCCCGATGCCCACGAAGGTCAGAAGAGGATGTCAGGTAAACATGGAACGAGACAGTTGCGTGCTGCCATGTGGCTGCATCCTCTGGAAGAACAGCAAGCTCTCGTAAGCAAGGAGCCATTGCTCCAGCCTTTGAAGTTTTAGCATAAATGCACACTCTAAGTGTGGTGCAAACAGCTTGACTCGAGGTCATGGGTGGTCTACGGGAGTCCTGACTCCATGGTCATTGCATAGAGGAGGTGGGCTGTAGTGGCATTTCATTTGGAGTTTAATAAATAAAACTTGCCTGAAGATCAGAGAATAAAACAGCTCCGCTGGTCAGCCTTACAGACCAGGCAGTAGTGACACACACCTTTAATCCTAGTAGCCACACTAGTTGCCATAGAAACCAGGCGGTGCATGTTTTTAATCCCAGTGGTGCATGCCTTTAATCCCAGTCCTAGAGAGGATTATAAAACGGGAGGAGACGGCTCTCAGTCACAGTCTCATTCTGAGATTCCCGGAGGCAGGATCGCCATTTCAGACTGAGGTAGCGGGAAGAGACAGTGGCTGGTTGCTTTGTTTTTCAGGTCTTCAGGTTGAACCCCAATTTCTCTCTCTGAGCTTTTATTAATCATGCTTCATTTGGTACCCAGCTTTTGGGGCACAAATTTACAAAAAAAGTTGTTTGCCTGAGACTTTTTAGCCACCAGCACAGACCAGAGCTGGACCCAAACCTAGC
>JAQHUG010000020.1:3240391-3269678 GCA_028555095.1 Dicrostonyx torquatus | reverse complement strand
GATGATGGACCGTGCTCCTTTGCTTTCATGGCTGTGACAAGAGTCCTGACAGAGACGATCCAAATGGCAGAATTGTTTTTGCTCATGGCTTGGAGATTTGGGTCATATTATTTGGATCTTGGTTCTCAGCCTGTGGTGAGGCAGAACGTGTGTTGCAGGAACATGTGGCTCACATCTTGACAGGCAGGGAAGACCCACAGACAGGAAGAATCTCTGAAGGCCTTCTCCCAAGTGACCTACTTTCTCCAACTAGTCCCCCCACCTGAAGATCCTACCACCTCCCAAAATAGTGCCACCAACTAGGGACTGAGCATTCAACTCCTGAGCCTGTAGGGGACACTTCATATTCAAACCATCTCAAACCCTGCTGGGAGTTGGGAGATTTACCTGGCCCACTGTCAGCCTCAAAGACTTAGGCTCTTTTTAATAGAAAGACAAGAGCTGCAGCTCTCCCAGGCATCTACTCCGGGAAGTGCTATCTGCTCCAGCTCTCTGAGGCTTATCCTCCAGCAGACAGCGACCCTGACCTTTCAAGCAGCTTAAGGAGTCTGGGGGGAGCGTCTTGCTCAGGCAGGGGCAGAGAGAGGGGGCAGTGTGCACTGTGTTGGCTGATACAGCAATGGAGATTTTAAAAAAATCCAGCCAGTCTCAAGATCTCTGTACCTGTGCAGACAGCATTCTGTAGGATCCTGCAGGCTCAGCAACAGGATTCTCCATTCCTTGCCATCCCGGTGGCTTCCTTCCAAAGACTGCAGGCGGGTGTCAGGCACTGTCTCAGTCCAGCAGAGGAGTGTGTGCCTCATCATAGTGCACAGCCTTCTTGATGAAGGAAGGCATCCCCCTGGCTCCGCACTTGGCACACACCTGATGGTGGTCCATGCTCCACATGTGGTCAGAGAGTTGAAATTACCTTGTATGTTATGGGTGGTGGATGAGCCCAGAGAAGGTACTCCTGGTTTCGACTGTGGAATCTGAGGGCCGACATCACGGCAATGCAGGCAAGCCCCGTGGTCGTTAACAGGACTTGCTCCTTTCTTGTTGTCTGCCACATGGCCACATCCAGTGCTGTCTTTCAGAGGTGCTTAAGTCATCCCCATAAACACAGGGAGCAGGCCTGGGCCACACAGCAGGATGCTCTTTGTTTTAAAACCCAGAGTGTGGAGGCAGTCCTGACCTACAGGGATGCTTTTTCTGGCAGTTAGCAAGTGGCCAGAGGAGTCTAAAATCCCGGGGTGAAATCAAAGGCCCTTGAGAAAAAACACATAAATGAAAACTGCCGCTTGGTCATTAGTCACTGGGAGTTGTCTGACCTAGGGGTGGGACAGTATTATTGCTATTATAAACTATACAAATGTAGAGAAGAAAGTAATTACCTCCTTTAGATCCTGAAAAGTTAATGTTGAACCGCTCGTTACCATGGACACACAGGCTGTTTGCAACATTGGTCTTTTCGTGGTCAGCGAGGCTGTTCAGTAAAGCCAGCAAAACCACCATGGTCCGTTGTCTTAATGCAAGACGTCGTTCCAGTGTCTTTGCTGTACAAAGAAAGCCCAAGTACACGGCACACCGATAAACACACTGACAGGGAAAGATGAGGTGTGTGTAGGATCCAACTTGCAAGCACCAATGTGATCAGGCTGCAGCTCAGTTGGGGCCCCCAAATAACAGGGGCAGAGAGGAGAAGAAGAGAAGTAGGGGAGTGAGGGAGAAGGAGGGGGGAAGCAGAGGCAACAGCAGCAGTAGCAGTTAAGAGAGTTCCGTCCTACGACCAGTCCCGAGCTACCTTTAAAAGTGTTTCTCCAAGGTCTTCCTGGGCCATTCTGCTGGTGGGCCAGGAGGCACCTGGAGACATCTCTGTGCATGAACACAGGAGAAATAAAACAAAGTCATTCCTCTGGTCTTCGAGGGTTTTCAAAGGCCTCTCTCCGGTTATCTCTCTTCCAGGGGTTTCCAAGTTCATAGCCTCTTTCTCAAGGACTCCAAATAAAGGCTAACATGGATTTGCCAAAGCAAAGGGGGAATTTCAGTTAGAGCAAAGCCATAGAAAAAGTCTCAGCCAGTTGGGTGGAGGCGGCACACATCTTTAATCCCAGCACTCAGGAGGCAGAGGCAGGAGGATTCCTGTGAGTTTGAGGCCAGCCTGGTCCACAGAGTGAGTTCCAGGATAGCCAGAGCTACTCACAGAGAAACCCTGTCTCAAAAAAATGAAAAAAGCATAGTTAAGAGGAGTGGGCATATGAGTGAAGAGATTCAAAGGCCCTGATTATTGTTTGGGGTTTGTTATAAGGATCAAGAGAAGGAGTGACTTCTTAAAGTAGATTTTTTTTGCATTTATTTATTTTGAGTGTGCTTGAGTATGTTTGTATGTTGGGATTCGGGTGTGTCCCCATGAGGATGTGGAGGTCAAAGGACAACTTGCAGGGATCAGTTCTCTCCTACTACCGCGTGGGTTCCTAGGATCCCAATCAGGTCGTCAGACTTGGCAGCAAATACTTGATCTGCCGAGCCATCTTACTGAGTGGGTTCTCCATTCTGATTGACAAGTTTAGATCACGGAGACCTTTGTTACGTGACCTTTCCCATAAGGCATCTGATTCCTAAGACGATAAATAACGGGATGATTAAGTTCACCTTGAGGACAGTCTGTCTACCTACATACATAGCAAAGACCAGCTCAGGCTGAACTGATCCTCTGTTCTTCATACCTGCATACGTAGAGAATCTATTTGAATACATGCCAAGTTTGATGGTTACTAGGAAAGAATAGACTCTTACTATTGTTCAAGAGGGGTGCACAAATAGTCAGAATAAGTGGGGGTGGGGCAGTTGTCCAAGGTTGCTAGGTGCATTGTTTGGAGAGTGGTGTGTGTGTGTATTATACATGCAAGTTTGCCAAGTGCCTTATTTAGAAGAGGGGATGTTGTGGGGAACAGATGGAGCCCTGAGTGAATGTGTATCATTGACACGAGCTCAGTCATGTCAAGGACACAAGGATTTCAGATCACAGGGATAGCAGACTCTTCCCCTGGTCTTAGTAGGGATGTTAACAAATGATTGACACTTAGCTAAAAGCAGTACCTGCCCAAAGCACTGACTGCATCATCCAGCTTTCTCCTCTGGGATGACTGCACGATCATGCCCACCTAAGACCGCTGCTGAGATGAACTAGCCCACATCCTCACTCATGCTAAATGATAAATGTGCGCAGCATCCAGGCTGCGCGTCCACCCCCCTTTGTGTGCAAGGCCCATCCAATCCCAGCCTTATATTGCTTGTGTCTGTCATTGTTAGTCTCCTGCTGCTCCCAGTCATGTTTCCAGGGGCCAAGACACACAGACCATGACATGGTGTGCAGAAGCAAACGGGTTCCCAGGCTACTAGACCAGTTCCTAGGCTCGCCTGCCCGGCTTTTGTCAGACCTTCACAAGATCCACCTGTAGCAGGCATGAGGGCCTCCCATCTGCTCTCTGTGAGGCAGAGACGGAGGATTGCCAGGTTATAGGGAGTTTGAGACCTGCCTGAAGTACCTAGAAAGACAAAAGAAAAACCTCTCTCAATTAAAAATGCCACTAGTGTTTACTAGTGTAACTTCCCAGGGACAGATAAAATGTTGGTCTAATGCCAAGGGAGTCGCAGCTGGTCAGATTTTGGAGGAACTTTCCACAGCCGTTGGCCAAGGTGAGCAGCCTGAATCCATTTTCCTCTGACTTTGATGCCCCAAGAGGAGTACTAACTACATCCTCTCTCATTCTGTATGTCCCGGTAACCATGTATGAGGAGCAGTGCTCCCTAAAAAGAAAATAAGGGGCACAGTTGCATCTTGGTGTCAGGGTGTAAATGAAGGTGTCCCAGTGATGAATGCAGTCCTGGGGACACCGGGTGACCGGAAGCAGAAATGAGCCTCCCTTGCCAGTCAATCCTAAACATATTCACGGCATGATGGGCTGTCAGGCAGAAGGTATCCCAGACACCACCAGGCTCCGCCTGGCTCAAATCTTCCTCGCAGCTAGCCTGCTCCTCAGACTGAAGAACCCCACATGAAGAAACAGGAGGTAGACTCTGACACGAAGAACTCCAGGTGTCTAGAGCAATCTCTGAAGGAAATACTAATAAATAGATGACAATATACGCCAACTCAGCTGGCAAAGACGGCCAAGCTTGCATCGCCTTTGCTTTTTTCAGCATTTGTTTTCCCGTACCCTTCATAGATGACCCATCATTCCATGACAGACAGGAACTGGGGCCACGGACTGTTGATGCCAGGCACGGAGACAAACCAGTCCAACAGCACCGATCAAAATGATTTGTAAGGTTGTCTTTCAAAGAAGACGGGAGAAATGGGTTGGTTACCTTTCCGTGTTCAAGTATTGCTATAGGATGCTGGAGAAAAATCAACCTAAAGGACTTACTGTGGCCCACAGTTTCAGAGGTGTTGACCCATGGCCAGTTGGTCTGTAGCCTTGGGCTTCCGGCAAAGCAAAAGGCATCATGATCAGAGTAGAACACACGGTAGAACCCAGCTGCTCACTGCACGGTGGCCAGGAAGCTGAAGGAGGAAAACTGGGCTTCCAATATCACCTTGAAGACACAGCCATCTTCTCCTGCCTGGTTTCCACAACCTTCACACCTCCTGGTCACCAGGTTCCTCCCAGACTACCTCCCTAAGGCTCCTTTTCCCCCAGTCAGACTGAGTCCTCGTCCCTCAGGTCTTAGCTCCCAGTGACTTAAGACCTAACACTAGACCACACCTCTTAAAGGTTCTACCAGCTACCACTAGCAATACCCTGAGACCTGAAGCCTTCGACATATAGGCTCCTTTGGGTCCGACCCAGAGCATAAACCATCTTTCACATTCAGTGTTCCTGTCCTTGCTCAGATAGCATTCCTTCAAGGCACCATAGAACGCTCAGGCCCTTTCCCCAATCCTTTGCAGCTGTCTTGGATACTACCATACAGGACAACTGCCACAAAGACCTGTGGCCATCTGGTGTGTGTGGCAGAGAGCCATCAGAAGGCCATCTCTCCCTCCCCGCCAGCTACAGAAGCCATGGCCTCAGAAGCTGTGTTTGGTCCACAGAAGTGCCCGCTACCCAGTGCCAGGTGGAGTTGTTTTCACTGAGCATATGTTGACGGCGAAGCTGAGCTCCTCAGTAAGCCTGCCTGGGCTGCTTCCCTTGCTGTCTGGCCCGTGTCTCAGTGCCGTCTGGCCTGTCTCAGTGCTGTCAAACTGCATCGCTACCGTGAATCTCAACCCCTGGCTCCCCCACCCAGGTCCCACCCAGGTCTCGGACTGTGGGATGCTCCCATCAGCCATTCTTCTCCTGCCTGGTTTCCACAACCTTCACACCTCCTGGTCACCAGGTTCCTCCCAGACTACCTTCCCTGTGTGCTTTCCCTGGGACAGACCAGGAGGGGCCTTCCGGAGAGAGACTTCCCAGCTGCCTTAGGCTCCTTTTCCCCCAGTCAGACTGAGTCCTCGTCCCTCGGGTCTTAGCTGACCCCCACACCCTCCTTCAGGTTATCCACCCACCCAGGACTCCCCAGCCCAGGGCGGATCCTGCGTCTACATGTCTCCTGCCTCGAGCAGAGACGAGAGCTTTGCCTGTAGAGCAGGAGACCACAAGAGCTGCAGGCCCAGAGGTCATGAGTCCTGGATTTGGGCCGATCTAGGGTCATTAGGCATCCATGGGGCACCTGCTTCCACTAGGAATCCAGGAACTCTTTATCCTATCGTGCAACTGTCTATGGTGTCTTCTCAGGCCCAGGGCTCCTTGCAGCTGAGCTGTGTGTAGGGGACTGCCTGACAGGGTGGAAGGCTGCCCAGGCTTTATTGTCCCAGGAATAAGGAGATCCCTTGCCTCACCCACTGAGGTCCCCTCTGCCCATATTAACAAGGAGAGTTCTGGAAGCTTCTGAGAGGAGCTGCCCTCCTCTAGAGAAGAAGTCCTCTGCGTCCTCAACCAATTCTCACCCCGGAATTGCACACATCCCCCCCAAAGGTGGAGCCCTCTGATGCTTCATTACCGCTATCCTCGGAGTGACCGTGACAGGCCTCATAGGAACCCAAGGTGACCTCTTCCTTCCAGAATTTTTTTTTAAAAAAATGTATTCATCTGTGAGCTGACCCACAAATAAGGAAAGTTAAAAATAAGGCTTTTCCTTCATTGGGGCTATTTCCGCTCCTTTACATTGTCAAAAATTATTATTTGTTCCAATTCAAAGCAACCCTCTGGCTTTGACTCTAACAGGGCTCAGCATTTGGCTGCTCTACGTGTTCATAGGCTTTTATTCATGCCGGCACAGTGATATTTAAATATGTTCGCACAGGTATTCAATTAAGTGCTTTTCTTTTTGTTTGTTTCATCAGTCAACCATAGCATCCACCAGTGCTGGCGAGCACAGGAGGCTTCGCCAGCTTCTTTGTGGGTCTCCAGACAGGAAGAACGAATGGAGCTCCTGTCAAGAGGCAGGGAGGGCGCTGCACTCCTCTGTCCCCTGCCCATGCACCCAAGAGCTGGGGTGGGAGAAAACAAAGACACTGGAGTTTGTGGCATCAGGGTTTTTTTGTTTTTTGGTGTGGGAACAATGTCAACAATAACCGCATAGTTAATCTTGCTTCAAACCCTTCCCCTATTTAATACTCCTCATTATGCGCACAGAAGCCTCGGAATCTTTCTGCTGTATTTGTGTTGTTGAAGCAATGTTTGCCAAGATTTGGGCCAGCCATTGTCTCCCTTAAGCTAAACTGTCAGGAATCAAGGAGCGAGTGCAGCCTCCTCCCACGGGACCCCAAGAGGGAACCCTGGGCCACAAGAGCCTGCAGAACTTTTCCTGCACTATCAGGGCCCGTCCCCTGATAAGATGTCAGTGAAACCCATACATGACCTAGCAATGAGGCGAAAACTCACGCACGCATTAACTTTAACGGCACCTTCTACTCTCGGCCACTAAGCAGAAATATCTTGTTGAAGGATGATGGCCTGGACCCCACAAACGCCCAGCACCGTCCCGCACAGCACAGCACCCCATGGATGCACACATCTGCACAGGCATGTGGCTACACAACCACGTTCGGACATACACATCCTCATAAGGCCCTGTTTGCCAAACTCACAGTGATTTCTGTAATTATACACAGAATGTATTTCCCAAACACACAAAGAAGATCTTTATGCTGCCACTAAGGGTCTAGATTGAACTTAAACCACTACTTAGTCGGTCTCTCTTAATAGGATACTAAAAGGAAATTTTATGACAACATTATCAGTAGCATTTTGCTGATAATTAGAATAACAATAATAATACCGAGATATTTTTTTCAGTAATAATGGTGTTATTAATGAGATTTTTATGAAAGACAGACTTCTTTGCTATAATTATGAAAATTGATCTTTTGCATTTTACTTGTTCGTTGAAATCAGATAAGTGGCTTAACTACATGTATTATTTCTAATAAATATTCAAAAGAATGCATTTAAACAAGGCTCCTCATTCTATTCTTGCTCATATTCCTTGCATTTAAATAAAAGTGTAATTGCTCTGCTTTTTAAACTGCTAGTTTGGATTAGCTGTCTAACCTGCACAGGGTAGCTGTTTGCTGTTTGCATTTTTAATAGCTTTATTACCATTTGGTGAAGCCTTAATTTCTGACTCCGTTGAAGAGTCCTGCCTTTAAGTCAGCTCTACAATTTAACCAGCAATAATCTGTCAAGACAAGATAAAGACCCAATACCGGAGGAAGCGCCGTGTTTTTCTGTAGCATTCTGTCATTGTTAAAGGCAAGATCCGAGCATGTCAAGATGTGTAACCTCCGAAAGTTTCCTAAACTTCGCAGCACAACTTTGCGGTTCGTGGATTTTATTCGCTGGCTCCCGAGTGCATTAGCTTCACCAGGGAAAGCAATCCTATCGTGGGTCTCACTCTCCGAGCGTGTATGCCTAGGGACATGAGCCGACTGTATACCTGGGTGTGTTTATGTCGGGCGTGTGTGCACTTCAGAACGCTGCACGTACAGAAAAATCTTGCTGTGGAAGTAATCCATTGTCTGAGCCTGTGAGCCTGTGACTGCCTGTGTATATATACATGTGTGTCCAAGCGTTTTTGCGTGCACGTGTGTGTGTTTCATTTAAAAACTCAGTCAAGCCTGCAAGAGAGAAGAGGACTCTGCGGATGAGCGGCCCTGCACCCACTGCCCATGGGTTCCAGCCGCACCCACTGCCCATGGGTCCTGTGGGAACCATGCCAGCTGTTTCCATACCCCATCCCCAGCAAACCCCAAATGTATAAGGTTGTACATAAAGATTTCAGAATGAATTTCCAAAAAAGGATTCTCTCTTTAAAATTAAGATTATATGAAAATTAACACTAACTCACTAGCACCACGGAATACCTCATCAAGACTGGTTTGTTTCTCTGTCAACTGTCATATTGCTGATAATACTTTTTTTTTTCCTTTCAATTTGCCTTTTAACTCGAGTCAAGATAAAAATAAGACTCGCACGACTGTGCTTCCAAATGTTCCCTGACTTTGAAGTTGCAGGTCTTGCTTGTCGTTCCTTGGCTCTTTCTCCTTCTGATGACTGTTGGGGAAGCAGCCACCCGTCCATCAGCCATCCTCAAGGCCAGGTACCCACGGCTCACTTTTCCTAGTCGCCTCCAGTCCCTACTCCTCTGAACTGTGATTGGATGGGGGTCTGGGGCTGGTCAGATTCTGTTGGGGGTGGAGAGGGTAGGAAGACTTCCTGATAGTTCTGCCTGCGACACCCCATCCCTTTTGTACTGTGTATGCCCACAGGCTCAGCATCTCGGGACCTGTGATGGCATTTCAGGTTGCAGCAAGGCCAGACCTAAGGCCACCACCCTCTCTCCTCCACTAACCAGCGGGACACACCTCTTAAGAGGAAATTTTTCCCGATATTTTAAGTCTGGTTACGAGTTGTGCAGTTTATATTGGGGAGGCGGGATAAGTAGTTGATATCTTTTCTTTATTTGCTAGTTGTTAAGATAATGAATCATTCATTAGCATCTTCCACTGGCACCAATTATTTTTCAGTTTAATTAAGAACTCATGGATTTAAACATATGCATTGGGTCGCAATTGCTGCAGCTATAACTCTCTGATGCTCAAATTGTCCGCTCCTGGCCGTTGGAAGCTTGCTGGATTCTGCCTGTCAGGACAGGTGGGCGGGACAAACGTCCCTGCTCTGCTTGTCCACCTCCAGCCCCGTAGTTCTGCTTCCCCATGACTGAGTCACGCCTGACACTGCTGTCTGACCCAGGATGGGCCGCCACGCCCACATGCAGATGTCTCTGTAGTTAACCTCCCTCCTCTCGGACTCCAGTCGAAAGCGCACACAAGGCAGCCACCGACGCTTGTCACCGCTTGTCACCACAGCATCTGAGTAGTGAGTTACTTCACAATCAATGCAACAGAACCTACGGTCACTGGATGTGCTGCCAACAGGGTAAAATGGCCTCATCTAGCATAATATTTTAAGGGTACAGGATTGTAATGACCCAGACACCATGTCCAAGGGCTGGATTCTGATGTTCGGATGCCCAAAACCTTTTGAGTCTAGGGCAATCTTCCCCAGTGGTGTTCTGTCTTGGGTCATGGGAGCTGAAAATTTTCCTGCCAGAGTGAGTAAGGCCCATTGGGAAGAAACTCCACAGGGCAGGTGCGGTCTACGAGGAAGGAGCTCCTCCTTCTAAATGATGCCTGCCAGCTCGATGGGATGGAGAAAAGAAGAGACGCTGGCCACACAGGCCAGGCCAGCTCCTCAGACTGCTCTGTTATGAGAGAGTACTCTTGGTCCTCGGAGCAGCCTGACACCCTTCTACCCTCCCGCATCCCTTGGGGTTCTGTGGCTTCGTTTCCCAGACAGCAGTCCCCCGAGCAGTCTGTCTTGCAGTGGTTTCATACACTGTCCAACCTCCCGCCACAAAACCCGCATCCCACATCTGTGCTTGTCCTGTCCAGAGTTCTGAGAGGCTTCCCTCACGGCGACTCCATCCCCCAACCGGGCTCATGTTCCTTGTGGCTCCTCCCCAAAGCTGGGGTGGGGTCCACACTGTGTTCCACACTGGGTATCTGTGGGCACTTGAATTCTGCCACAGGTCGCACTACCACACACGGTGGGGCTGAGTGTGATTCCACTAGGACAGGATGCCCGCAGCTGTGGAGAGAGCCGAGCTGCCCAGCTCTGCCCATGCACAGTGGGATGGTCCCCTGGCTTCTCCTGGGTGACAAAGGCACCTGGAGTGGCCATTCTACGTGGGAAGGGAAACCTGGGCAACTGTCCCTGTATTTCCACGGCTAACAGCTTGGGTGGCTGATTTCACGGTGCCACATTCACAAGGTGGCCCGTGCTCCCCACAGAGGAGAGGGTCACTGTGGTACTGCTGGGCGATGGGCAGGAATGTGAAGAAGTCAACAAGGCTGCTATTGTTCTGGGTGGTAGTAACAGGGCGTTTAATAAGTAGGAAGTGAGGCACACCCGGGCTGGGGGAGAGGCTACGCCTCACTGCACTGCACCCGGGCCCAGGACGTCCACTGGAGGTGTCACGGAGTCAATAAAACTAGCTTCAGGGCCCAGAAGTGATCCGCACAGTGGAGTCAGGACAGCAGCCAGTGGCAGAGGGAAACCTCCCTCAAGACCCTACTTCTTCAGACATTGAGGGAGGTACCCCAAAGCTTCTCCTCACTGCACCCCATCAGGGGAGAGTGGAAAGCAGCTGCCCGCTCTTCAGACACAGTGGTGAAGAAAACTGGGCAGGGAAACTGGAATCTATCACCTACCCTGTTGGTGGCCTTTCCTGAAGCACAGAAGAGGTGGAGGCAAATCTAATCGGACACCATGCCTTGTCCTGCCCGACCAAACCCCTCCCCTGCCCCAGTCTGCTGCCCCTCCCACTAGAAGAGTCTCTGATGTTCAATAAGCGGGTGCGGACACTTGCTCTGAGCCTGGGCTCCCTCCAGTTCAGCAACAGACTTGGGCTCCAGGGAGGCCAGTAGGCATGTATCCAGGCAGAGTGGCTACTCGGACACTGCGGTCCCGTGCACCCAGGCAGAGTGGCTCCTCGGGCACTGTGGTCCCGTGCACCCGGGCAGAGTGGCTCCTCGGGCACTATGGTCCCGTGCACCCGGGCAGAGTGGCTCCTCGGACACTGTCTCCTCTGAGGAACTGGATATCTAGCAAGATAATGAGGACCAGGGGATAGGACAAGATGGCTTGTTCACATTTCACAGACAGCCCACTGAGTGCAGGTCCTTGCAAGTCCTTGCCTGAGGGAAAGTTCTAGAAAGGTCGCCACAGTCCCAGGTGTCTCAGCTCACCTCTTCTAGCGGTCTAGCAGTATGAGTGACAGGTCTCCTTTTCTGAAAAAGAGGTGCCATCCAGACTCAGGTGGCCTCCTGGCACTTCCCACACTCCTGGAGTCTCTCGGTCCCTCTGGAGGACTGAGACCACAGCATAGGTTCATGCATCAGGAGGGTCTAATCCCCTTGACACATGTTCTAGAAGCAGCCAACATCCTTCATGAGTGTAGGTAAATAAACAGCTTCTGAACTAGATAGACTTGAAGATGTTAGATGGCCCTCATAGGGGAGGTCCCTGGGAGCAGAGGTCAAAGGTTATGTGAAGCTAGTTCCTAAAGCCCAAAGGGCTTTCAAGACTGGGTTTGTCATCCTTCTTGCTTAGGAGAACAGCCACTCCAGCGTGAGACCCAGCTAACACACTGGAGCAGCGTCATGCTCAGAGCCTGCTGTGGATCTAAGGTAAGCCCCAGAGTCCCTGCTGGCACAGGAATTTGGGGAGCCTCTTCCTCTATTTTCTAGTCTCTAAAGCAGTCCTGGGGAGCAGGCTTTCATGGAAGCCATTGAGATAGATGCCAAAGAAAATCACAGAAGCAGCACCAGAATATGCTCAATAGACAGCAGGTGGGGTATGTGAAGGAGCAGCTCACACTTAAAGCAAACATATGGCTACGATGCAGCCAAGTGTCCCAACCGGAATAAGGAGTCTTTAAGAGTAACGGAGGGGCTGAAGCCATGGCCAGCAGTGAAGAGCACTTACTGCTCTTCCAGAGGACCTGGGTTCTGTTCCAGCACCCACCGCTGGGCAGCTCACAACCACCTGGGACTTCAGGACTGGGGGGATCCGATGCTTCCGGCCTCCACAGGTGCCGGCACCAGCATGCACATACCCACAGACAGACACGTCTCTGCACAGAATTAAAAACAATAAAAAAAATAAACCTATAAAAAAGGATCAAGAGAGTTTTCCATGCCACCATTTGGAGCCGAGGCTTCCTCCAAATCATTGCTTGCATTTTCAGGATGCAGGTCAGTGTGGGTGTGTGAACTAGCGCCATGAGAGTGACCGTCTCAGAATGTACAGTGTGCATCCCGGACGCGTGGAAAGCCTGCTGCTGATAGGGGGGCAGGGAAACTGGGGCTACATCATTTCACAAGGTTCTAAATCCCAAGTGACAAGAAACGAGCCTCAAAAGTTTACCCGAGTGAACAGGGCACAGCGGTCAGGCAAGTGGGCCTGTGAGCAGTCGCCCCAGAGGATGTCCAGCGTTCTTTGAAACCTTCTTCCCACATCGCTACCGCAGGTTCAGGGGAACTGGATCTGGATTGTGACAAAGCCACACACAATGAACTTGACAGCCAGCCAGATTTCTGTTTTCAGTCAGTTTAGGGTTACTATAATCTCATTCTAATGATTGAAAGGCAACAAGTAATAGAATCTCGTGGAGCTGTTCTACTCCTCGAGGCACCGGCTTCCCCTGATTACCTGGTGGGCCAGATCGGCTTTCAGCCGCTGCTCTTGCGAGAATAATCATCTGATCAGCGCAGGGTTCTCCTTGCACTCAGCAGTTTCAATGGGTCAAGCACCAAATTAACCCTTGAGCCCCTTCCCTGAGAATACCACACTTAAAAAGCCATCTGCTTCTCGATTGCTGCAATGTGTGTTAGAGGAACTCCATCCCTCAGATTCAAAGCTTCCCAGGGCTGCTCTACATCTTCTGGGGTGCAAAACTGGGCTTCTCATAATCTAGAATAAATACATCGGCACCAAGCACCATTTAATGTTCTGTAAGGGCTGTAGAACATATTGGAGAAGGCTGGGTGAATTATTGGATGAGTTTTGGATTAGTTTTGGGCCGGGGTGAATGCCTCTATCAGGAAAAAGTTCCTGAGACATCCGATTTTCCCTGCAACTCTGTTGCATTTGATCGTGTTCAAGAGATCCAACTTCCAGAACTAAATGCTACCAGACCTGGAGGGTGGAAGGACAGGACCTAAAGCAGCTACAGGGCTCTCTCACACTGGGGTAGGCAGCTGCAGAAACAGTGCAATGGAGTAGAAGGGAGTCTGGCATCGGTAGATGGTTGGCAGAGGCTTGTTCTTTCATTGGAGGGTTCCAAAGAGTGCCTGCCTGTCTTCGTGCTTTAACCACTGCAAAGTAGGAAGGAAGCACAGGGTTTGAGAAGTCTAATTGTCTGGTGATATAGGTTAGCAGTATGTAAAACTGGCACTAGGTGCTGCCAGGAACCACGGGGCACTGGCTGCCAGTGCTTTGTGAAGAGGCTGAGTCCTGAGGCTGCTGTCTGTCCAAGGATAGAAGGTATGGAGGCTGTCTGGGTTCTGGAATACAGCGAACAAGTATGACATTGGTACGAGATACTTTTGTTTGTCCCCAAGATGGCAAGAGAGTTGTGTGAGGAACATGAATTAGACAAAGATGCTGGTGTAAGGGAGGACCCCTTAAGCTGGGGTCTCAGCAACAATGTGGAGTTCACTATACCCCACTCTAACTCAGAACAGGCCTAAACAGAGGCCCAGGGCCTTTTGTTCACCTAGCCAGGACCCCTCATGGCCCCTGGTGTGTTGAGAACTCAGTTGATGAGCCAGGTCATCCAGACATAGACAGGCCTAACTCTTTTACTGCTCGGTACTGAATTCCCAAAGCTCTGAGCTGTGTCCACACCAGGTGTCCACCCCTAGGAACCAGAGGTGACAAAAGGGCAGTCATCTTGATGTCCCTAGGTCTGCCTCAGAGACCCCAGCATGCCACCAAAACGGGCAGCAGTGCTTTTGGGCAGGCTGGTACAAAGCAGTCCTATGCTTAGGAAGTTCCCTAACCGGCGCCTACATCCCCTTCCGGTTTGCACATGGGCAGCCCAGCTAGCTTCCAAGGAACTGAGTGCGATGGCAAGGTCTTGGAGAGACAATCAGGCTGAGGTGAGGTCACGCGAGGGTGGGGTCCTCCTGATGGAGTACATGGCCAGTGTGAAAAGGGACAACACAGGGATTGCTGTTGTCTTCTGTCTCTCCGGCACTCACCGCCACACATACACAATTGGAAGATGGTCACCCATTGGCCAGAAAGAGATGACTGGTGCGGTCTTAGACGTTCATCCTGGAGAACTGAGGACTAGTATATGCCTGTGACCTGAGTCCTCGGTCCTAAGCTGACCATGACAACAAGGAGAGACGCTTCTGTATGATGTCAGAGCCAGGCTCGGGCTCTGGCCCGGAAGGAGGAAAGTGTAGGCTGCCTGGGGACAATGTGACCACAGGGAAGACAGAGGAGAGCACTGTGACTGTACACGCTCCTTCCCTTCAGTAGAATATTCATAGGAAGTAGGAGACGTGGGTGAGCAGGTGCCAACGTGAGGTTATTAATAAGACAATGCTCCACAGCTGCCTGGCACTTTCCATGCGAGATGAGATTTACAAAACCAGACCTGAGCAAACAAGTATGTGTGACAGCCACCTGCACTTTAAATCATTCGGGGTGTTGGGGGGGGAGCTTTTGCAAGGTCACCATCAAGGTAATGGAAGAGCTGGAAATACCTCTTTTTGTTTTTGTTTTTTCGAGACAGGGTTTCTCTGTGGCTTTGGAGCCTGCGCTGGAACTAGCTCTTGTAGACCAGGCTGGTCTCGAACTCACAGAGATCCGCCTGCCTCTGCCTCCCGAGTGCTGGGATTAAAGGCGTGCGCCACCACTGCCCGGCTGGAAATACCTCTTAAGTACCTGCTGTTCCTCTTCCCTGCTGCCCCCTGCACTGTCCGGCCAGTGGGGCGATAACAACACAACACAAATGCCTCGGGTCTAGCACTTGGCTTTACATTGTCAATGACCCTCGAATTCCTGGGAATAATGTCCAAATGTCCTCTAGAAACAGAGCATGCAAGCAGGGTGTTCAGATCTCAGCCTCTGGTGGAAGGAACTGGTACTGACAACCTCCAGCCAGGCAGGCAGCATATTTCACCCTGGGGATTCTCCTTCCCAGGGTAACTGGTAAACTTTATGGCGGATGCCAGATCTAGAAGAGAGGCCCATCAGCTACTCGCTGAAATCTCAAACCTCCAGCATGCTAAGGTCTCAACTGAGTCTCTGCACCAAGATGTGAAATCCAGACCACAGCACCTCCATCTGCAACCGCGACCTTCTCTGGCAGTGGGTTTGTGGCAGATGGGGAGCAGGGCTCTAGTCCACCGTGGGTGACAAGAAGAGACACACAAAAGGGAAATTCCATGCGAGGACACAAAGCAGAGTGAGTACTGCATCCAAGGGTTTCCCAGAGCCACCAGGGGTCACTGAGGAAAGTCAAGAGATGCCAAGTGAGCCACCAGGGGTCACTGAGGGAAGTCAAGGGTTTCCCAGAGCCACCAGGGATCACTGAGGGAAGTCAAGGGATGCCAAGGGGCACCAAAGGTTGCTTAAGGACACTAAAGGTCACCAAGGAATGCCAAAGGTCTTCAATGGACACAAGTGTCACCAATGGATACCATCAGAGCTCTGAAAGTTGACAAAGGACACCAAGAGTCAGCAAGGTATGCCAAAGGTCACCAAAGGACACCAAAGGCTACCAAGGTATGTAAAGAGTCACCAAGATATGCCAAGGGACCACTAAGGTAGCCCCACCCTTGAACCATCAGGAAGGAGAGCATCCTTGTGAAAGGATCAGAGAAGCCTAACGTGGCACAGGGGCAGGGCCCTACTCCAAATCTACCCCAAACCCATTTCCAAATGAGATTGCAGAGGGAGGTGCTGTGGTCTGGACTTCACGTCTTCTTGGAGAGACACAGTTGAGACTTCAGCATTCTGGAGGTTTGAGATTTCAGTGAGTAGTCTGGTTGCCTTCTCTGAGGTTCTGTATGCTCTGGGTAAAGTCAAACATAGAAGATGAAGCGCATGTCTTCCTGGGCAGCCTGTGCGGTGGCGTCTCCATCCTTACAGGGTCAACTTCCTGCTGTCCAGTCACCATAGGAGTCTCTCTTCTTGGCTTCTGTGCCTGGCATGTGTGTCTCTACTGTGGCCTTCCTGTGCAGCTGTCACCTGCAGTGCTGTGTCCTCCCCAAGGAGTTCTCTTGTGTGTTACAAACTGCTTCACACAGAGATGGTACCACGCCTATGAATAAGGAGAAAAGCATTGCTGTAAGGGTCACCCTTCACTGTCAGCTGGACTAGGTTTGGAGTTGCCTAGGAGACAGTCCTCTGTAGGAGAAAAAACCCACTGCAAAGGTGAGCGGTACCATACTGCACCCTGGTTTCTTGAACTGAGTAAAAAGGAAAAAAGGAAGGAGCCAGATATCGCACTAAGCAGCTTCTTAGAGACTATAGACCTAACATCAGCTGTCCCTGCTCCTGCCTCCAGGACAGCCCAAGCACAATGAACTGCCCTCTCAAACCAAAAAAATTAATCCTTCCTTCTTTCCCTAAGTTGCTTTTGTAGGCATATGTCACAGGATCCAGAAAAGTAACTAATGTAACTGCTGAGAGATGTGACTATAAAAGTAAGTTTGGAGAGACTCAAAGAAGGTTTCAGCCACTGGGAGACCCACCAGGCTCTCTCCTGAATCCAGGGGTTCCCAGACACAGCTAAGTACCAGAGTCCCCTGGAGCCTTTAAGAACTCTGATCTTGGGGCTGGAGAGATGGCTCAGCAGTTGAGAGCATTGCCTTCTCTTCCAAAGGTCCTGAGTTCAATTCCCGGCAACCACATGGAGGCTCACAACCACCTGTAATGAGGTCTGGTGCCCTCTTCTGGCCTGCAGACATACACACAGACAGAATATTGTATACGTAATAGATAATAAATATTTTTTTTTTAAAAAGAACTCTGATCTCAGGTCAGCTGGATCAGAGTCTCTGATGGAACTCTTTTATTTGTCTCACGCAAAAGAACATTCTCAGGGACATTTAACTCACCCCAGATGAGGCCAACGACACAATCTGAGAACGAGTTAGGTCAAAGGAGGAAGCAGAGAGGCTATTGCCTATTATCCAGGTAGCAACCCGAACCGAACCCCTAAGGGTCTGCTGGCTTGAGGGTTCTCCCTAGGGATAGGGTATTTTCCCAAGGTAGGCATGGAGTGGAGGAGTGTCATGGTGGATGGCATCATGGTACCAGCTTTGTGAACCAGAATTCCCTGTTCATGAGGCGCCATCTGCAGACAGTTGCCAAACTTTGGAAACCGCTGGCCCTGGGGACTGGCAATGACTGAATGTAGCTCCCAAGACTCCATGCTTAACTAGAAAGTGTGTGACGTGACATGTGCATAACACACTGATCTCCCTAGGTTTGTTGCAGCAACCATATGATGTGGTAAGCAGCATGCTCTTCCTAGAAGCCAAGGTCAGGCTTGGACATCAATCTGGCCCTGAAGGAGTGTCCCAGGCTCTCCACTGCTGGGCTGCTAGGGTCCTTGGTGTCACCCATGACTCTACTGTCACTGTCTCGGTCTCCTGGATGGGGTCTGGAATGAGATCTGGGACCACAGGGCTAGGAGTGAAAGAAGCAGTACTTTCCAGAAGAGAACAGCATCGCAGCGCCCTAGCAGGTAAATTATGGGTTACTGTTGACAGCGAAGCAGCCTTCACTTAACAAAGGGTACGTTACAGGACTGGCTGTTGCTTTAAGCTGCTGTCTCCAAGTGGAGCTAATCACTTGTTTAGTGATAGTTAATGCTCCAGTAGGAAAGGCTGGGGAGAGACAGAGCTGGAACGTAAGCACCACTGTCAACAGAGACTCAATCAAAACAGAAAAAACAAATAGAAATGGCCAGCTAGTCAACTGGAAAATGGGACTGAATTTACATGAAACTCGCAAACATGACTATGCATGAAGGCAGGTAACGTCTACGGAGACAAAGAGCCCCACACTTATTTAAGAATATAGCTAGCGATGGCCCTTTCTCTCATGAGCAGGAGAAATTGCTCGGAAGTTTAGGGACCCTCCTGCCAGTCAGTCTTCAGGATTTCAACACGGTGGCTCTCTGCACGTAACCCTGAGCAAGTCCGCCAGCGAATGGTCCTCTTGCAGAATGAGCTGCCTGGGACCTCTTTTAATATTGGGTACTTTCATGACACCTGAGAAGCCCAAGATGGTGTCATCCACACACGGACGGGAGGAACAGCTCACTAAGTTCTAGCTAGTTTCTCACTAAGTCCCTCACAAACTGCATGGGGCTTCACATCCCCGGGGTGCTTTAGTTTCTGCAGTGAAAGTTGTCATCCTATCTTTGTTTCTGTGTTCATCTGCCCTTGGTCACTGACCCATCTTGGCAGACTGAGTTTCATGACAGTGCTGCCTGCTTGCGTGCTAGTCAAAGCCATGGCTCCTAAGGTCTCGGGTGTGATCGTCACTGTGTTCCCATTTTCATTTGCTCGTATCTGTTTACCCCTTCAGCCATTGGCAGCTTTTCTCACCCCAGTTAGAGGGATATTGAAAACGTGAGCATGAGTCTGCATTCTTTTTGAAACTCAGTCTGACAACCTCTTGAGTTCGCCTGGGAAATTTATCTTGTTCACATTTAGTGTAGTAACAGATATGCCTGAAGTTTTCTTCCTTGTCTTACCCGATGGTTCTTATTCGCTACATTGTATCTTTTCCTCCCTTCTCACTTTGGACAGTTTGAGCTCCTTGGCATTTATTTCCATTTTTTTCTCTGTTCACCTTGAATTTCTGCACTTCTCAATGTGACTAGTGACTGTGCTCTGTGCTCACCCTACAAACAGACTTATAATCGCTAAATGAAACGAAGGAGCCGGGTGCCCTTCTCCTCCAGGTTTTCCCTCGTACAAAGCAAGCACCCTGCCACTCTGCTGCGCCCTCCTTTAAATCCCCGGCAGGCAAAGATTCTTCAGCATCTCCAGTTCAGAGGGCTGAGTAGCCATCCCACGGACGCATGCCATACCCCTCTTACTGCAAATCACCAACTTCATTATTTTAAATTTGGAGTGAACTCAGTGCCACAGAGCTCACTGCTACCCATCTCTCTTCTCTGGCTTACACTTCCCCCTGTGAAGTGGACAACAGGTGGAAGATTGACATTCAGGTTTATTTCATCCTTATTCTCTAAGTGGAAATGTGGGTGCGATTTCATAATGAAAAATGAGATAAAACACCACCGTTGTGTCCGACCAACTGGAGACGCTGTGAGAAGGATCCCTGGAGTCCATCCAGCTTGCTGTATCCCAGGGGCATTCTTTCATCCGAGGGTCTGTGTCTGAGTCTGTGCTGGCTTTGCCCAACCTCACACTGTGCCAGGGTTTATTAACAGTATTCCCATTCCTAGTCCTTGAGACAAACCTTACGGCTGTCCCTCTACTAATTCTGCCTTTAAGTTCAGGTGACTTGCCGTGTCAGACTCGGGCTGAGGGTGGGATGTGAAAACCTCAGTCTTGCCTCGGCTGTCACATAGTCCTGGAAACCTCGAGACTAACCCAGGAAATGCTGGGAAACTGGGACAGATGAGCACCACCTTGTACCTGTCCCCCAGTAACCATGGTAGCTATGAGTCAGGGACAGCAAACACCCTGAGAGCAGGGAGGCATGGTCCAGACTCCTGGGTTCACCTCGGGCTCCTGATGTTTCTTTCCGTTTCCTGGGTGACCAGGTTTCCCAGTTTGTCCACGAGGATACCTTGAGGGTAAATGTCAGTGAAAGAGGCTGTCATCTTGGTATGAACATGCAGGAGAATGACGCGCAGATGTTGCTTCTAGGGAAATGTACATCAACCCAGTGGAAAAGGAACACCAGGTCTCTTTGAAGTCATTTCATTAGTCTCTCAGGATTATGTCTTCAGAGCTGATGCTCATCTTTCAAGGACTCTGCATGTCTTTAGAACAGCTAGTCAGTCGGGGTGCGGTGGGGAGAGGAGAGCAGTAGGGTGGGATTAGCAGAGGGGCTGGGAAAGGGGTTTCTTCTGTCCATCTCACAAAGGTCCTGGGGTGGAGGGAAAGCCTGGATTAGATCCTCTGTGTGCATCGTGCATTCCCCATGCCTTTCTGAGCAGGGCCAGCAGCGGGCACGCTGTCCCAGGAACCTGGATGCGAGATGCTCCAGAGAGCTCAGAACCCGCCCCTTCTGAAGGTGCCATCTCCCACGCTCAGCTCTTCCCTCATCCCAAGCTGTGTCCCTGCTCTTTCCAGAGCCACACTGGGCACCCATGCCTCACAGTGTGGGCAGCCAGCAGCAGGCACCTCACCATCTGCATCCAGGCCTGTACCCAGAGAGCCACAAATCCAGGTCAAAGGTCAATGCGGAAAAGCAAGTTGTCTCTACTTCTACCATTCCAGGAGGGTGGGACTATTCAGCTCAATGACCTCCCCCACCCCCGGAAATACTGGTGTCTGGTAGAGGCTGTTCCCCTCCCTATGCTCTGCTTGGCAAGTCCGGTCCCTTGGTCATTCCAAGGCCTATCACGCGTTCCAGAAAAACCGAACCTCTCTGTTCACACTCACTTCGGCCTTGCTGTGTCTACCCCTCGTGGAGCTAGCTCTCATGTTAAGAATCCTTTTCTCGGGCTGGGCACATAATTCAGGTGGTAGCACGCTTACCTAACATATCCAAGGCCCTTGGTTCCATCCTCAGAAGCACAAGCAGCATGAAGGAGCACACATGTAATCCCAGCACTCAGGAAGCGGAGGCAGGACGATCAGGAGTTTCTGAAGGTCATACTTGGCTACATTTGAGACCAGCCTGGGATACGTGAGATGCTGACTCTTTCTTTAGACCAACATTGTCAAGCAATCACAGAAACAGTCTGAGAGTGAAGAGCGCAAGCAAGGGACCGGGTCCTGCTTACTTTTATGTCAACTCCACACAAGCTGGAGTCATCTGAGAGGAGGGAACCTCAAAGGAGAAAATGCCTCCATAGGATCCAGCTGTAAGGTATTTTCTTAGTTAGTGATTGATGGGGAGGGCCCAGCCCACGGTGGGTGGTGCCACCTCTGGGCAGACGGTGGGTCCTGGGTTCTGTAACAAAGGCTGAGCAAGCCATGAGGAGCAAGCCAGTAAGCAGCCCCCCTCCGTGGCCTCTGCATCAGCTCCTGCCTCCAGGTTCCTGCCGAGTTTGAGTTCCTGTCCTGACTTCCTTGGGTGGTAGACAAACGGTGTTTCATCACGGCAACCCTAAGACAGTCACTCAAGTGTCCCCAAGCCTCCACCGAAGCACATGCGTCAGGTTCCTCTTCGGTGAAGTGCAGCTGTTCTGTCCACACTTGGGGCGTTCCCAGCTAGGAACTTCGGAGGCAGCTCTCTGGAGATGAGCCCTGGGTCCTGCTCTTCGTCCTGAGGAGACTAAGCACTAGATACCAACTGTTTATTCACTTGCTTTCTCCGTGCTCACGGTGGAACCCAGGGCCTCCTGCCAGTCAGGCGAGCGCTAAGTAAGCAGCACCCAGGCCATGTCTACTCCCTATAATAAGAACCACCCCAGATGGCTCTCCTGGCTAAGGAGGCTCACACCTGCCAGCGCACCCTGGGTTGCTCACCACGGGCGTCCCAGGGGATCCACTTCCAGATTCCCAACAAACATCTCCTGGTCAGGTCACCTCCAAGGAGGGTAAGAAAAACCTCTGATGTGACGCCAGCACAACTTCCTTTGGTCTCTCCACCAGGCTGGTTTACAGAGGGGTTTTACAGAGTGCGGCCATCCCCCTTGTGCCTTCCAGCCTGGAGATTAGAGTCACGTGAAGATGCCCCTGCTTCACCTGCCAGAGAGTGAATCCCAACCTTCGAGTGGCCAAAGGTCTCTGACTCTTCACCTTTAAAAAGTGAGTTCCCATGGTAACCAAAACCTCAGGGACCATTCACAGTTCAAAACAAAACAACAAAAGAAAACAAGTCAGAGGCCAGGGACGCGCGCGCGCGCGCAGGCGCGCGCTCTCCTGAGCCCTGGGCACGCCGCATCACGACCACCGATTTGTTCAAACTCACAAACTGGGTACAAGAAACAATGGCTGGATTCAGATGCCCGGGAGAACCGCTGCCTGGGACGCTGCCTGCTGCAAACCCTTGAAATTAAATTTTTAGTTTGTCGTTCTTCAGCCTTATGGCAGGTGACCTTCAAGTAGGGAACAGTTGGCTGACGGTAGATGGAGAACGCAATTGTTGCCACCAATCTCTGGGGGGGGGGGGGGCCTGCAAGCGCCGCTCCCGAAATCCCAGGTCGGTTAGGAAAGCACGCGGAATCTGCGCCTCGCGTTTGGGGTGGCTTTTGCTTGCCATGTTTAATTACACGGCTAGGTCCAAATGAAGGACGCAATTTATAGATTTCCCGCTCCTCCAGGAGGAGGGAGAAGGCGATCTATTTGCAGCAGATAGATTATTTTTCAGGCACTTTAGGAGACACCCAACCCCCCTCAGATGCTGACTGTAAAATAAGAAAACTGTTACCCAGCTGGGCAACAATGGGCTCCCACCGTGCTTTTCTGCGCAGCCCGCAGCTGTGGCGAAAGTGGAAACTCAGCTGCGGGGAGACATTCTTTGCTGCCGCCGTTTCTATGGGCAGGGAGGCCTCCCACTGGTCCGGTGTATTTTCTATGCAAAAACTGCAGAAGTAGTGACATTTTAAAAGTTTTGACCTTTTTTTTTCTCCCCCACGAACCAAAGCATACATTTTTTAAACCTTCTGATAGGATGTCTGTAAGAAACGGTAATAGCCATTATTGTAGTAATAAAATGTTTCGAAATTTGAAAATTCTATATTGCCTATAATCAGATAACCTTTATCTGGAAACGGATAGCGATGCAGGGCCGGGAACCACTTTTGTATTGTCCCAGGGAAGCAGATATGACAGTTTTCAGACATATTTGGAAAACAAGGTCCCCGGATGTCAGGTTTTCATACGCTGATTTAAGACGTGCGTGTTTGCCCACCCCCAAAAACCAAAGACTTTGGAGAGTTTCACAGCAGTGTTACCTCTAGCTGTTCCCACCTGTACCAATGTCATTTGCTATATGTGTGTGTATACATATATACATATATATTCCAAAAGATGAGAATATTAGTTTTATAATTCAGTGTGTGTACCAACCCTTTAAAAAAGAAAGAGAAAAGAAAGAAAAGTTCAACTCTTATTTAAATAAAAAGCTTCTTTTTAAAAAGGAACAAAATGACCAAGGGACAAAATAATAGAAAGAAACTGTGTGTAAAGTCAGGTGGTGGCGCACGCCTTTAATCCCAGCACTCGGGAGGCAGAGGCAGGTGAATCTCTGTGAGTTCGAGGCCAGCCTGGTCTAGTTCCAGAACAGGCTCCAAAACTACAGAGAAACCCTGTCTCGAAAAAAAAAAAAAAAGAAAGAAAGAAAAAAAAAAAGAAAAAAGAAAAGAAAGAAAGAAATTGTGTGTGGTGTGGTGCATTTGTGTGAAGATCACACACCCTGTTTCCAGTCAGGGCTCAGCAGTGGGCTGGGCCTAGGACCAGGAGTGTCAGAGAGTCAACTGGACTCCATTTGGCCTGGCCCCCTTTAGAAGCTGCCCCGACTGAGGTGCCAAGCCCCTCCAGGAAGCCAGCCTTCATGAGCCTCCCTTCCTGTTCTGAGCGGAGCATGTTTTGCTCTCTCTTCCCTAGACCTTGTAAATTCACCTAGTCTCAAGTCTCTTAAACGGAGAAGCTGGGCCTCGGGCTTAAAGGCACAGGAGTTGAGGAGGAAGGCAAGCCTACAGCAGCTTCAATGGCTCTTAAAGGAAAGTGGTTTCCTCAGAGTCTGCCTCTGGATGGACATGTGTGCTGTAGCCATCTCACTAAAGAGTTAATCCAGTCCAGCAAGTCAATCACCTGGCCAAGGGACCTCTCCTCAGGAAGAGGGATTCACCTTAAGTCACACTAAAGAGATGGGAGGACTAATTACTCCCTTAATGAGGTCGCGTACTTTCTTTCTAGAATCCCTGTTCGCTGTGCAGTGGTCCATGGAGTTGCAGTCATACGGGCATTGCTTAAACCTGATCACTTTTCTAATTCACTCAGGAAAGCATGACTTTTGCTTTTTCTCCTTAATCTCTTTTTCATTATGTTGGATATTTGCCAAAGACTGGATATGCTTGTCCAAACACTGGGAGCTCCCTCTTTTTCTGAGGAGGTAGCCGCGTGCAGCTCCTTCTCTGCGGCTCTTGTGCTGCCATCTGCTCTCTCTTCTCCGTTCTCACAGACTGTCTGCCCTGTGGTTTTTTTCTTTAAAACCAAAATAAAGTTGCCCTCAAGTCTCCCCCGTGAGTCCATTCTTAAATTCTTTTATTTGTAGACTAAGAACTCTGACAAGGAAACCCAGTTCCTCTGATAACATGTGGCACCCCAGAAGAGACTCCCCTAAGTTTTCAGTTACATATTTGTTTGTCCCATAGCCCACTTTGATTCACAAAAGCTCCCGTGCTATCTCTGCCCTGCCCTGAGATGGACTGCAGTGGCCTGGTCTAAAAGGTAAAAGTAAAATGCTGTGGATCCCCAGGTGGCTGCAGCGGGCAGCAGGTCATGAGAGCACGCCTCAGGTCCCCTAAGTGGCAGTGGGCAGCAGGCCATGAGACCACGCCGCAGGTCCCCTAAGTGGCAGTGGGCAGCAGGCCATGAGACCACGCCGCAGGTCCCCGAAGTGGCAGCAGGCAGCAGCCAGTCCCAGGCAGGTCCCCAAGTGGCTGCAGTGGGCCACAAGGGGCGGTGAGTCCCAGGCAGGAAGCCGCGTGGTGGTCTCATGGCCCGCTGCCCGCTGCAACCACTCAGGGACCTGCAGCATTTTTAGTTAAACCCTAACACCTGGGCTGTGCATGTTCTGACCCCAGATACTCCACCCACAGAAGCAGAGAGACGGATCTAATTATTCACAGCAAAACATAGACAGCAACCAAGAGATCAGTCAACAGGAAGGGCCACAGCTGAGATGGCACAGATGAGAACCACGCACAGACAACTGCTCTAGGCCAGAACCGAAAACAAGCATGCTCTACTCAGGGTGCTTTGTGGGGTGCGGAGTGCAGGCGAATGTGGCTGGTACACTCTCCAGAGGTTCTGGGTTCTGTGTGAAAACCCGAAGAGGCAGCCCTCATCCCACCCAGCACCAAGCATGCAGAGGAGGGCCTCCTCCAGGAAGTGTGTGATTTCTGACTCTCACTAAAGGCTTTCTTTCAGGAATCCTGTCGGGCTTGTAAATGACTGATGTTTTGAGAGAAGCGCAATGGAGTCACCTTCTACTGAATCGTCACTCCATGAGGCGGGCCAGTAAGTGGAGACCTGGCAGAGGAAGCCAGGATGTCTCCACCTTCCAGAGACAGAGAAATGACCGTTAGAAGGCCTGGCGTGCCATCCTGAATGTCCTCCACATTGGGAGAATCACCGGGAATAGAATTTGGACACAGAGCGTGCCCTCCCCCCATTCTTGAACTCTACAATCTCCCGGTACTGAGCCAGCCTTTAAACCAAGCAAAATAAACAAACCCACCTCAGACCGCCGAGCTGGAAGCCCTCTGGCTGCTGAAAACCTCTGCCTGGGTTTAAGAAGACTTACAAGAAAGAAAGAAAAAAAAAAGACAGGGCAACAATTGTGTATCTGAACTAGAGACAAATATTGCATTAAATCCCCCTAGCTTTTCCTTTCCACGTTTTATTTTACCATGTTCCATTTTTATTATCTGAAAAATGGGGATGATAATGGTGTTTTCCTGCTGGAGGGAAGACAGCTCAAATAATGCCTCACGTTACACCGAGCTCAAAGTAATGAAAGATAGTTTTTACTGTGGGAAAAAAAAAATGTTCACACGAGGAAAAAAGATAGGCTAAAGTAGCTCCTTGGAGGAAGAGCGAGAAGTCCTGCAGGGACCACATAAACACACCACAAGTCTTAGCCAGGGGAGCTGTTCACAGCCTTCCAGCCCTGCGCCCTCCAGAGCCTCAGTTTCTAGAACAAACCTCCCGAGCGATTGCTCTGAGCCTTTCCAGGGAAAGCGGCCCAGCAGACTTTGGGGGCACAGCACAGTCTCAAAAGTTGAGGGTCTTTATGCTCAAAATGAAACGTGCTCACAATGGCTTGTCTTTGTCTGTCAGTGATTTCCGGTAACTTCCGCATGCTGGCTTGGTGTCACATTTGCATGACACAAAAGGCTAGGCATGCATATTAACGGAAGTGATTACAATAATTAGTCACATGTCCCCCAAGTGGGGGGGACTTTAATGCAAACTGTAGTTAACTGTGTGGCTTGTGGACGATCATTGTTCGCACAGATTGTGAAAAGCTGCAAATGTATAAATTGCCCTTTAATTAGATTTCACGTGTCACTAGTTCGCTTAGCTGAAAGGGCCTCGCAGCACTGTGAACATAGCTGTGAACGTGGGCTGTGAGATCTGCTGGATTCCAGCTCGAGGTGCAGACCGCAGAGCCAAGTTGAAATGTTTGAGCAAGATCTGCCCTTCTCTCTCTTGGCCTGAGTCTGTTTCTCTCTTGCAGTCCTTTGTGAGATCGGGCTGCTTGCAGAAGCCTGGCCCAATGTTCATTCTAGAACTGGAGAGTAAGCTTACATCGAAGGTTGAAGTACCTACAGAAGAGGGATAGAAGAACCTCCTGCGCTTCTGTGTGTTCCACTCTGAGTGCTCTGCTCTGAGTGCTCCACTCTGGGTGCTCCACTCTGTGTGCTCCACTCCGAATGCTCCACTCCAGATGCTCCACTCTGAGTGCTCCACTCCAGGTGCTCCACTCTGAGTGCTCTGCTGAGTGCTCCACTCTGTTCTCTACTCTGAGTGCTCCATTATGAATGCTCCACTCTGTGTGCTCCATTCCGGGTGCTCCATTCCGAGTGCTCCACTCCATGAGCTCAACTCTGAATGCTCCACTCTGAGTGCTCCACTCCGGGTGCTCCACTCTAGGTGCTCCACTCTGAGTGCTCCACTGTGGGTGCTCCACTCTCAGTGCTCTACTCCGAGTGCTCCACTCCGAGAGCGCCACTCCGTGTGCTCCACTCTGGGTGCTCCACTCCATATGCTCCACTCTGAGTGCTCCACTCTGGGTGCTCCACTCTGGGTGCTCCACTCTGAGTGCTCCACTCCAAGAGCTCCACTCCAAGAGCTCCACTCTGAGTGCTCTACTCTGAGTGCTCCACTCCATATGCTCCACTCTGGGTGCTCCACTCTGGGTGCTCCACTCCATATGCTCCACTCTGGGTACTCCACTCTGGGTGCTCCACTCCGGGTGCTCCACTCTGCGTGCTCCACTCCGGGTGCTCCACTCCATATGCTCCACTCTGAGTGCTCCACTTCATATGCTCCACTCTGGGTGTTCTACTCTGGATGCTCCACCCTGAGTGTTCCACATGAGTTGCCTTATTTTGGCCAACCACTGAGAGATTAAAAAAGGTGGTGTCTCAGACGGCCCATGAATTTACAAGTCTGCTGGCTAGTGAGGGTACTAGGAGTCAAACACAAATGACGGATGAGCACAGACCTGCCCCAGCAAATATCTGCTTTGAGGTCTTAGCTTATGCTGTAGTCTCCTCTCCTGTGAGGTCTCCTTCCCAGTTTCTAAAAATGTTAAGTAGAAAAATTCTAGAGGTAGAAATTCCTAACCTTCCGCAGAATAGCCTGGTGAATCTCAGGGCTCTCAGCACCCCACTCACCTCACGAGGTGTTCCTCAGTCCAGCATCTTCATGCTGTCCACCTTGGTCACTCAGTAGCCACCTCAATCATCCGGTTGACTAGGGTTTCTAACAAAGTGACCCTGGTCTTACTGACAAGAGGTAGCGGCAGGAGGGTGGGGTGGGTGCTGTCAACAAGGGTGTGACCAAGAGCAGCAGTAGGTGCTTCCTGTGAGAGAAAACAGGGAAGAGGGAGCCACGAAGACAGCACGAGAGATCTTTTTGTAGTATGTTGTTATAGTCATTCTGTTTTCTTAGTAGCCTTTATTAATCTGCCACTGTGTCTGATTTATAAGCTGAACTTCAGCATGGGGACACACAGACTAGGAAAAGCCTCCCCGGGAGTTCACACTACTCCCTGGTCTAGGATCCGCCTCTGAGGCTTTGGGAGAAATCTCCCAATGATGGTTAGACACTGGTTTGCTTAAGCCAGTGCAAGTCTGTCTGTCCACAGTGTACCTGCGCAGGGTTCTTTTTTGGCAAACCCTAGGGACCACACAAGATGTGAGTGTCTCCAGCCCACCTAAGGATTCAGTCCTCCGGAGCCTTGTGGATGCAGAGGATGCTCCGATGTGCCTCATGCAATAGCAGCTCTCCATGCAACGTGCAAACAAGGAGGGGTCATGGAAAGTTCAGCGGGTGAGGAGGGGAGCACCTCTCCCAGTTGCCAGGTGAAGTGGGAACTGTTTGTATAATTATTTGAAATTAGTTCTCCAAGATCTGACTGAAAGGGCCTCTATGTGCTCCCTACGTGGGGTTTTCTTTCTTCTGTGCTCGCGTGTAAATAAGAACACTAAAGGCTCACAATGCCAACTTTTTTTTTTTTAAAAGACTAGGTGTTTTGGAGGTGGCAGGGTTTGACCTCTACTGTGTGAGGCGGCAAAGGTCATTGTGTGCACTTATCTATGCTGTCCCTTTACTGTGCCTTATGAGCGTGGTCCACCAGCCAGGGTTTACTGAGGCACACAGGACCTTGTCAAGTTCTTAGCATCTAGCAGGGCATCTTCCAGTCCTTACTTCTCATCTGGAACTTAAGTGACTTGAACCCGAGTTCATTGGTATTGTCCTTTCTCTCAATCCCTATCTCCCTCTGTAATGATTTCAGCCACATAAGGCTGATACTTCCAAGTTCTAGGGGCCATGCAGGTGCAGACAAGTCCTCAGGCAGAGTGCCTAATAGCCCCCGGGGATACGACCCACGTGTGGCTTGGATTACATCATCCACGAATGACTCAGCTAAACCCTTGTATGCATGCATGGTTGCATCATCCATGTATGACTCAGCTAAGCCCTTGTATGCATGCATGGTTGCATCATCCACGAATGACTCAGCTAAACCCTTGTACGCATGCATGGTTGCATCATCCA
>JAQHUG010000020.1:3167845-3180990 GCA_028555095.1 Dicrostonyx torquatus | reverse complement strand
AACGGAGTACCACACAGCAGAAAAAATAATGACATCTTAAAATTTGTGGGCATTTTAGATCTAGAAAACATCATATTGAGTGAGGTAACCCAGACCCAGAAAGACAAATATAATATGTACTCATCACAAGTGGATTTTAGACGTAAAGCAAAGATAAACCAACCTACAATTCATAATCCCAGGGAACCTACAACAATGAGCACCCTAAGAAAGACATACATGATCTAAACTACATGGGAATCAGAAAAAGACAAGATCTCTTGAGTAAATTTGGAGCATTGGGACCATGGGAGAGGAGAGAGGGGAGGGGAGAGGAAAGGAAGGGAGTGGAGAAAGATATGTAGCTCAATAAAAAACAATAAAAAAATATAGAAAAATCACCTTCATTTTGACAGTGACTGGTCAATTGGCCCATTGAGCCTTTCCTGCTGTATTTCACACTGGTGTCCCTTAGATCTTGGGGGCTGTTCTAGTTAGGTCAGGCTAGGTCATGCTGCTGTAGCTCCCGCACAGGGGCACTCAGTGACGTCAAGCTCAGAGATCCCCTTTCTTTTGCTGTATACCCCATCATGATGGTTACTATGTATGAACAGAGGCAGGAAAAGGAACTTTGGGGCACTAATGAGGCAAACCTTTGGGGGTGTGTAAGCGTGTTTCCGAGGAAGAATACCTGAGATGGCACCCGCCCTGTGTAGGGACAACACCATCCCGCAGGCTAGGGTCCCAGTTAAAAAGGAAACGCAGAAGGAGAAGGAAGATGAGGGCCAACATTTCCCTTTCTCAAAGTCAAGATGGGACACGTGTTCAAAAGCTTAACCAGGTATCACTCAGTTGGCCTTCAGAGTCAAACCTACCAAGTGCTACCCAGCCACCCTCTGACGTTCTTAGTGGGTCTGCTGTTCCTTCCCCTTCTGGCCTGTGCTCCCCACACTGGCCTATCTGCTGAGGTGCTAGAGAAGCAAAGCCTCTTCCTGTCAGGCGCCACTGACTGAGGTAGCCTAGTCATCTCCCTCCACACTGGTCTAGCAAGAGGTTTCAACGGTACGCCTTGGGACCACATCCTTCACTGGCAAAGCTGAAAGCTGAGCTCCAAACTGTCGCTACAATTCGAAACATTTTCAAGTTTACTTCTTGCTCATCCGAGTGGAGAAGCCACTGTGTTTCTAGGCTGACAAGTGTCTGGACTGGTTGCTTCTATTTCTTGATTTGCACTTGCAAATTAGCCAGTCAATTTTTGCCCTTTGTTCTTCCTTGTGCTGTTTTGCCAGCCACAGACAATGCCCACTGTTGAGCCTGGATCAGGTTCCTCGGAAGGAAATGTGGATGCTGTAATTCTCCACGTCTGTCCGTGTGGTCTATTTGAGGAACGATGTCTTGAGATGAACTCTAGTTAAAACGAGCTCATTGTGGGTTAGGGATCCTAAACCCTATCATTGCAGTCCTTGTGAGCACAGAATCAGAGACACCAAGGGGGAAGAGGTCACACAAGATATAGACAGTCACAGGGGAACATCATGGGAAAATGAGGCAGACACAGGCGTGAGGCCACAAACCAAGCGATGGCAAGGATGGAAAGCTACCAGCGGCAAGGAAGGGAAGCCCCCAAGCAGCTTTGCTGCCCACACATGAGCTTCGGTCAGTCCTCTGGCCTTCAAAACCACCAGAGAGCAAACTATTTTTCAAGTGACAGCTATGGTAATTTTGTTGTGGCTGCCCCCGTACAAATGTCTAGCTGGGGACTTACTCCCCTGTAGACACATGGCGATCAAAACCCAATTCCCCAGTTGTGCCAGCTGGTCTTTATGTCAGCTTGACACAAGCTGTAGTCATCTATCTCAGGGAAGACTGGGCTGTGTGCAAACCTGTAGAGCAGTTTCTTAATTAGTGATTAAAAGGGGAGGGCACAGCCCACTGGGGGTGGTGCCACCCCTGAGCTGGTGGTCCTGTTAGGGTCCACGGAACATCCCACAAAACAAAGACAGCCACTCACTTGTGCAATCAGCAAGAGCATTGTTTATTCCAGCATGCTGGGGTCCACCAGCCAAACAACAAAATGGCTGTGATCCCAAACAGTGCTGGTAGGCTCCTTTTATAGGCAGCCAAGAGGGGAATTAGGTCATCCGGAACCTGATTGGCTGGGGCTCCTCTTCCTGCTTTAACAGAGTACAGAAACTGAAAGAGAAACTAAATGGGAACTCAAGCCTTGGAGAAGCTGGGGCCAAGAGAAACCTGGTCCTTGAGCTATGGTGGCCTCTCAGTCCTGGGTTCTATTTAAAAAAAAAAAAAAGCAGTTTGAACAGGCCACGAGAAAGAAGCAAGAGAGTAAACAGCACCCCGCTATGACCTCTGCGTTTGCCTTTGCCTCCAGTCTCATCCACCTCCAAGAGTCTAAGTCACCCCAATGACAAGATTCTGCATCTGTTTCATAACAGATGTCAGCGAGGGTCCCTGATGGTGACTAATAGGGCCCCTCAAAGCATGAGCTTTCGGGCCATGGAGGAAAGACACACAGGTAAAGATGACTTCGTTTGGTATGACTGGGGAAGCCACTCCTTAGGGGCTCTCAGTTTTCTTATATGTACAATAGTGTATGTCATTTCTACAGTACCCTCTGGATTTAAAATTCTGTTAAATCTTCCTGACCATATAGTGAACAACACTGGATCAGGTCTCCTGAACAAAGAACAAACAACCGTCAGAAAACACTTGGGGGTGGTAAAGGCTGTTGAAAAAGAAGGTCTGCATCAAAACTGCCCGCCAGGCAGAGCCTAGAGGAGGAGGGCCCACTTATTTGTCCCAGCCGCCCAGAACCGAAATAACCACACAGAAACCATATTCATTAAAACACTGCTTGGCCCATTAGCTCTAGCTTCTTATTGGCTAACTCTTATATTAATTTAACCCATATCTATTAATATGTATATCGCCACGTGGCGGTGGCTCACCAGGTTAAATTCCCAGTGTCTATCTCTGGCGGCTCCATAGCATCTCCCTAGCTCCGCCCTTCTTTCTCCCAGCATTCAGTTTAGTTTTCCCTGCCTACCTAAGTTCTGCCCTATCAACAGGCCGAGGCAGTTTCTTTATTCATTAATGGTAATCACAGCACACAGAGGGGACCCCCACATCACAGAGCCTCTGCACCTCAACAGGTACAGGTGTGAGGTAGGGACCATGTAGAGGCCTGGCTCAGGGCAGGGACTGGCTTGGGACGTTCTCAGTAACTCATGGCTGACTGGTAGATCTTACCCAACAAGCTGTTGCTTCTGCTTCCTTTTCTGACTTCAAAACTACTTGTCTATTACTCTTGTTTTTGCTTGCATGTGTGTGTGTGAGTGTGCGTGTGCATGCGTGCGTGTGTGTGCGTGTGCATGTGTGTGTGCGTGTGCATGTGTGTGCGCGCGTGTGTGCAGTGTGTGCGTGTGTGTGCGTGCATTACGTGTGCATGCGTGTGCGCGTGTGTGTGCATGTATGCTTGTGTGTGCGTGTGTGTGTGTGTACGCACATGCTCACGCAATCACGCTATTTTGGGTATATGTGTTTATGCAGGTAGATATGTACATGAACAAGCCTGTGTGTGCTGGCATGTAGAGGCCAGAGCTTAAATGTCGAGTGTTTTTCTCCACCTCATTATTGTAGACAAGGTCTCTCACTGAACCTAGGTCTCTCCAGCCCAACTAGAGCGCGTGGCCATTGAGCTCCAGAAACCGCCCTGTCTCTGACTCTGAGATTATAGTCCTGGGACGGCGCAGTGCCTGGCTTTTATACACGGATGCCAGAGATCCAGGCTCAGGTCCTGCTGCCTGCGTGGCAGATGTTTACTGACTGGGCAGCTTTGTTTTTCTTATTTGTTTGTTTTGAGACAGGGTCACTGTGAAGCTTCTGGCAACCTACAAGTCTCTACCATGATGCCCAGTTTACAGAGTTTTGTTCTGTTTTCTAAGTGATCAAGTATCATCTTGGCCTTTTCATATTTTTTTATTTCCATGTGACTAACTATAACGTTAGTTGCTGACAAGAATTCCATTTTGAACTAGAGAATAGTGTTTTAATGTTTGACGTGAAAAATCACACGAGGCAATTTTATTTAATTACTGCTGACCTCAAAATATCGTATCTTTTAAAAAGCAGAGTTGAATGAACTCTATCACTGAACTGAACGGTATGAAAGATTCTGAAAGAAAACGGTAGAACACAGCGTTTGCTAATTTGTTGCTCCTTGTCCTTGTTTATTTGGTTTGAGCCGAGATCTTACTGTAGCCTGGGATTGGCCTCCAACTAGCTATGTGACCAAAGGCCACATAACTTTAACTCAAAATCCTCCCATCTTTACCTCCCAAGTCCCAGGATTACAGGCATGAGCCATCCCACCAGTCCAGGCATTAAAAAAAAAAAAATCAAATACAAAACCAAGCAGATTCCCAACCTAGAAGAGAAGTGAGAAAAAATTCACCTTCCAGGGTGTGTAAAAAAAAAAAAAACCCATGGTACCAACCTCAGAATATGCCCGCTTTCTTCTGCTGGAAGTGGATTTGGTCTTTGACATTGAATTCCTCTTACCGAGAGGCTCACAAAATGGGAATAAAACCTGGTTGCAAGTGAGCCTGAGGTCCTAGGGAATGTAAATTCTTCTTTCTTAATGACCAAACATGGAGAACTTCATGTGGGGTGTTGGAACTGAAAAGCTAGCGCTGTGAGAATTGGCAGAGGTGTAAAAGGCCATTCTCACGCACGCGTGCCCATCCATTTTATTTTGGAAGGTTTTTCCTGCCTGCACAGACCCTTAGGCACTCCTGGACACCGGGCACCATAAACATTATCTTTCCCACTTTCCTCTCACAAGCCACCCGACAGCACAAGTCTTCAGTGGAGAGAGAAAGGGGTGCAGAGATTGGCCATTTCTCCTGGACACACAGAGCTCTTGCCAGGAGCTAAGTGGCAGCACCCTCTTCAGAGAGGAACCCAGTTTCCATTTCCAAGAGGGGCTCGGCTCCTCTCCTCCATCAGCTTCCGCTCTCCCTGACACACTTCACTTTCAGAAAATGGCTTTGTAACAATCCAGGCGCTTTTTCTTTTCCTATAAAAGGAATCCACTCCCTGCGCTACTGGTTTAGAATCTTCTCTCCCTCTCTGCTTCATCGCGCATCGCTGGTCAGCACCAGACGAGATTAGGGGCAATCACAACAAGCCGAGGATAAATTAATTACATTCTGCATAATTCCTTCTGGCAAAGCCAAGTCTAAATTCCGCAAAAATTTCTGATTTCTAAGTTTCTCTAGCGTCTATACTCCAATTAGTGAATGCGACAAGAAACAGTGGTTTCACCAGTCTGGGTGGGTTTGTTGTTATTGTTGTTTTGAGTTTTTTGGTATTGGGAGAGGAGGCGATTGGTTGTTGTGGTTTTCTTTCTTTCTTCTTTCCTTAAACAGTCATTGAAGCTCATTTAAGAGTCTGGGTTCCATGTTCCAAGCACACAATAAAGATTTAAAAATTAAGCCGGGTGGTGGCGGCGCACGCCTTTAATCCCAGCACTCGGGAGGCAGAGGCAGGCGGATCTCTGTGACTTCGAGACCAACCTGGTCTACAAGAGCTAGTTCCAGGACAGGCTCCAAAGCTACAGAGAAACCCTGTCTCGAAAAACCAAAAAAAAAAAAAAAAAAGATTTAAAAATTACTTGGTGACCTAGTCCGTTGGGGATAGTCCAAAGGAGCCTTAGATTATGAAATGGAAATCCAGGGATTTCAAAATCTGGAGCACAGGGCTGAATGTCTGCTCCCAAGGTTTGTAGAACCAGAAGAGAAAGGATGTGGAGACAGGAGAGAAAGGGGAAAAGGAGTGGGGGCATGGTGAGGGTGGAGGGTAGAGGATGGGGGTGGGGGTGATACACAAGGAAACTGCTAATCACGGGAAAGGCAGATCAGTACTGGGAAAGGCAGATCAGTACCGTGCTCATTTATTTTATGCAATGAAACTGATGCTTCCTCTTACAGCGCAATCATCTGTCATGTTTCCAAAGATATAACAAACGTCCCAGGTCACACAAAACAGAGTCACTTTCCTGCAAACTGGGTGTTTGCGGTGTTTGAAACTGCTGAGCTTGGTAGTATTGATCGACTCACAATGCTACGCACTTCATAATTTCATATTGTGGGAAGCATCTGTATTTACGTCTTATCTTTTTGTTGTTGTTGATATTGTCTTGATTTGTTTGTCTTTAAGTGACCCTTAAGATAGTTTCTCCGGCTGTCTCTGGGGAGGTAGCCAGTTTGTTTCCACTGCAACCTGTTAACAGTTCTACTTTGTAAAACAAAACAGAAATAAATTACTAGAAAAACGAGAAGCAAAAATATATTAAGAGCAAGCGCCAATCTGAGGAAAAATGAATGATATGTGAGATCAGGAAAAAACGCTTCCGAGCTTCGAGCCACTGGGAACCGCCAGGGTACCTCGCGGTTGTCTCCGGTTTCAAGGGATGTGCCGCCCTGTTTGCCCCCAGGAACCAGCAGTCTGCTGCCATGCACCAAGGCTCACTCTTCCAGTCCTCCATTGCTCTGGTGACGTCATGTTTTCACAAAGCTGGCCTTGTAGCACTTGCTTTGATAAAAGCCAATTATAGCCAGTCGGCCCCGGGCATCCGAGGGGGACCTTCCAGGCACGTGCCAGGGCCCACAGATGTCCTTTATCCACAGTGTGCAGCGTTTGCACACGACTAAGCACCCTCTCCCAGGTGCTTTACTGCATCTCCACGATACTATGATCACTTGTGTATGATGGGTGCGTATGGATTGGGTTCTGAACTCATTAAGGAATAATGGGGGAAAAAAGCCTGTTGTCAGTAGTATATACATGAACGTACATGAACAATGCAATATAGTTTCCCACCTGTGGGTAGCTGGGCCCTGTGAACGTGTAGCCTGTAGGAGCAGAGGGCCAACTCTCACGTGAGAACTTGGCCTTGGACAGCCCAAGAACATGGCCTCCCTACTCTTACCCCAGAGCCCCCGGGGTTCTAACTCCCAGACAGATCCGCGCATGCCATTCTAAAGAAGGTGTAGAATTTGGAAATGAAATCAAAGTACTTTTTGTTTTCTTTTAGTCTCACAAATACTTCAAATTTGGATGCAGGTAGTAAGCGGACTTTGTGAACAGGCCCCTGGGACACTGAAGTCACCCTGCGAGCTCATGTCTTGGCCCCGTGCTGCATTCTCAGTGAGCTAGTAATGTGTGAGTGACAGCGTGTTCCTCGGCAGGCGGATCACCTGCCTTCTGAAGCCAGAGGGGCTTGAGTCCTCAGAGGATTCTCCCGTCTTCTACTTCACATCTGGTTCCAAACAGAAAGGTTTAATCCCTCTTCGTTCTTGTCTAGACCTTTCTGAGCCCGCTGATATCCCAAACATCTTCAAACACTATTTTTGCTTTAGCAAGGGATTCTAGCAGAACAGAGATCTGAGGACGAGGACTGTGACACCTTTTTGGGGGGTCGAGAGGGAAGGACTTTCCCCTGGGTGTACTGATTTGAGCGGGGGACACTTTTGGGGCAGAGAGCCAATCGGCAGGTACCGCAGGACACAAGGACGTCCGTTCTAGGAACGGAATGATTAACACCGGAATGTTTGAAGCTTTTTGGATTTTTTTTTTCTCCTCTAAACCCATCAATCCTGGATGCTTCAGCCAATGTTTTCTTCCTCTGACATTTGGACCCACTCGACTTGTAAAAAGTCACAAATTGTCCCTAATAGCCGCACAGATTATTGGAGGCATTTCTTAGCACTTTGTCTTCTGCATTGCTACAAAGCAGTCCTTTTCATTACCATTCCTTATACCAAACAAGGTGGCAGTTCAGCAGAATAATAAAGCAATTTCCTGTGCTGTTGGCAGGGAAGTGACACTTTATGGCTAAAGTCACAGAGCAGAGAAGGGCTGAGGCCTGGGAAGAAAGCAAACCCAAGGACCATGGCCTGGTGACTGCTCTGAGCCCACCCCACCTGTCCCATACTACAGCCCCTGGGCAGCAGGCAGTCATGGCTCACTGGCTCCGCAAGGCCTTTCCCAGTGCCCAAGAGGCTCCGGTGGAAAAGAGCCAGAGACCACTGCAGAGTGAAATCAAGGGAGAGGTATCCTATTGGGGCGGAGGGGGAAGAAGGGAGGAGAGAGGTCAGAGGGATAGGGGAGGGAGGGCAGCAATCCAGAAGGAAGCTTCTGTGGAAACCAGTCCTTCTTGTGCCTCCTGTTACGCGAGTTCTGCTGCCAAGAGTGCCAATCGGCACTCACCAAGACCAGGCTGCCAGCACCATCCTCACCATGGCTGTCCCATAGCAAGGTTGAGTGTTACCTGCTACCGGCACACACTCACCGGCCTAGTGCTGAGCCCAGACCTGATCTGCTGCCACCTCATTTCCCTGCCCACTCCCCCATCTTCAGTCAATTGCTTGGCCACCTGTCACCCAGCAGACAGGCAGGGATGGTCATCTGCCTGGGAACCTACTGTGAAGCTGACATCTAAGAAGACATCCAACTGAGGTAGGAATCCCTCCTGAGCAGCTGACACTCCCTGTGGGCCCCACCCCCAGCCTAACTGGCTCTCCTGCTCCATCTTTTCTTCTTCATCTCCTTCTCCCTTCTCCAGGTTAATCGGTGCACTTCAGGCTCCGGTGGATCCAACAGTGTCCACACCAGCCTGACCGGTGACCACAAAGGTTCATGGCCTCGGCTGAGAGCTGTGAGGAGGACCACAGACGAGGGAAGATTCTCAAGACCCCAACCATAATCCCCAAGTGACAGGTGAAAACCTTGGGGACTTGGCTGCTTGGATCCCTTCCCCAGGGGCTGTGTCTTTTTCCTTTAACTTCTCCAGGCTCTAATGCTCCAAGACCAGGGAAGACAGAAAGGCAAGCTTTGCTCCTGTTCACAGCAGACCTGAGAGGAAGCTGGGTGGGGGCGGTGATCCGGCAGAACTCTGTGGACTCCGTGACCCCTCTCCTGTTGTTCTTGCTCCTAGTTCCCACAGGTGACAGCTGGCTGTGCTGGCTGGAGAAGAGCTATGTGGTCACAGGCAGGTCGATGTAGACAATCCCAAATTATCCCCAGCTGCGGCTGCCCTTCCTGGTGGGCCTCTCTTTCTCCCAAGTTCTTGCCCCTCGTGCTTCCTGCATCTCTCCTCTGGACAGCAGCAACTTGCTTCTGCCCCTCAGATGGGACTTGGCCTCTCTTACTTCTCTGGTGTCCTGGTGTGGAAGGCGGCCTCACCAGCAATGCCCTCCCGCTGCTGCATCTGATGGCGCTCCTCTACTTCTGAGCAACTCCCGCTTAAGCCGCAGTCGCGGTCCCTGCGCTAAGGGCAGAGGCGCAGCCAATCAAGTTGAAAGAGGCTGTACACAGCCTCAACAAGGAAAACATTTTTCCTTTTCTTTTCTTTTGACTTTTTTTTTCCCTCTGTTCGATCTTGTTGAATTCTTTCTAAAGAATTAACTTTTTATTTGCTTTTATGTGTCTGTGTGAGTGTATGTCATGTGTGTGCAGGTGCCCAAAGGGGTCACAGGGCGTTAAATTCCCCGGAACTAGATAGAAGCAGCCGTGAAGCACCCAAAGGGAGCACTGGGAACCAAACTTCAGTCCTCTGGGAGAGCAGCGAGTGCTCTAGGCTGCTGAGCCATCTCTCCTGTCTGCTGCTCAACTCTTGGAGCCATCTCTGCAAAGTCACCTTTTCTTTTTCGTATTTTTTCCACACTTTGCAATTCATGACAGTTAACCTCTAAGAGAGAAAATATTTTCTGAGCTCTTTTATAAGCATGCTCCTCGCCATAATTTAATTTTAGACTTTATGTCACAACACCACAGCGATTCCTATAGAATACGCACGCATTGTCAAGCCTCCACGTGCCCACTTGCGCACCTTCAGAGTGACGTGTGACTTTGACTGCTGAGCCACCCCCTTCAATGCAGGTCACACATCTCTTCAGACGTCCTAAACGTGAGAATAAAATACCGAGGCTGGCCCAGGACCACACCCACCAGGCATCTTCTTTGCTCCCACACACTTTCTCTCTGCCCGCCTTTAATCTTCAGTGCTGAACCCTCTATCATATGGTGTCGTTCTGTAAAAGCGGTAGTGGTGAACACAGGAAAGGAGAAATTAAACCTTGCGGTGAACAGGGCCCTCCGGGAGCAACCACAGGGGCTATTTTGTTGGCTTGTTTGGTTATACAGCCCATGGGGTTATGTTGGGCCTGTGGGCTGATGTCCACAGGCTGCTGGCTCCATCCAGAAGCCATGCTCCAGGCTGAAGGTAGGATTGCCTTCCTTTCTGGGGACTTCTTTTAGGCTCAGAGATGGAGCCACCCGCTTCACCAAAAGCCAGATGGCTTCCATGCTCGTGGCAAGTATGAGAAAATTTATAACACCCGGTGCTTATTGAGACCACAGGGGCCTGAGCCTGGTTACGCTGAGTACCAATGGTTCTGCCCATGTATCGCCCAGCTCAGGCAGCAGATCCTGGGTGGGTTGGCCTGTGGCACTGGAGGAGTAAGGTTAGAGGAGATGCTCATCCAGTCCTGGCCTCTGAGTCTCCAACATTCCACACAGAGGGCATGGGAGCACTCGGGTATGCCATTCTGAGCATCTCAGTGACCAGACAAAACCCTGGACATAAAAATAACTGAACCAGAAAAACTGGAAATCTATGAGGCTCACGAGAACCTGAGGCAGAGTCACCGAACAGCAGCTAGACCATTCCACAATGCCCATTGGCTAATACAAACCCCACCAAGAGGGCCAATGGCATGTTAAATAGGTGTGGGGATTCATGCCTGGAATGCCAGCAGCACTCGGGAGGCCGAGGCAGGAGGTTTCCATGAGTTTGGGCTCAGCCTGGGATGTGGTGTGAGGTCCTATCTTAGAGAGACCTGTGGGAGGGACTTGAAGGAGAAAGGCAAGCATCAAAGGTAGTGAAAGGAAGCCATGATCTCCTTAGAACTAGGTCGACTCTGTTGAAAATAAGGAAGCTATCTCAGCAGGAGCCTGAGTTGGCGGCTTATCTAGTAAAGTGTGATGTGCTTTAAATTATATTCTGCTGTGTCCACCATCATTTTCTACTAATTTCAGGACCCACAGGAGTTGCTAAGTAAGCGAGAGTCTAGGGACTTGGGGGTTTCAGTCAGAGACGGACATTCCAGCAGCTGGCTGAAGATCTCCCGGCAGTGGCTGGAGAGATGAATGGGGGGCGGGGGGGGGGACTAAGGGCCTTTGTTGCTCTTGCAGAGGACCCAAGTTTGGTTCCCAGAACCCCCATCAGCTCAGTTAGCTCAGTGTCACCTGTAACTCCAGCTCCAGAGGATCTGATGCCCTCTTCTGGCCCCTATGAGAACCTGCATATACAAACTGTCACAAAATACTAAAACAATGTCCCCTGATCAATGGCCTGAGGGCACCAGGTGTCACTGTATCAGAGCCAGAGGCCTCCAGGCTGAGGAACCTGGGAGTGGGGTCCTTCTGAGAAACAGGCTTCCTCAGCCCCTGGCTGGTTATCAGAGAGGCTAACAGTTGTTCCAAGTTTCCTAATGACCTGGCTTCGGCTCCCAATCTCCCTTCTAGAGAGCAAGGCCAGAGGAGTCACCCAAACCCCACATAGTGACAAATATTGATCTTTCAAGAGCCCTTGCGTATGTTAGGGTTGCATAGTGGGAGCCATCAGCTAGTCTTCTCCAGCTCAGAAACCATCAGGGTGTTGGGATGTTGCTCCAAGCCTCTTGCAGTGTTTGTCTGCCAGAAACAGGCATTTTTCTTTTTCTCCTTCTCTTACTTTTTTCTTTTCTTTTTTTCTTTTTTTTTTTTTGAAATGGAACTTTAAAACAGCCAGGAACTTAGGGAACACAAAGGATAACGGTCCTAACGATTTACATAATGCAAGGGTTGAGGAGGAGGACCGAAAGCCGTCCTTTGAAATTGGACAACACAGCTGAAAATAGTGAACCTTGGCTGGCACAAAGCCACAGTACTCCCTCCCAGCACAATTAGGACACACTTAAAACTGCTCGGCCAATCAGAGGCCTTGATTAGCTGAGCATCCCTAACCTGTAATCTCTCTCCTCCCAGGCCAGACAGCTAAGGCTGGTGGAGCTGCTCCAGCAGTGGCTGCCAGGTTGTGACTAACGCTCACCCACCCATCCCCATCCTTAGTGCCATCCCCACCCCTACCCCCATCAATATCCCCCCTGACTCCTTAGGCTGCTGTCACGGGTGTCAACTGCTCCCAAAATATCACTGTTTGTGGCTTTGGTCTGTTCTCCCACAATGCTAACTCTGGACAAGGGACTTTCATTCCCATTAATAGCACTGGCCACTACCGGGGCTACTGGCTACAAGTGAGGCTGTTATCTGAACACCGGGCCTACCCCAGAGATGTCCTGACCCATCACCATTCTGTGGGGGCATCTCACTGGGAAGCAGGGCTGATGTCACACTAGCCTGGCTTCAGCTACTTGGCCAAGAAGGACTCAGTCCCAGTGGCTCTCCTGTTTAATCCTCCACCCATTCAACCAACACCTACTTGGTACTGGTGCAGAATCAACCCCTGACATCCAGGTCTGACTTCCAGTCTTCACACCAGGCTCGTTGTCTTGTGTGGCAGGCACACTTACAAAAGCATGTAACACGCAATCGGGCGTCACTGGCAAATAGCATGCAGTTAGAACACATGTGTGCTCTAAAGTCTCGTCAGGAGGCAGAAGAGAGTAAAGCTTAGCTCGACTGCACCCTCCATGGGTGACCTTGAAGTCGCTCGACACACGCTTGTTGCCAGCCAAAGGACCCATCGTGCTTGCCTCTAACGGCTGAGCTGGAGTGGCCTTGCACGAGTGTCCCCGGAATGCTGCAGGGCCTTCCTATGTACCAACGGATGGGAACTCAGGGTCATTGTGCTAACATACTTTACCACACACATTCCAGGGACATGTGTGAGAAGCCAGCCCTGCCGCTTGGCCCCGGGTGCCACCGTTTGCACGTACAGGCCATCATGGGATGTTAGTGCCAAGGGCACGAGGCATGACTTCAGGGTGTGCTACTCAGGAAGGATGGAGGACAGTCCTGTCTGTGATGTACCTGCCTGAAGGAGGGCTTCTCTGAACAGTGTGTGTGTGTCTGTGTGTGTGTGT